>JAODKL010000039.1:14740435-14761611 GCA_026780765.1 Petrocephalus schoutedeni
ACCCCGCCCCCCGACCACATTTGGGCTCCTACTGAAGATCAGAGGTGCAAAGTGTTTCTGTACACAGAATATCCATCATCCCATAAACCGAGATGTTCTGGTTGGGCCCGTTTCTTATATCCGATGTTCCTTTTCTCCTGAGATTTTGAAGGGTTGCTCAGATCTGTTTGTGTCCGCGGCACTCTGGAGTACACTTCTTACCGGCACTCGCTGCCATTGGCCCACTGTGGTGGTTCTGGAACATGTGCCATGAGATGGCTTTAGGCTTTAGTTTCCTCCGCAGTCTCTTCTACCTTCGCGGAGGCGTCCATTCCTTGCCCTTCAGCTTGGTGGTCCCTGCAATCTGCAGTCTTCCTTTTTCTGAGCTTGGCTTCCTTGCTTCTTCACGGCTGCGTCTTTTGGATGACGAATGGCGGTCTGCTTCAGCCCCAGCTGTTTTTCTTTCAGGACTGCCTTTCTGCCTCTCACTGCGTGAAGATGCACCAAATCTACCCAAAGGGAAAAAGAAATTGTCTTGCCACAACAATGTCATGAAATTCATGAAAATGAATCTCAAATCTGGAATGTTGTTCAGTCAAACTAACTTCTCCCTCCCTGGCAGGCTGGAGTCTCATTATATCTCCACTTAAAGTACCTCAGGATGATGACGATGATGTTCTTATTGTCTCTTACTGATGTATTGCAATTTCTCCACCACAAATCTGAGGCTATTTTCAGAGCTCAGATGCGAATGAGAGACCTGAAGTTTCTTCTGAGGTCTCATCTGGTTTGACTCTTTGAAATGTGGCGTATCTGTGACATTTTCAGGGATGTTTCTGAGACTATTGAAGGCCTTGGTCCTTGTAGCATATTGTCAGAGAATCACTGGATGTTTCCTAGAGTCTCTCCTATCGTCTGCTTTTCTTCTCAGGGTAGTTTTGCAGCAGAGTACTTAATGCAATTTGTTTGGCTAATCCATTATCCAGCACTGATCTGCAAAGCAGTTGCTTCTTTAATGAATACTGGGCTTGCTGGTGCAGCGTGTGGTAAAGTATATTATGGCCAGACAAAGGAACTCTCCAGGCCGTCCCCAGAGCTCCGCACTCACCCCGTTACTGTCTTGTTATGGACTTCCAGTGCTTTTCTGGTCTCGTAAATGTAACCATCTCCGGAAAATCATGCTTTCCTTTTTTTTTTTTACACTCTGAAAACCATTGGGTGTTTTCCGGATGGTGCTTGTTAATGGAAGGTGTGTCCGCTTTTTTCCCCGGAGGTCGTGGTGGGTGTTACCTTCCAGGGGTTTTTTTCTATGCACTCTATGAGAAATGCTGGTTTGCACCTTATCTGCGCCGACCCAGCCCCGGTTCCTCAGTGCAGATCGCTGCCCCCGATAGTGCTCTATCAAAGGGTGTGTGACTCTGCAATCAAAGGGTGTGTGACTCTGCAATCAAAGCAGCTAGCTTCTCTCCCCCGAGTGGCTTCCGTTCCTTTTCATGTTAATAATGATAATAATAGAGAAGGAAGGCTGCAATTAAACCTGTGAAGCCGTTCAATCCGCCTGGGTGTTTTACAGTGTTTGATTTTTTCCCGGAGCAGTTTGAACGTGGGTATGTACAGTACTTCAGGAATCTCAGAATCAGCTGTGATCTATTCAGAGGAGGACAAAAAGGCTTTTTTGTCTGTAGCCTTTTCTTCCCTCCATATGTTAGTAGTTCTATGTGACACAGGCATAAACAGCACTCCAGATGGTCCATCAGGAGTCTGAAGTGCTTTAAAGGAGGTCTGCAAAAAGCCATTCTTTTGTGCCGTTTGTCAGATGCCGTGCCTCACTTCCAGTAAGACAGACGGTAGCCCACGTAGTACGTCCTGGGTGTGCAGTTTGTATGTAAGATATATATATATATATATATATATATATATATATATGTGTGTATTTTCCTTTCATGTAATTTGGATGTCAGAGGTAGTAATTGGTCAGTATCTAGTCCCCGGTGCTTAGATACCTTCACGACGGCATTTGAGCCCCCTGGAAGATACAGACGACTTAGATAAGTGGAGAAACATCGCCGATGTCTCTGGCATTCCTCTTGCAGGAGACGCTGAAGCAGAAAGTGAGGATGAGGAGGATGATGATGAGGACTGTAAGAAGTCATCTATGGATGAGGTAGCGAGCCTACCCGTGTGTCTCCCAGTGCAGACCTGGTGTGAACAGGAGGGCCGAAATGTTTGCTTTAATGAATGTTGGCTTAAGGAAGAAAACAATATTTAAGTATTTTAAAGGCTGATTCTTATGTTAATCACGTGTGTTCTGATGTAATGTTCTAGATGTAAGCTTTTTAAGGGCCAGTTGATTTTTTTTCTCTCCCCAGTGTAGCAATTAGAAAAGCTAACCTTATTCCTAAGCCAAGTTTGCCCCCTTGTGTACAATATAAGAATTACACCCATGAATTCAGACTTTTATATTGACCACAGAAGTAATCGGTTGTCTGTCTCTGTTTTTGTGTTAATGGTCCAGGGAACAGCAGGAAGTGAAGCTTTTGCCACGGAGGAAATGTCCAATCTGGTCAACTATGTCCAGCCTGTCAAGTTCTACTCTTTTGAAGCTTCAAAAAGTAATCCCCTTCTCAAAAATAGCTCATTTAGAAAACACAATTGTTACTTCATGTATTTCTTTTTCTTTTTCAGAAAGCAATAAGAGTTATCAGATGTCTTCTTTTGTGGAAACTAAGGCTCTAGAACAGCTTACAAAGTCTCCCGTTGAGTTTGTAGAGTATCCTTTTACTGTCCTCCACAAAACTTCCGGAGTGAAAGCAAACTTTGAATTACTGATGACCAGAAAAGCAACAGATAAGGATGGTTGGATGAGTGGATGGATGGACGGATTGCCTAGATCCAATATAAGGCTTGTTGACTTACCTGACTGTGGCCTGTAACATCCCAGTTAGCATGGTGGGATGCTGTTTCTCCGGATCTGCCTGTCATTCTAAGCTACCTGTAGAACCTCCTTGACGAAGCCCCACTAGGTATAACAAGCTTCAGCTGAGTCGACTCTATCCCAAGGGCACCAGGGTGGACTCCTCAAACTACATGCCTCAGGTGTTCTGGAACGCGGGCTGTCAGCTGGTGGCGCTGAACTTCCAGACGATAGGTGAGCCTGATTGGTCGCCGTGTCCGTGTTTTGCCCCTATGCCTGATGCTCTGACCCATGCAGACTGA
The DNA here is from genome assembly GCA_026780765.1 of Petrocephalus schoutedeni. Taxonomy (NCBI): domain Eukaryota; kingdom Metazoa; phylum Chordata; class Actinopteri; order Osteoglossiformes; family Mormyridae; genus Petrocephalus; species Petrocephalus schoutedeni. The sequence goes on from JAODKL010000039.1 coordinate 14,743,631, forward strand.
CACCGAGATTGTAGCTAAGTACAGACCCATAGTATGACAGGGAGCTTTCACTGATCAACCACAGAGTTAATGTCTGCAAGTAGGGGCTGAGTCCAGGGATGGGTGTGTTGTTTCTCGGGCTCAAAAAGTCACTTGGGGCCCCCTGCCCCCCCTCAGATGTTTCAACAACTAAATAAATAGCTAGTGAGTAGTTAGAAGATCTTAACTAGCTTGCTGGTTAGCAGAACATGAGGTTTATTTTGTATTAAGTATAGTGAGTGCTTTTGTCCCAAACCTTAGGAACCCTATGCATATGCGTGGTCTGGGTGGTGGTAAGCCATTCAGAAGACAACCTTCCAATCTGCAACAAATCCCTAGTTTCTGATGTTAGACCAGAGATTCCAGGTGTCAGCTCATGGAGTCAGCTCATGGCGCGTGATGTGAACATGGGGATGGCTGTGGATCCAGATAGGTGCCCTTCTCTTTGCAGACCTCCCGATGCAGCTAAACCAGGGCATGTTCGAGTACAATGGAAAGACTGGGTACCGGCTCAAGCCAGAGTTCATGAGGAGGCCGGACAAGAATTTCGACCCATTTACGGAGGTCACTGTGGATGGGATTGTAGCCAATACCCTGTCTGTGAAGGTCAGTCCGCTTCTTTATGTGGTCGAAAGAAGGCTGGATGCATGGATTGGTGTTATAGTGTGAAATGGACTTTCATAGATAGAAATATATGCTGGAAAACATATGCGAGCCTATAAGGAGGTTTTGTGGAGAATACAGGCTTTAAAAAGTACAGTTTGTTTGCAGAAGTTGAACAGTACCTGATTTGCACTGTACAGATCATATCTGGACAATTCTTGTCAGACAAGAGGGTCGGCACATACGTGGAGATAGAAATGTTCGGACTTCCTGTTGACACAAAGAGGAAAGCGTTTAAGACGAAGACATCACAGGGCAACGCAGTGAACCCCGTGTGGGAGGAGGAGGCCGTAGTGTTTAAGAAGGTGGGTCTACGGCAGCCTCTGGACCATCACGCTGTGAATTCATCACTCGCAACCTCCCCGTGTTTCTCTGTCCAGAACCTACAATGTATGTTCTTCAGGCCCATCATCTCCATTTTGGGCAACAGGTTCATTGTAATTGAGAGCAGTGTATGGTTCAGTGAGTTAGGACCGCTCACATTCAGAAGGTTGTTGGTTCAAATTCCATGGTTGGCAAAGTGATTTCTCCATTGGACTCCAAGACCTTTAACCCCAGTTGCGCAGACTGGCTGACCTTCTCGTTTGTATGTCGCTTTGGATATTTATTTTGCTAAATAAAGAAAAATATAACTCTAGTTAGTCGTCATCAAAGGAGGAAATATTTAAATGACGTCCGTTAACCATCTGCAAGGAGTTTGACGGTTAAGTGCATACTCCCTTAGGTGGTGCTCCCCACTTTGGCGTCACTGAGAATAGCTGTGTTTGAGGAAGGCGGGAAGTTCATCGGCCACCGCATCATCCCTGTGTCTGCCATCCGCCCAGGTAGGACTATGGTGGTAGACGGCGGCCATTTTGCAGCAGATTTCAGCGACCTCCTGACCTCTGACTCTGATGAGGTCACATGACCGGTTTCTGATTGGCTGTACCTCCTCTAATTGCAGGTTATCGCTACATTGGCCTCCGAAATGAGAAGAGCCAGTCGCTGATATTACCGGCCCTTTTCGTTTACATTGAAGTCAAGGACTATGTTCCTGACACCTTTGCAGGTAAGATTCAGGATTACGGCTTCCTTTAACTTGTACGTGAACCTGTTGTTATCACAATATGTACATGTAGCATACTGTACTATTTGGCAGTTGATGAGAACGTCTCTTTGAAGTAATCAACTGTGCTCAGTGGCTTTAATGTAGTGAACTTTTATTAAAAGGTGATTTTGGTTAATGATGTAATTAATCATCATTACCATTGCTGTGTTGTCTTGCACTCTGATCACCTTCTAAGGCATTTTACGTCGCATGTTTTATTGACGGCTGCCTTTTAATACATTGTCTCCTTGCACGGTTGAGCATGCAGATGAGTCACTTGTTGTACGTGTTCTGGTCTCGTTATGAGCAGATGTGATCGAGGCACTATCCAATCCTATCAAATACGTCAGCCTGATGGAGCAGAGGGCCAATCAGTTAGCAGCTCTGACCCTCGAGGAGGAAGAGGAGGAGGAGAATGGCAGGGAGGTGGGCAATTTCCCGTTGTTTCAGACATCAGCCGTCCTTGTCAGGAGGACACAGATTTCCTGCTCACATTCTGCAAAACTGTAATGTAAATTATTGGAAGAAAGTTAGATCATTATCCTTGCGGGTTTTCACTGATAGCTGTTGCCACAGGGGCTAACGCACAGTAGTGCGGTGTATTATGGGAGTTTTGACAACCGTTAAAGGTGTCCCGTTGGACACATGGTGAGTCTGATGTTTCACTTGTGAACGATTCTGACAGTTGTTTTCCAGTTCTGATAAATGTGATACCCCCTCATTTCAAAGCACCATGCCAGATTAGCGGCAGCCATGTTTACCAGTGAGGTGTTCACCCCCCAAAAGCCGTCATTCTGATTAATGGGGAAAAAATCTGAAGGTACCCAAGGAATCTTCCTTCTGTGGTCGCAGCTCATCTAGGCAGTTAGGGCGAGGAGTCGGGGCCGGTGGTAACAGCCAGTGAGAAGCCACGCCATGCTGCCGCCATGGTAACCGCCGGCAGGAGGCGGCTTATTCCTCTGATGGCTGCGTGGGCCTCTTAGGGAGGGAACAAATATTTATTAAGGAAGTCTGAGTTATGAGGTTTATATTTAAGTGGTCATAATTTCATTATAGCTAATATGTGATCATATACATTAGTAATTCATTGAATGGATTTTTTTTTATTTGAATTTATATGGCAGCTCTTATGAAAGCTTTTTAAAAGACATTACTGTTGTTATTATTAATAGATCCATTCTGGACCATTTGTGAAGTCTAAAAATAAACTTATGGTAATAAACTACAGTGCGTGTCCCCTGTCAGTATATCGTGCTGCAATTGTCTAATTAGATTGACATCTCAGACTCACACACACTATCACACACAAAGACATGCAGACACACACACACACACACAGAGGCACACACCGACATGTTTGCTTAACCTTGTGCTGCTTTTTCTGGACACAATCAGGCAGAAAACATTATTTTTGGTTCCTGTCAGTTTACTGGGCCATTTCCGCAGAATCATGTTATGTAACTGATACCCATGGGTGGGAGAAGTGCTTTAATTCAAAATTGCCTTTATGCAAATGCTCTGCTTAAATTATTTCTATTATCGCTGGTGTAATTTCATTGTTGCTATTTATTAAACCAAAGTCTCATCTTACGTCCGTATGGATGGTCCCTGAGGCCCAGTCCTCTATCATAATAGGATTCTATTTTCAATCGGGATCGAGGAATACGTCTTAATATGTGACCCAAATATGTACTCAGTCAGGCATGCAGTCATGACGGCGTTTCTTACTGTTTCTTTGCTTAAGTGATTAAAAGTAACAGCGTTTAATCTTGAAAGTTTTGGTAATTATGACTCTCCTACAGTGATACCAGGCTGCCTTGTGGAGTTATAGCAGCCTTCTGGAAGCTGACTGTGATTCAGCTCTTGTGTGTCTTCCTCCGTTAAATTAAATTATCTTTATTTATTCCACAAGGAGACAAGTCAGTGTGGGTAATGAAGTGCTAGAAGCCACGAGGCGCCTGGACACAGCCTCGAAAATGAGCGCAGTGTCCGCCACTGGTATATATAAAGCCTGAAATACAGACATGATTGGCTGCCCGTCTTTTGATTTTATGGTCCGTTCTCACAATGGATTGCCGCGGTTTCATTTTTATTTGTGTATTAATGTGCATATTATTGTTTAGTACTGCTTACCTTGCTGCACCCCGTGATTTGCAAGTTGTGTGACTTCTCTAGCATTGGTTAGAAATGATTAGAAATAAATGTACTCGTATTTGATGGAAGCAGAGTCAAAGCCAGAGTAATTCCACCAATAAATGTACATGTCCATCCAAGTAGGATCCCTAGTGAATAATGCTGCTCTTCCGTAAAATAAAAAGCACTTACAGTACTTGAAATCATAAAGTCTGTGAAAGGCATAGATTTTTAGAGCCTTCATCTCACATTATGTATAGTACGTCATCTGTGGTGGCATCAGGTCTGCAGGACATAGGATATGACCGAGTCTGAAGAGAAACGACCCCCTCATTTCAAAGCACAATGTCGGATTAGCGGCAGCCATGTTTACCAGTGAGGTGTTCACCCCCCAACAGCCGTCATTCTGATTAATGGGGGAACAATCTGAAGGTACCCATAGGATCTTCCTTCTGTGGTCGCGGCTCATCTAGGCAGTTAGGGTGAGGCCGGTGATAACAGCCAGTGAGAAGCCACGCCATGCAGCCGCCATGGTAACCGCCGGCAGGAGGCGGCTTAATCTGCTGATGGCTGCGTAGAGCTCTTAGGGAGGGTAAATGCTTGTGGGCACCCAGCCAGGGGTCTGAACCCACTGAGAAGTGGCTGCTGGTCAAAATGGAGCAGACTGGGAGGATGTTTCACTAGCAGTAGTGGAGCTATGCTGAGGAGGGTCGGACGCCAGAGTTACATTTATACACTCTGCAGCCTGAGCGAGGTACCAAGGGTGCACGGTTATTACAGTATGTGTGGAGGTATCCAGGGAGGCAGCGATTGGGGGTGTTTGGCCGTGTACTTGAGGCATAATAATAATTATTGTAATACACTAGCTTCATGGAGCGCTATTCAGAACCTAAAGACGCTGGTACTATATAATAATGCAGAAGATGGCAAGTGAGTAATAGACAGAAATGGATAGTTACAAGAAGCACCCAGTGATGAGCGACTGAGTAATGCGGAATGTGTCAAGTAGCAGATGGATTAAGCAGGATGTGCATGGAGCGCACGGAGGGGTAAGGGTGAAGGAAGCAGGGCGCAGGGAGCCCGAGAGCTTGGGACAGCAGGGAGGCTGGAAGATGGTAATGTGTGCTCTCGTCTAGAGAGACTCTGATAGACAATTCATGTCCTCTTATTTTATATTTGATCAAAGCCGATGACTGTGAATTAACTAGTACAGTAGTTGTGGCATCTTTTGGTTAGTATGGTTAAAAGACAGCTGAGAGCTTTAATGTTTAACTGTGGCGTTCCGAGCTGTGACCTAAATTGCTTTGTATTTCTTGTGATCAAATGATGTTCTCGGCACATTTATTAAGTTTTCAGCTCGCTTGTATAACATTTCTATAATACCCACCTTGTTTCCCCAAAGTTAAAGTCAGTCAGAATTTTTCATATGGAAAAAAGTTGAAGAATGTTATGATTATCACATTTGCTTTATTACTCAGCTTAAATGGGGTGAAACGTCATTGTTTAAGTGGTCTAACTATTTATGGTAGAATTATGGTGGAGTAGAGCTTGAATTATGTTTTAGCACCTGTGTTCCATTAATGTAAATAGATCATATGCATACTAGAAGCTGACACCTCGTTTGAAGTTTACAAAAACGAACAGCATATATATTCTAATGTTGACATATAATAATGTTTTTGTTTGGTGTGGAAAGGATGAGGGTTCAACCCTTATATCTGCTGGCAGAGGTCTGGGTACAAAGGTATAGTGTGAGGAGAAACAGAAGCTGTCAGCTCTGAGACTTTTATTGTGGATTCATTAGGAAATTTGGAGGTTGCAGAGGGGGTGGAGCCACTGGAACAGCGATGGCCTCCCATTGGTCCAAACCAGGCATGGCGATCCCACCTGTCCTTTCTAAACTTCATTTGTGCCGCTGCTGTGCTAATGGTCTAGTAGCTGCTTAGCGAAGCGGTCTTGCCTCATCTTAGGGAAGCGTGCCGCATTTAACGAGGCCTCTAGTCAATTGCTAATTAGGAACCAGAAGCCAGGTGATCAGCAGATAGTGGCCTCTGGGTGAGGAGTGGGATGATGGTAGGAGGCAGTGCATTGTGGGTAAGTTGGAGAGCAGGCCAGAGTGGAGAAGCTCAGATCTACTCAGTAACACTTCTGTCACTCTAGGTAGAACCGGGGGCTGATGACCCGTCCGAGCCTAAGAATGAGCCTAAGCCAAACCCGGCGGAGAATGGGGTGGGCCACGCCCCCTGCGCCACCCCCCGGCCCCCTTCTCAAGTAACTAATCAGCCCCAGTCCAAAGGTGAGTGAGCCAGAGCCCCTGCACCCCGCACGTCGCACATGCTGGGAGAGGGCCCTGACCCCCATGTCCTTTGTTTACGCTGCGTAAGCTACTGCCTGCGTAAGCTAGTGTCACTGAGCCCCAGTGCGGGCATGAGAGATCGCAGGTCAGTGAGCCACCAGCCGTCCACAGGCTGCTGAACGCCCATCGCAAGTGTAGTTAACATCTGCATTGTTTATTGTATTTAGTAGACACTTTTGTCCATATCGACGTGCAGGTGAGGAAAATAATGCATTGCAAACATACACCTGTCAAGGAGTCAACTAGGCATAAGTGCAGCTGAACTGAGCTTCCACTGAGTGCCCAGTTACATGTGTAAGTAGCGCTGGAGCAGAAGCTACACAACATCTTTCAACAATAGCAATTTTGTCCTTTATAAAGTTAAATACCCTTTATAAAGCTTCCATTATTTCAGGTTGACATATTCCACCTATAGTTATAAATTCTGCAAAAGTCTAAATCTGATCTAAAAAATTATGTTTGTGGCCACACTTACACCAAATATGATGTCATTTCAGAATTAAAGAACAGGTCTCGTACGGGTTTGCTTAAGAGTAAAGAGTATTCCTGGAAGACACATTTTATGTTCTTCGATGAGCACGTCTTGTACAGGTTATCCTGCAAGCAGAGGGCTTGCCAATGAGTAAACGAGTAATAGAAGCCTGGAGACATGCCGAGGTTTCTCTGTGCACTTAAACACACATTTGGATTCTGCCCTTCATAAATTCATAAAAGATGTGGGAACAATTACAAACAGAAACCAGAAGAGGACTGGGGACATGCTTTGGCGGCAGAGGGACTTCTGTACGCAGTTGTCTTGTCTTTATGTGGCATATGTGCAGTCTTTGTATTTGTACTTGTCCCGGCTGTTGTTATGTAGCACCATGGTCCTGGAGAACGGTATTTCATTTCACTATGTACTGTACTACATGTATATTGTTGGAATGACAATAAAGCTCACTTGACACTTGACTTGAGTTGAGTTGAAAGGATTAGTTGCTACTGTAAAGATCTAAGACAACTTCAATAATGTGTGTTTTTTAGGGTCAGTGAAACCTGCTGCAAAAACTGAAGATATTATACAGAGTGTCCTGACAGGTAAGAGCTACTAAAATAATTAATTTGGTATTTGGGCTGCACGGGTTATATATCAAAATAAATGCCAGCTGAGACGCTGTATTTCATTGGACATGGATTCCAGTTTTACATCGGCAGAGACAATTCCATGGTGTTGGAAAAGCCCCTACGCGGTCGTGCCGTAGGCTTGACAGTCCATTGCCCTTCCAGAGGTCGAGGCGCAGACGTTAGAGGAGCTGAAGCAGCAGAAAGCATTTGTGAAGGAGCAGAGAAAGCAGTACAAGGAGATGAAGGAGCTGATGAGGAAGCACCACAAGAAGACCACGGAGATGATCAAGGAGCAGACGGCCAAGTACAACGAGCTTCAGAGCGACTACTCACGGAGGAGAGCCGTTCTGCAGAAGAACGTCAAGCGAGACAGCAAGAAACGGTGGGTGGCATCCAGTGGGCCTGTCTGTATGCTCCCATGCTGATTCTCCTCATCATCTGCCGAGAAACATGCAGCATTCGTGGGAAAGCAGATCGACGTGGTTCCAATTCTGAGACGCTGACGGGGCCTCCCAGCCCATGCTTAGTTAGTATAGCTGAAATATAAAAAGAGATTAATGGCCAGTTTACATACTAGACCCGTTCTTCTGAAAAATAAAACGTGACAAGTCAAGTTTAGTGTCTGACTGGAACCCTTCCGTCTGTCTTCTGTTAACTAAACTTGGGAAACGTTCCATAATTTATAGGAGACATTTTTTCCTGCTTAGTGTTGGATCATTTATTCAGTATTTTAATTGTTGTATATGTAATCTATTTGTACCGTACATCAGCACAGGAGAAGAACCTTCCCTGAAGTGCAATACTGTAAACAGCTTTTTGATGTTAAGTGCTGCTGTAATCCACGTGCCTGTAAATGCTTTGTGTATCTCCATACCGACACTTTCGCGTTCATCTCCTCGAGGGCCTGACAGCTTGCTGCTGGAATGAGTTTGATGTTTTTGCCATGAGTAGCGGTACTAGTAGCCTCGTAGTCTCCTGAAGCCAGCCGTAAAAGATGCCCTGCCTCATGCCTACCTTAGCGACAGTCTCTAAGGCCCCGCCGGCACACAGCCCAGGCTCTTTACTGGGAAAAGCCTCATCAGTCAATGGCAGCGACCCACCACAGCCCGAGGGGGCTGCCTTTAAAAGGACCCGAGCTCTCGGGGACTCGCGGCAGGACAGGCCAATTTCCAGGCTCCTTTCCAGACCTAATTCCATCCTTCTCAACTTCTAACAATGTGTAAACCATCTGAGGCTCCTTGTCCGGGGAGAGAGCTATTATACAAGCAGGCATTCAGAACGGGTAGTCTCTTGATCTGGATAAGATTGCACTGCCCTGACAAAGGGCACTTACACGCAACGAAGAGTGTGAGCCATTGTGAGGGGAATCCGAGTTATCTGTGTGTAGTGTTTATATTCTTATGCCCTGTTTTTCATTATGGCAGAGAGAAATCTCACTACCATAACAGAACAAGCCTTTTCTAGTGATCAGAAGCCAGGCCCGATGTCACGAGGCATTAAAGTCTGTCGCTGTCTCTGCACATAACATCGGCTCTAGGGCCGCTCCTGAGCGTATTCCTGAGCGAAAGATGTCAGTTTAAGCTGTGAAGTCTCATGCGTTCCTTATCGAGGGCAGCAGCAGCAGATCCTGTGGATGGAAGGAGGTTTCCGATGCCCATGCCCATTTCCCATGACAAGAGAATGCTTTGCTGCACATACCCAATTAGATGCTGTTAAAGCCAGCTTGCATGGAACAGGTGCATTTGAATTCTCATGCACATGTCCGCTCAATATAATAAATAAAGTACTCAACTCGCTGCTGATTTTTTATTTTGCTTATTCATAGAAAGTGGTTTTGTATTTGGTGTTCTGGATTTTGATGCAATAGAAACACATGGGTCTTGCAGGACGAAGCCGGTATGGCTGCCTGTAGGCAGCCGCCTATGTCACTCAGCGGGTCGACCGGTCTTAAACTGGGATGATCTTTCTGAGCAGTTGTAACTATAAAACAGCAGCCCTGTGTTGGTGTCTCCTAATTTAATGTAAAGTGATTGTCTAAGCGGGTCACTCTCCCTGAATGCTCCTTGGGGAGCTGTGGTGCTGGCTTTCACAGCACAACGCCCATCTGCAAGTGTCGAGGAATTTCAGGGCTTTTCATGGAGGAACTCAAGCCTGGTGCTTTTCCACCAGTTCTGGAACCTGGTTCCAAGTTTCATCTCGACTGGGAACTTTTGTATTTCCCATCCACTTTCATGTGTTGCTTTCCTACCGCACAACAGGATCTGTGACCTTCAAGCTAAATAAGCAAGAAATGCAAAAAGTCTGTAGGTTAAACTCAACAGACAATTTCATAAGTGAGAAAATGACACTGCTACTCAGAAACGATTAATTTAGTTTGTTATTTAGGCGGTGGGAGATCGATCATGCAGTCTGAAAATATGGGACAAATCACATCCCATATTGGTTCAAAAATGGGCACCATATTTTGTTACAGTTTGTTTTTTTCCCAATACTGGTGCTAAAATTATACTTTTAAAATGGTGCTGGTGAATAAAAGGTGTCCGAAGGGGTACTAAAATTAGATAAATAAAATAAAACATTAAAGAATGGATTTTTAGTTTTTTGGAAAATGTCACCTTCAGATTGAATGATATATTAACACCTTAAATATATAAGTATAATTAGGGCACTCATTTTCTGTGATTGGTCACAGCTAATTGCTGATATTAAGACTTGTAATCATATTTACACATTGCATCCCCAAATTCATGTGGAATTAACAAATGGGATCATTATCACAAACTTACTGTAACATATTAATCTTCTCAACTTTTTAGACACACTCAAATGATACAACTTCATTGTCTAAACTGTCGATTTGCTTCTGGGGTAGTTAATCAGTTTTGTTTTGTTACAGAAACAAATGGTATTTCATCAGATCCAGGACAAAAAGTTATTGAGTTGCTGAGAAGAGGGGGAAAAAATTACAAAACTTAGAAAAACTTGAGCAAAGATATGCATGCTATCATACAAATCGATTGTTTGTTGTATGTTATAATCAATGACGTTGAAACATTTTACGTAGTTTTGTTACACTGATTTTGGCTATTCATTAGGGAGGATGGTTAAAAAATCAGCAAATCACAGTGTCAAATGAAATAATTTTATTATACCTAAAAAGTTGAGGTGATGTCAGTTGCTCTACACAAAAATTAAACAATCACCAAAACATTTTTAAATAATACAATTGTCCTGTAAGGTATGCATGTGTGCCTGGTGTGTGTGTGTCCCTTGCGGTGGGCTGGCCCCCCATCCTGGGTTGCTCCCTGCCTCGTGCCCATAGCTTCTGGGATGGGCTCCAGACCCCCCGTGACCCTGAACAGGATAAGCAGATAGATGGCTGAATTGGTACTGCATTGAAATGGGAGATCAGTATGAGCATAGGTTCACGAAAAAAGAAGTAATAATGCATTATGAATTTAAAATTAACGCAACCCCATAACGTAATAAATTTCCTAGCCCTACAATAAATACATTCACGTGGCACCAAAATGTGCATTGAAATAACACTAGGGGCAATAGGAACATCACACCAGGTCAGAAGTGAAGGAGGTGACAATCCAAACACTGTAGAAAGTCTGTTTCACAGACTCAAGTTTACGGTGTAAGAGTATTTGTGCAGTCCAGATGCTGACTCTGAGTGCTGGCCTTTTTCTAGGCTCCCTCCATCTAGCCCGGAGCATGGCCTTTCATCCCTGGAGCAGGAGCTCTCAGACCTGGACCAGGAGTGCAACCAGAAGCTCAGGGAGCGTAAAGAGCAGCAACAGCAGCGGCTCTTGGACTTGCGGCAGGAGCAGTACGACAGTGAGAAGCACCAGAAAAGGGAACACATCAAACAGGTAGAGAGTGACACCAGGAAGGGGAGCATCAAGCAGGCAGAGAGAGACACCAGGAAGGGGAGCATCAAGCAGGCAGAGAGAGACACCAGGAAGGGGAGCATCAAGCAGATAGAGAGAGACACCAGGAAGGGGAACATCAAGCAGGTAGACAGAGACACCAGGAAGGGGAGCATCAAGCAGGTAGACAGAGACACCAGGAAGGGGAGCATCAAGCAGGCAGAGAAAGACACCAGGAAGGGGAGCATCAAGCAGGCAGAGAGAGACACCAGGAAGGGGGACATCAAGCAGGCAGAGAGAGACACCAGGAAGGGGAGCATCAAGGAGGCAGAGAGAGACTAAAAATAGAAACAAATCCAGTGGATAGCAAATGACATTATGTAGGGAACACATCAAGCGAGTAGTTTTCACGTCGTGGTGCACCTGTGAGGCCCTTGTTCTCACTCTCCATTCTCCACCTTCCTTCATCCTAAACGTGACTGTGCTTCTGGGCTCCGCTCTTGTTAACATCAGAGTGGAGCGTTCCCTGCTGCCAACACACGGTCATTTGTTTCTTTGAAGGTGGCACTTTTTGCAGACGTCCATCATTAATTGAAGGCTGCTGGGTCACGCTATGATTTTTGTTTATCCCTTGTCACCTCCTCCTTCCCGAAAGCACGGCAGTGCTGTTACCATGCGTTCCCTCTGCCATTAAGCAGATCATATCTGCAAGTCTGTACCTTTACCTCTAAATTACTGCTGTTACACAGATTTTTTTTTTGCCGTTTTTAACACTTTTCTGTTGCCGCCTTATCGACCCCTGTTATCTTGTGATTTTTTTTTTTATCCGCAACCTTTTGAAAAACGACTTTCATATTGTGCTCTTTACCCTGAGAGCCTTGTTCCGGCTCATTGGCTGGCTTGTTCGAAAGGGAAGCAGCGCTGACATCTTTGCGCCTGTCAGCGGGTGCGGCCGCCTTGTACGTACGTGGGGGCTCGCTGAAGTACATCAGCTAGCCCAATTACATGTGACATCAGTCTACTGGAACCGATAAGGCAGCTGTACAGATAATGAGGCTTGGCTGAAATAAGAAAAATAATGAAAAAACATTGGCGGCGATGGACATTACATTTTGTCTAGGGTTATGATTCACAGTTTGGGTATGAGAGGGGCCCAGTGGGGGTAGTGTGTGGCGTGGCGGGTTAGAGAGAGACTCGGAAGGTTTGATTTCTGTGGCCAACAGAGTGATGTACGGTGACCCCTAAGCTCACTCTCACCTGTATGCATGTCTGCGTGTCTCATGGAGAACAACATGGGATAGGCAAAAAGGCAATATATCCCCATGGTGATGAATAAAGAACCACTTTTCTTTGCTAAATTTTATATGCTTGTCAAACACCAAGTAATCTTCAAACTGTGATCCATTCTGCAATCTGATTTTTTTTTCGCAGCTTGTGGAGAAATTGACTGTAGTAGCAGTGGAATGTCAGAACATGCAGCTGAAGAAGCTGAAAGACACCTGTGAGAAGTGGGTTGTTGAGCTTCTGTGCTTTTAGAATCGCGTTTGCTGCAGCGTGAGCGCCACTGCTTTGGCAAGGACGCCTCGTGCTTTTCATGGCGACAGTTTGTATCGTCTTCGTCGTGCAGGGAGAAGAAGGACCTGAAAAAGAAAATGGACAAGAAAAGACAGGAGAAGATCAATGACGCCAAGTATAAGGAGAGGAGCCTCACCGAGGAGTAAGTGAGAGTCTGCCTGGGAGAGGTACTGCCCATCCATATGGGACATCCTGTGTTGGTGGAGGTGTCATCTATCTCCTGCGCAAGTCTCAGGCAATTTATAGAGTCCCTGACCCGCAAATACCGCTGAGGTACCCTGAGCAAGGTACCGGCCCCAAGCACTGCTCCCCGGGCGCTCACGTAGCTGCCCCCTGCTGTGCCACAATGTCACATGGGTTACATGCAGAGGACACATTTGGTTGTTGTGCACTGTGGGCTGTGGTGTGTTAACAAAAAGGCAATTAATCACCTTCCATGTAATTGAGCTGGATATGAAATGTAAGAAATACATGGAATGGCTGAGGTGCCCCCGAGGAGAGGTTTGGGAACGGAAGCGGTGTTCCTCTAGCCATCCAGCGAGCTGTCAGTAATTCTTTTGGAGTACAGGGGATATTCTTGTAAGTCTTTGTTGCGTTACTCTTAGTTTTCATATGTGTAATAAATTAAATTGTGTTGTTAATTCTGAGCACACTTACTACTTGGATAAATAGGTTTAACCCATCCCGTGTTTGGGGTCAGTCTGACCCCAGAGCATCATTAAACGGTAGGCAAATTTCTAATGGGGAAATTATCACAGGAAAAGGGTTAAACATTTCCTTTGACTGCCTAAGACTTTTACACAGTACTGTACGTGTAGGTCATATTGTGTGTGCCAATATTGAGCAATCCAGTTATTTTGAGGTTTGTATGACAACTCAGGCAAAACAAATAGATACCTTTTTTCGGTCCTTTAAGTATTTTTTTCTTCCGGGGACTAATAAGTTCTTCATACCCACCTGCCAAGGTGCTTAATGTTCACCATGTGCTGTATGTCTGTAAGATATAATTCTATGATTTTCAGGGAGAAACTGGAGATCAACAGGTCCTACATTAATGAAGTGGTGCAGTCCATCAAACGCGTAAGAATCTAAGGTTTATTTACAAACTTAAGACATCTTAAGAAGTTTAATATACTGCATGGGTATTTATTTATATTTTCTGTATGATTTAGAGTGTGAATATGTGCGCAGGATTTCCTCTCAACGTGTCGAATTTCGCCCTCAGCTAGAAGAAGCACAGGGCAAGAGGCAGGAGAAGCTCCAGGAGAAGCAGAAGAACATCCAGCAGCAGATCCTGGATGAAGAACCTAAGGTGAGCTCATCATTTATTTATTTTTCAATGGCTCCACTTATTCGAGCGTAACTATCACACTTAATTAGCAGGGCTCGAAACACGGTTGGAGTTCTTTCGTATGTTAGCAGCCACTGCATTACATACTGTACGTACGCACATCTTATTTTAAGACATCTGCCAAAATGGAATAGCGCACATCCCTGTCTAACTTATTGATGCTGCACTTTAATTTGCATTCGAGGTAGGGCTGCCCAGCGTTCTTGCGGTGACTCCTCACTGTCTGTGACTGGCTGTCGTTATTATTGTTCTCGTAGACCGGCTGCTCGTCGCATGAGGAAGGTAAGGCGTGCTGCTTCCCACTGCTACCCAGTCCCCGAGTTCATGTCGAAAGGCTGCAGGGCCGGATATACCCTGAGCAGAAAGGCCCTACTCTGCGGTATCCCATAATCAGAGTGAGAAAGCAGGAGTTCCCCTGCAGTCATGTGACACGCCTGCTGAATGGCCTTTGTGCACTGGCACGTTTTACGCCGTAGCTGCCAAGTTTCGCATGCACTACCTTTTTTTTCCTGGGTTTTCCACCAGTTGTAGAACCACTGTTTGTGTCCAATGTGAGCTTGCAACATTGGCAGCTGTGTGGAAGCCAGGCCCTGGTCTGACTTGTAGTCTGGAGATCGCCAGGGAAACCAACTGAGCCTTTCTCCTCACTCCCCCTCTCCTCTCTCCCGTACCCAGAGCCATCCTCCTCATTCCCCCTCGCCCCTCACCCCTCTCCCACACGCAGAGGCATCCTCCTCACTCCCCCTTACCCCTCTCCCCTCTCCCACACATAGAGCCGTCCTCCTCACTCCCCCTTACCCCTCTCCCACACATAGAGCCGTCCTCCTCATTCCCCCTTGCTCCTCTCCCCTCTCCCACATGTAGAGCCGTCCTCCTCACTCCCCCTCACCCCTCTCCCACATGTAGAGTCGTCCTCCTCACTCCCCCTCACCCCTCTCTCCTCTCCCACATGTAGAGCCGTCCTCCTCACTCCCCCTCTCCCATCTCCCAAACGTAGAGCCATCCTCCTCATTCCCCCTCGCTCCTCTCCCCTCTCCCACATGCAGAGCCGTCCTCCTCACTCCCCCTCACTCCTCTCCCCTCTCCCACACATAGAGCCGTCCTCCTCACTCCCCCTCTCCCACACGTAGAGCCGTCCTCCTCATTCCCCCTCGCTCCTCTCCCCTCTCCCACACATAGAGCCATCCTCCTCATTCCCCCTCACTCCTCTCCCCTCTCCCACATGCAGAGCCGTCCTCCTCATTCCCCCCGTGTGTAGAAATGTCACCCAGTACATCGTTACTCTGTTCAGTCCATGTGGAATGCACTGGAACTCGAAATGCACGCTCACATGCACAAGCATGGCTTGGTTGAGGCATATGCATTTCCTTCATCACATCAGGCAAAGTACAGAGATCAGGATATTACAGTTCATATCAATGCTTATGTATAAGCAAGGGGGTCAGGATGTGGCATCACACATCCCCATCATTTGAGGCTCCCTTTGGTGTCATATATCCCAGCCATAAGGCCTTGCTTACCCTACTGCTTTGTCCTTTGGCTTTGATTCAATGTTATTAGCCCTTTTGACCTTTTTGTAATTGAAACTTTGAGGCAGTGATCTGTGGAGTTTATTTCTCCCGAATGACATCAGAAGAGCTTTTGGCTCAGCCATATTTCTTGTTGGAGACATATTTTCTGTTTTTTGTTATTTTATTTTCATAGCTCAGGCAGCTACTATCCGTTCTACTATCAGCACTATCAGATATCAGTACTATCAGTTCTGCTCACCATTCTCCTCGCAGGTTTTGAGGAGCATTAGTGGTTGTGAATTCCCACATCTGAATTGAACATCCAGTTTAAAAGAGCCTATAATCTGGGCATGATGTTAGTACGGATGTTGCTCTATGATTTTTTTTTAACGTGCATTTGTTTTATTGTTTCATATATGACCAAAAGGAACCACTAGAGGTCCCCATAGAACATGGAATCAAATGAGTGATGCGCAGAGGCTTGGCACATATGGACGAAATGTGGTTATTCTCAATGCATGTGATACTATGCATATGGTATACTGTAACTAGTAAATTAAATTCAATACCATGAGGTATATGCCGTAAGTTCTGACACTTTTTTCCTGCTTGCTTTTATCACCTGTAAACAGGCAGCCACTTAACCATCTTATTTTCTGGACAATGCTTACTTTAAAGTGTTCTAGCACAGTTTTGGCAGACAACACAAACAACAAGTGTGTCTGAGTGCCTTCTGCCTTAGACAGAGGTAGTTTAAACACATCCGCCTGATAATTTAAACCCCAAAACGGCTGGGTGCCAGTGTCTAAACAAGCTGTGCTCCAGTCGCTCACCAGACCAGGAGACGGGGAACGGGGGGGAAGCCCCGCCCACACATGGGCCATGGTGGCGGTATGGTCGCGGTGCTCGTCTCCGCCATGCTCGACTGGCGGTGCTCACGGCGCAGAGCCACGATATCACAGTCTTTCTTACTGTGTCATGGGTTAAACAGACGGCCGTGAGTGCCTGTGTATTTATCTACAGCCACTTCCTGTACGTGTCCTTAACCGGCACGCCACCTGCTGGCCGACGTGAGTTCAGTGTCCTTATTTCTCGCGGTCCCTCTAAAGCACAACTATGATTTGTGGTATAATACTGTCCTAAAAGGGAAAAACGGTAAGAGTGCCGACCATGGCTGTAATTCGCCTAATGCTCAATTTAAGTCTAAAGAAATATTGGTTTATGGATTTTATTGATCAACACAAATATCAATAAAGGAGCATGTCTGGGATCTGTGGCTTGTTCGGAGATTTGGGGAACTCTCCAGAATGACTTCTGTCCCTCACTGCTCTGTGCACCCTAGAGCCTCCCTCTGAGGATTTATTAATCGACTGTTCATCGTGGTTTACGGGTGTTTTGAGCCCGCCGGAGCCATAAAGCAGGATTACGAGACCAGCGGATTCTGTGCCCCTTGAAATGGGCAGAATTGCCCTACTAGGCTGTTTACGTCAGGCTGTGGGTCTATACAGCCCAGGAAACTGCCGATAGAGGGAAATTCAATCATTTCACATCCACGGCAACTGTTTTTCATAATATCTCACAAAATATATACAGACAGATATAACCAGCACCCAGGCCGGGGCGCGTGATTCATGTGCCGTGTGGCCGAGCATCAGAACGCAGTGTGATTGTTGGTGCCAGACGTGGCGAACCCAGCATCTCGGAAACAGCCACCACCCTGGGATTTTCACAGTTTACAGAGGATAATGTGATGGAAAGCACCTCATTAATGACAGTGGTCAGAGGAGAATGGCCAGACTCATTAAAGTTTACAGGATGGCCACAGGTGAAAGAAATTGCTCAGTACAGCAGGAGTGTGCAGAAAGGGGCCTCTCTACCCTTGAAGCGGCAGAGACCAGTGCAGCCAGGCAATAGTGAAGGTGCGTGTGATAAAGTGGCTAGTGACAATATATTAGTCTCCTGACTTTTATTATACCTGCTTGCAGGACATGAAAACTTGTAGATGCCTTTACTCGCTTTTTGGGTGTTACACAAATTGTTAGAAGTATTTATTATGTTCAATGTAGAATTCTGACTGATCCAACACCTCATCTCACATTTTTATTGCTAATCCAGCTTCCTGGCCAAGGGACAGCACTTGATTTACTCATGACGAGGTGGTCAGTGGCACAGGTACAGGGAGAGTGTTTCAGAGACATGCTGGGTTTGTTCTACAGAAAAACAGCCTTGAAATACACTCACCGGCCACTTTATTAGGTACACCTTACTAGTACCGGGTTGGACCCCCTTTTGCCTTCAGAACTGCCTT
>JAODKL010000039.1:14767742-14779160 GCA_026780765.1 Petrocephalus schoutedeni
GTCCCCCCCCCCCCCCCCCCCCCCCCCCCCCCCACCATGACTGTCCCCTGACTGAGCATGTCAGCACATACGCCCCAGACAGCGTGGAGCGGGACACCTGTGAATACTGTAGCCCTGTATCTGTATACGGTATCCCTCAGTACGGGTGTGGGGAATGTGGGGTCTGTAATGGGCTGAATGTCAGCTTTCCAGGCCGCACAGATAAGCTGACCGGCCGCGTCTCTGTGTGCCTCCGGTATAGTGCATGTGCAGAGAGTAGGGCACAGCTTTCTTAGCTGTGGAGTTGCCTCATCCTGACTGTAACAGACCAGCTCTTTTTTAGAGGCGATGTTTTCCAAGAAATAATCTGTGCCGTGTTCTCCAGCCAGCGTGGAGGCGAGGAAGGGGGCTCTGGATTTAGATCGCAAGGCCTGCTCTCCCCGTGATGGCAGTTCAGAATTAGGACAAATGTTAAAGAAGGTCACCGTCTCTCAAAGTATGCCGGGAACCACGAGAGCTTTGTCGAAGATGTGTTTTACAGGGAAGGGGTGTCAGGCCTGACTGGGCTTTTTAGGTGTGTGACTAAAAACTGGGCCAAGCAGCCCCACAGCCATGTGGTCATTCAGCTGGCAGCATGGACGGACTGCATGGGATCACACGCTGAATCCTACAGGTTCACCTGCCCCTGTCATCGATATTTATAGCTGTGATCTCTGCGAACCATATGTACTTTGCACATTCAGTACAGTGTAAAGTACTATTCAAAAGGCTAATTAAATAATTATTACGCTCAAGGTTAATTAGCATGCTGCTAAAATTGAAAGGTTGAACGCAATACCCTGAAGATGAGAGTAATTTCCCCACCATGCTCAGAGACCTCCGTTATTAAAGGGATTTAGAATAACCGATTTTATGCGCTCGCAATTAAAGGGAAAGTCTCGGGTCCGGCCGGGAGCTGGCAGCGGGCTCCATCTCTGCCAGGCCCAGTCATTCCCTTCCGCTGTACCCTAACTTTTAATTACCAGGCTGTGGCGCCCCCCCCAGGTGATAAAGAGGTGCCGCGAGTGGTGCGAGGTGTGCGGCGGACACGGCCGGTGGCACGGGGACCCCGGGGGCGCTGCGCTGGGCAGGAGCGGCCGCGTTACCGCGGATCGCCACCTCAGCCCGGCGGACGCGGCCAACGGTGACAGAGCGAAATGACATTTTTAATCAAAGGCTCGGAGCTTCCGCTAGCAGACAGATTGTTCCTCCCCCTAAGTAGGTCACACGTTGCGTGGGGAAATTGCGCCGTGTCCTTAGCCATCTGGCTGCATGCATCAATGTCAGCCGGATGAAAATATAACTCCAGCAAGGTGACCTCCATCATGGTGTCTTTCACAGGAGGGTTTACCTGCATGTGTGACGACCGCGGGAGGATATAATTAGTGGCAGGGCCACAGTGCTACTAGTCAGGGAGGATGGGAGCTCTCTGCCGAGTTCAGGGATCCGGTGGCGTGTCGACGTAAAAGCGAGCGCGGTTCGTGCCGTGTGTGCGCTGCCATGCAGTCAGCAGGGCCAGCTTCCACAGCAGTCGGGCCATTTGGGTAGAGGGGGCTTTGGTAGGACACAGTCAGCACGGCGAAGTTTGGAGTCTAGCCACGTGGTGTGCGGTGTGAGATTCTAAGCGAAACAAATTAACCTGATTTGTATGCGTCCAGCTTTAAGTGAGAGGTGTACCTGGGAAGATCATTGAAGAGACTACTGTGCACGTGTACCCTAACGAGGGGCTGATCTCACAAACGGTGTAACTCCTGAATGTCTGCACTTCTCTGCTTTTGACTTGGTAACAGTTCACACTATACAGCAGTCCCCCGATACCTTCCCGGACCTACTGTGAGCCATCCGCAGACCCCATATTTAACGTGACTTTCATGTACATTCATATGATAAAGTGTAATTGAAAAGATATGCGCAGTAAGACAATACCAACGTTAAGTACCATGGTAATTTAGTGCGGTGTACATTAGTATACAGTACTGTACTTTCTCAAATGAACGAAAGGGATTCTGGCTTTACAGTATGTCCTCATTCTCAGGAGATAATGAAGCTATGAAAAAAAAAAGATGTCAAGGGTTGACAAAGCAAAGAAAATCACACTTTTTATACCCCTCAAAGATTTCTTTTTTCAGACTGAAACCCACTGTATACAGTGCAGATGCAGTCCCCAGCGATGCTAGTGTTAAATGTGGTGACCTCTGTCTCCATATGCCGGCAAATCATACCCTGAGCTCTCCGCCCGAGTAGCATGGCTCCAAAATGCGCGGGCTCCCTTTGCAGACGGGCGAATCTGACTCTGTCAGGGTAAATTCCTATTTGTTTCCTGTTTACACAAAGAGTTTCCTATGTCCCAGCAGGGTAAATGACTGTTTCCTTGTTTCTCGCCGGTTATTATTGTTTGATGTTCTGGCCGGCCACACGCACATGAAGTGCTTAACCTGATGTGGCCTTTTGCAAGTGCTAAAGCCAGCGGACGGCCCGCGTGCACCGACAGAGGCTGGACGCGGCTCCCTCCCTTAAGCGGGTTTCCCAGCAGACAAAGCCCCGTGCATTTTTGAGAAAATATATAATTATATATAGTATATATAATTATATGTATAATATATAAATATAACATATATAACATAATTTTATTAATATTAATAAAAACTGAAAACAAATGTATAGGAAAAAAACACTACACACTCCTCCCCACACTTTATGTGCTGTGTTGTGTGTATCTGGGTACATTTTCATTAGGTTTAATTTGCTTTCTCATAGTGGGCAGGGAGTTCTCGGGAATGCACAGCGCACTCTGAGCGTGTTACAGTATCTGACTGTGTCTTGTGGGGGGTGGATGGATAGACTGATTCTGTAGGAATGTTTCAGGCATGAACCTGGTGGCCTTGTGGTCTCCTTCGTTTGTCGTCCGTTCTGGGCGGCTGCTCACGGGGCTGCTGGTATTGTGCAGCAGCCTTCCGTGGGGAAGTCATGATTTAATTCCACATTATTGCTAAAATAACCATACACTTTCTTTTTTTAAAATTTTTTTTCGCCCTTAGGTCTTGTTTATAGTAAAACACAGGAGTACCGCGGTACCTGTTTTTAGTCAGGCCGCTCTGTTAACTGTGATGTCCAAGCAAACACTTAGCTGAGAGATCTGCTCGGGATGGCGAAGGTGCTCTGACTGTGATGGACGACGCGAGGAGAGAGGCTGTCCCCAGACGTTGCGGTAAAAGGTCACGTGTAGGTCAGTGCGGTTTCCCGCGCTGACCGGCTCACCCGTGTAAACGCTACCGGCTGCGGCGTATCAAAGGCAGCCGCTCCGCCCCCCCATGGTTCATTCTCACCGTGACCTTTTTAAACACTGCAGAACTTGATGCGAACTGTGGGGGCAGCAGCGAGTCCCTGTCCGCGGGCAACCGCTGCCCCGTAGGAGGTCCTGGTATCCTCGAAATGCAGCAGGCAGCAGGCCAGCGGTGCGACCACCTTGGATCGATGCTTTCCTGATGCCCCACGTGCTTTGAGATGTTTGGTTGTGGTTTGAAGGCGTGACCGAATGAGAAGTTTGGGTGCGAACTACCCATCGAATGAGAACAAATCGGGAGGGTGAATCCTGCAGAAACCCTGTCAGTGGGTTAGATGTATTACTTCAGGACAGATGTCCATCGTGGCTTCAAGCAGATCAGAATATTAAGCTGAACAGAAGACAGTATAAACCCCAGTGGAAGCTCCTTAACGTTTTTTCCAAATTAATTTCTGTTATTTCATCGGAACGCGGTGATGTTGCTCTTCTCTGACATAATTTTTGGTGCTTTTCATTAATTATAGGCTTCCCCAGAGATAGAGTCTGGTAGTTAAACAGTGAAATAAGCATTAAGGCAATTATTGGAGCAGAATTAATGCAATTACATAATCTTTAATCATGATATGAATCTGTGACAGCGAGAAAATAATGTCTGACTTCAAGGAAAGGCACTTTTGGGGGGAAACAAGGCAGAGTCAGAATACTGTAAGATTTAAGGGCAGCATCAGCAGAAAAAAGGTGAAGATCCATTTTGCTCTGGTGACAGGTGTGACATTTTATATTTTTCGACATTACAGTTTTGGGATTACAAGGATTCCTTGAAAGGCTCTGCTTATGTGTCATAATGTAGAGAAGCATGTCTCAGTAACACAGATGGTCAGTCATCCTCACTATAAGCCCCCTTAACATTCCCTGCTTCCTAAGCAGGAGTATTGGGTACTGTATGTACATGCCCATAATACTATCTATCACACAGCTATAGATTTCATATATATATATTTACACACTCATAAGTGCACATGTTCATATTCATATTTTATTGTGCATGGTCATTTAAAAAGGAAAAATGAATTTGAAATAATAATTGGCATCTCAACCTGGCATGGAGGTGAGTTACAATGTGTTGGCCTGCTGCACTTGCGGTGGGAGGCTGCCCCCTTACACGGTGTGAAGCTGAGTGTGGGACAGAGTGACTACAGGAATGCAGGTGTGAGGCCAGGCCAGAAGAGCCTGTGAAGACCAGACTGGGTGGTGGCTTTGCGACAGACTACTGCTGCTTACAGCCACGGATGCCTTTTTTGAGGGTCAGCGAATGTGTCAAACCAACAAGAGGCTTTTTTAAGGGCCGAATGTTCCCTCCGGCTCAAGCCGCTGTTACCGCTCCATAATCCTGCTGCCTCTCTCTCTCTCTCTGTCTCTCTCTCTCTCTCTCTCTCTCTCCGGTAGCTTCAGCACGACTTGGACCAGGAGTATCAGGACAAGTTCCGCCGACTCCCAGTGGAGATTCAGGAGTTTGTCCAGGACACCACTAAAGCCAAGGCGAGCGAAGACGGGGAGCCCGGACCCCAGCCCCCCGCCCCGAATCCAGGGGAGGCCCCCCACAAGACGGGCCAGTCCGAGGAGGACGCCGAGGATGAAGACATGGAGAAGACCTTCGACACTCTGCTGTAGGCCACGTCTCCGCTGTCTTTTTTCTCCAAACCTCACCGTCTGTCCGGTTTCTCAGTTTTGCTCCCCGCCCGCCCGCCGCCGCGGATTTGTCTGCTGGGTACGGAGGCGGCCTTGGACCCGTCACCCGGGCACCAGCGGCAGGAGGCACTAGCGTGAATGCTGCCCCCCCCACCAGCTTACTATACTAAAAGTGAGAGTGTAGCAGCAGTGCCCCAAGCCCGCCAGGGTGACGCGCTCCAGAGGAAGGGGGCGGCCACACGTGTCGTGGGGACAGACGCACCCAGGCGGCTGCGGCCCAGCGTGTGACTACTGCGAGGTCCCATGTTCCCGCTACGGTCCGGCTGGGGTGCGTTTTACGGAGCACTGTATGCTCACACTGAAACGCCATAACAGGCCCTCCTGGCCCGCCACCTCTCATTGGTTATTTTAAACCCACAGGAATATATGTTGCTGCTGTTAATATATTTTTTTTTGTATAATGTGTACAAAAGAGTACATATTTTATATTTTTTTTCCATTTTAAAAAAACATATGTGACTTTTAGAATTTTAATAAGTAGTTATGCATTATGTGGTAATCAGATAAGTTTCAGGGATGCAGGAATGTAAAATCTGCATGTTGCTGTACACATGTAAATGGTATCTATATAAGGACAGTCCCCATCTGTTTCTGTAGAGGTCATTTGTTAAAAAAAAAAAAGTGAAAAAAATCTGTTACACACACACTTGAAGAAGAGCACTCAGTGGTATTTGCGAGAAGGTATAGGTGTCCCCTGCACAGCAACCACCCCCCCCCCCCACACACACACACACACACACTGTGCCTGGGACATTTACCCAGTGACTTGGGTGAACAGAGAAGGTAAAGGCTTCAATTCCATCATCCAAGGGAAAGGTGAAACCGTATATTAAACAAAAAAAAATGTATATACATACATATATATATATATATATATATATATATATATATGTATATATATATGTATATGTTTGTGTATTACTGTATGTATATATAACCAGGTTTCAACTTAAAATACTGTACTGCAGCATTCTTTAACCAAAGGCTGGATAGAAGCTACAATATTTTGTATTTTAGTTTTCTTTTTTATTAATAAAATGGGCAATTTCTGCCTTGATTTAGATTTTATGCTTTTTTTCATTCTCCATTTATTGAACATGTTTATAATGAATAAAATGGATATACTGTAGGTTGTTGATTTGTTTAAGGTTTACATTAAAGGGTAATGGATTAAGAAGTTGAGATTGTACTAAAGATTGTACTAGAGAATTAGGATTGCTTATGCGATGGCTGCTTGCCTTTGTGGACTTTAGCTCCCGCCCTTCCCGATTGGCTCATTCTTTCCTGCTTTCTGCCATCTGTACTGAAGAGGTGGTTAATATGCTTCATTGGTGTCTCTCTCTCTCTCTTTCTTTCCTTCATCCCTCTTGCCATGTTCCCCCTCTTTTCCTGTGGTTTAGGTCGCCCCTCTTTTATAAAATTTTCATTTCTGTTCTGTCATTCCTACCATTTTTATTCTGAAATAAAAAAAAGAAGTTAAATGGAGATAGAAAGTGTAATTCATAAATATAAGTAGATGAGGATTTCATTTTAATTAGTGGATGCTGTGACTGGTCATCTCTCTGGAATGCTGTCCAGAAGGCAGTGTTCTGTGGTAAACAGGAACTGTCACATTTTAAAAATGCAATAAATGCGTTAAATATAGGAATATTTGACTGGGTGCCAGAGATTATAAGAATGTTAATTGGACTACATTGCTTGTTTATTTCTGTGATTAATAAAGAGTGTTTTCCATATAATATTTACAGCCGGAGAGCAATTGGAGATATAACTGAGACTTTGCCCATGTGTGTATTATTCATATTGTCACCTTCCTTCATATATTCACACAGACAAATATGTGCAAACAATATAGTTTTATAACTGTATGTGATTTAGTCAACGGATATTAACGAAGAATTTACAAAAAAAATGTGATTTATTAAAATCTATTACAGTTAAATACTGTACAGTGCGTAAGTCGTTGTGCTGATTTCGTCATGCGCTGTCACGCCTTTTGCAGTATCTGTCATTTAGTGACCATATTTTAAAGCTCCAGAGTAGGTGCATGGTTATAATTACTGTAACTCCTGGTGTACAAACACCTTTAACTCAATGTTGCTTTAGGAGTGTAAAACAGATTCTGCTCTAAGTGGTGTTCTGCCGGGGATTTTACACAAAATAATTTAACACTTTAATCACTATCCACGCATAACATAAACTGTTTTAGTCCTTACTTGAATGAAGTCTACACTGTGACGTGAACAAGGGTTCTAAAATAAGTCCTGAAGAGGAATCTGTGGGCAGGGGGATATGTTTGATCTGTTTAATGTTGAATGTGTGAAATGCATTTTTGTGTGTATTGTCACTGTATTAAAGCTGTATTTCGATAGAACGCAGACTGTTTCCGTCCTGCGGCTTCCTCTAATCATGACCATCATTCTTCATTCTTCCATGAATACCCCCCCCCATCCAGTCCTTGTCTCAAATGATTTCCAGAATGTACTTGAATTGGCTTCATACTGATTATTTAAGCCTTTAGATGTCCATGAATCAGAAAAGACACACCATGTCAGTACCTAAGTTCCCTTACTTGCAAGAAATGACCATTTTACTTGTTCAGAAATGTCATACCAAGTCTGGGCCTAAACATGATGTATGGCATCTGGCATTTGTCATTGACGGCAGCACAGCATAAGCCTAATGCAGACACCCCCGCCCCCCCAGGCAGACCTCTCGTGCCCCAGATTATATTAAACACTGTTTACCGGCTTTTCACTTGCGGTCTCGATAATCTGGGATAAAATGCGTATGTGAACATAAAGGCATAAGAAATTCTAGAGCATCCCCCTAAAATAGTGTGTGCAGTTTTGAAAATTTGTGTTTAAAAAAAAAAATAAAGTTGAAAACTTTGCCTTACAAATTTGTCATATTTACATACATACTCCATTTGCATTTATGCTTTGGTATGTTAGTCGGGACAAAACCTTCCCCTCTCCCGCAGTGACAGATACTGTACAGTCAGAGAGGCTGCATGTTTACTTAGCAGACGCTTTTATCCAAAGCGCCGTACATGCTTTTTTGTCAGATATTCCCTCGAGCAATTGGGGGTTAAGGGCCTTGCTCGAGGATCAAGACAAGTTAAGGCACTCTGCTACTAGTGGGATTTGCACCAATGCCCTTCTGGTCACAAATTCTGCATCCTAATGCACCCAGTCAGACAGCACCTGAGGTGGCAGTTGGCAGAAGCTCAGAGGTCAGTCACACGCTGCACACCCCCAGCATTGTCTGCAGATATTGGAACTGAACCAGAATTTTTCTCGATTGAACCACCGAGGCCAAAGAAACACGAAGGAGATCCACTCTCTCCTTACCCACCAGCTCCCCTGCTCATTCCACATATACTCGTTCAGTCCTACCCATCAGATTAAACTAATTAACGATCTTCATGCTCATAATTAGCTGAATCAGTTGTACCCGAGGCGAGTAGCACGGATATGTGGAACAGCTACAGGGAGACGTACGGAAATCACTCCTCTGTAAGAACATCGTCAGAAGAGCCTGAAATAAAGCCTTACCATGACTTACCCACAGATCTGTTGGGGTTACAAGATATTCGCTAGCATGGTAGAGTAGGTAGGTGTAAAACCATCTATCTAGTCTTCCATCATGAGCTCTGCGATGCGTACGTTTGTTAGCATCCTAATGCTAATCTTGCCAAATGTAACATGCAGTTCTTTCATACCCTTACAGCCAAATTGCAGATACATTTGGCTAGTGTACAACTATGTTTAAATAGAGAATTGACTCTTTTCCCCATTGGTGATGTCAGTTTTGTTATATTTTTTCATTCTGTTTCTGAGTTTTGGTTTTGCGAGGGCCCTTAAAAAGGACTCCACTCTGCCCCCACTTTGAGGTGAACCCCACCCACACACAATGACTCCTCTTATGTTGGACAGATTCAGGTAAATGCAATACTGAGCTTACTTTTTTACTAAATGTGGGTTACTGTCCCACTTCTGACACCAGTGTAGCTTCAGGGGCAGGTCTCGATTAGGCTAAAACCAGAACTATGGAGATAACGAAAATATTATGTTTCTTGCTTATTATGAATGCATCTTGCACAGGGAACAAATTAAGGACTAACATTAATTCAAACAATATTATTTATTCAAATGTAAGGCAAATTTTTAGTAGCTGGTAGAAACCTTCAGGAACAGTGACAGAGGAACTTTTATGCAACTCAGAAGATGTTTTAGAAAGGATATTTAAAAAATAAATGTGCTGCATTGGGTGTGGTAAGGTTAGTGTGTTAAGTGATTTCTCATGCAAAGGTAGGGAGAAAGCAAGTCAGTGCCGGGGTTCTCATCAGTGCGGAACCAAAGATCCCTGTGGCACAAGGAATCAGTCATGCTGTCAATAGTCAAGCATGATGCTTGTCCTAGTGACTTCAACCATGACCGACAGGTTTTAAGGATTTCAGGAGAATGCAGACCCAGCTTCTCACCCCCGGCACGTACTCATAATATGGGCAGAGTTTACTTAGCAGGATATGGACTGAACGGAACGCACAGCAACAGTCAAATTTCAGTTCTAATATCAGAGAAACGGTCAGGGCTGCTCACTTAGTTTTAGACCAGTTCATAACTAACTTGTAAACAGACACTAATTTGCTAATTTGTTTTCCTTCTAGGAACATTTTCAGAATGTTATGGTTAAGGGATTTAAACATTCAAAATGTCCAGTTTTCCTGATGCTCTCAGAACGTTAGCTTACAACTACTACTACCGTGTTTCCCCGAAAATGAGACAGGCTCTTATATTAATTTTAGATCCAAAACACATCCCCTTATTTTCAGGGGATGTCTTATTTTCCATTGTACAACAAACTACAGTACATTTAAGGGTATTCATCAAAAATCCACATTTATTCACATACAGTCATCATGTCGTCATCTTTTTGCACTCATCTTGTCTGGGGGTCAAAATATTATTTCCTCTTCATTTGTTTACATATCATCTCATCTCATTCTAGTTACCATGGGATAGTAACTAGGGCTTATCTTTGGAGTAGGGCTTATTTCACGAGCATCCTGAAAAATCATGGTAGGTCTTATGTTCGGGGAAACACAAATAATATCATGAGACAAAAACAAAGGAAGGGCAGCTGATCTGTCTGTCACGTTACGCCTCAGAAGTCATGGGCTTAAGACTGAATGGTGCGTTTGCAAAATACACTTATAGTACGTTCAACAGTATGTTAAAAGGATGCTCAGGTTAAAATGTAAAACGTGGAAATTAACATTATAGTAAGAACGTTTTCTGCCCGCTTTGAGAAGACCATCACATAACATTCTGTGAACGTTCCCTGATTAGCTGGACTAGAATAATATATATTTCCGAAATGCCTTCAGTGTTAAATAGGGCTGCGACCATCTGCGAGTGTTTTCATTGGATAGTTTATAAATAAACCGGTCAAGCATCTGTCACTAGAGGGGGTGTCCCGTGGCTCGGTTTGCCCCCCTTCAGGCGGAATGGGGAGTTTTCCGCACACTGAGGCCTCCTCATTCTCAGCCAGGCAGGCTGCACAGTTATTGGCTTTGCAGAGGGACTGACCCCTCTACTTATGCCATCAGTTTGTCCTGTATCTGTGAACAGCAGGCTGAGACTCTGCCTTCAGGGCTCCACAGGTCCCGGGCGTAGGCACTTCTAGACTTCTAGATCCCCTAAAAATACTTTATCCAAAACCATTTCGCGATTTTGACTTGTATACGTTTTGTATTAACCCAGCTCAGCAAACTTTATCACTGGGGACCTGCCTACCTGGCTCAGATTATGATGGGGGTGGACATCCTGTAATTCTTCAGGGGATTGAGCCCTCCAAAGGGTCAAACCACTGGTTGTCATTTGTATCATGTCCAGTACACTGGGGTTGCTCTGGGGAATGGCTGCAAACCCCTGCGCTTCATCTAATTCAAACAATTACTGACGCCCAAGTAAACTTTTAGAGGGATCTGTAGGTGATGCCACCACCGTCACTCAGAGGAATGTGACAGGAGGCTGGAGGCTGATTTGACTCTATATGAACAAAGGAACATTAACATGGTCAGCGACCCCCCTACAATTCTATATGATGTTGTAGTTATTCATTGGGGGGGGGATTAAAATAGTATACAAGGTTAGTTGAAGCCCCAGTGTAGCAGAGGCCCCTGGGTTTCAGCCCGGGTGAGCCTGTGCATTAAAGCACCCCCAGTATAGCAGAGGCCCCTGGGTTTCCGCCCGGGTGAGCCTGTGCATTAAAGCACCCCGAGTATAGCAGAGGCCCCTGGGTTTCAGCCCGGGTGAGCCTGTGCATTAAAGCACCCCCAGTATAGCAGAGGCCCCTGGGTT
>JAODKL010000039.1:14779260-14805459 GCA_026780765.1 Petrocephalus schoutedeni
CCCCTGGGTTGCCGCCCGGGTGAGCCTGTGCATAAAAGCACCCCTGGTATAGCAGAGGCCCCTGGGTTTCAGCCTGGGTGAGCCTGTGCATAAAAGCACCCCCGGTATAACAGAGACCCTTGGGTTTCAGCCCAGGTGAGCCTGCACACTAAAGTACCTCAGGTATAGCAAAGGCCCCTGGGTTTCAGCCCGGGTGAGCCTGTGCATTAAAGCACCTCCCGTATATGTGGGTGCACATGTTCTGTACATAGGAAGACGCTGGTGGGGAAGGCGGCGCTGGTGGGGAAGGCGGCGCTGACGGGGAAGCTAATTAACTTTCTGCTGAGTTCAGAACCTGAGATAGCGTCCCTTCCTTATGATCTGAAGGTTGTCCAAACAGATTATCCTCCCCCAAAAAAGTACGGCCCATCTGTTCAGGGCCATGGGAGGCGTTAGGTGGCTGTGCTTTAATGAATTGCACAGTAAGAAAAATGTGAAAATTGTGTTCGCGTTCATTAAAAAGGCATCTCGCTGGTTGTTGATGACCAAATGAAGATCGGCTTTCTACTGTCATTTGGCAGCCAGCTCAGTGCTGCCTCTGAGGATGTCAAGTTCTGAACATATCGCTTTAACCTGGAAAGCGAAAGGTGATAAGAATCACATTTTTATGATAAGATGAAATTATATTGATCCCCATGGCAGGAAATGTCTTTTTTTATTAGATACCAGGCCCACAAGCGTTCAGTGATGTCATCCCTGGACGTCACTGACTATACAGTACATGTCTCCCTGGTGGCCAGTTTGTGGGTTTATTATAGAGATAATTGTCTTCACAAATATCAGCTTCATTCTGTAATGGGGTTAACTAAGAACAACAAAGAAACAGGCATGTTATACTGAGAGAATTGCCTCTATGTACAGCCAAATAATTTTGTTTTTGGGAAGAATTATGCCCATGCTAACAAGTTTGTCAATAACAGGACTAGGTACGGAAAGATCATTTTGTCAAGTCATGTGATAAATCTTAATTGTCCAAGAGTGGTCTGATTTGCATACCTTTCGCACAGGAGCTGTGGGTAATTATCCTGCACAGAGGGAACCCCGAGGTGTGCTGTGTGCGCTTCTCTACACCTCACTATTTCAGCCCCCCCCCCACCAGCTAATAATGTCGCACTATGAAACCACACAGCTTGCAAATCAGACCCCGGGTGGCTGTTCCCTGTGCTGAATCTTTTCACCATGTGCGAGCCAAATTTAAATCGAGCCTAGCAGAGCTGCCTCCTGTCCTGGACGTCCCCTGACTCGTGCATTCTAGCTTGGCCCGGTACTGGGGTCCGGGATAGTAGACAATGAATGGATGGGTGGAATCAGGGCTGCGACCTGTAATTTGAGGTTCGGGGAGTGAGGTGTCC
This sequence comes from Petrocephalus schoutedeni, assembly GCA_026780765.1. Lineage (NCBI taxonomy): Eukaryota > Metazoa > Chordata > Actinopteri > Osteoglossiformes > Mormyridae > Petrocephalus > Petrocephalus schoutedeni. The sequence continues at coordinate 14,780,652 of JAODKL010000039.1, forward strand.
TACGGTAAATCTGTCGGCCGACCCAGAAGATGTGCTGTGGGCCGGATGGCTGGTCCAGGCCTGTCTGAAGTGGGACAGAGGTCTGTGAGAGACAGCCACTGCCGCCCTTTTCCCAGTGCACTCTGCCATTTCCCGTCTATGAGCACGCCAGCCCCTTAACCAGCCGTGATGTTTCCTTGACAAATGAATCCCTTTGTTACATTATGAGGCTGTGCACACATTACCTGCATGTTTACTTTTCATTTTCCCATATAGGCGGCAAACATTTGCATCCCTTTATTTAAATCTTTATTGCCTTATTTGCCTGTTTGAACACATCAACACCACGGCTAGAAGAACCAAAGAGACTCTTTTTCACATTTTCATCTTTATCTGAAGCTGCTAATCGGGGTGGGTGGGTAAAAACACCAAGGAATGTCCAGGAAAAGTAGCTAGAAAATACACTGCTTTCCTGAAGCGGTTATGGAGAGACGTGGATGTGCAGAGGAGCCAGCGATTCTATGGAAAGTGCCAGAAAGGTTACATCGGGTCCCAGCCGGGGGGGGCCGGAGATAAAGCCTCACTCAGGGACATTCGCACCTCAACCTACAGGGTGTGACTTCCACACCCCAGCTGTGGTTTACTCTGAGCGTTTTTATCTCTGAGCTTTTGGACGATTATATTCTGCCCATATCAGCGAGCTCCTAACCACAGTCAGCGTCAGGTTCGGTCCTAAATGTCCACAAAGATGGTGTTTCCCTTTCACATGCTGTTTACTATGGTGCATCACATTTATTTAAATGTGCAGATCTAGTTGGTCACGTTGTGCTTTATGTAAATGCCGATTTACTGGTTGCAATCTGCACTGATTTGCTCTACTGACAAATTTTTTTAATTTTTCTATTTTTTTATTTTACTTTATTTTCTTTGAATGCATGGACCAATGCTGTCAGGACAAATTTCTAGTATGTAGTTGTACTTGGCCAATAAAGTGGATTCTGAGTCGGATTTGATAATCATCTGTTGTTTTTGACCGAAAGTTCAATTTCCCAAGTTTTAATGTCACGCATATTCGAAACATGGTTGCTTTGAGATTACCGGTATTTCAGGAACAACAGTCTGGTGCATGGTTCGCACAAGCAGAGGCACAGCTCATACTGCAGGAAATGACAGCAGATGACACCAGGTACTACTACATCATTGCAGCTCTCAGCGGCTCTACAGCATCCAGGGTGATGAGTCTATTTGAGGTTCACCCAAACACAAATAAATACAAGATTTAAAAAGTGCGCCTCTTGGAGGGGTTAGGTCTCACAGAATCAGAGCGGACACAGTGGCCGCTATAATTGCCCGGTCTTGGAGAGGCAAAACGCTCTGCATTAATGCATTTCGGAGAACCACGGGTCCTGCTTTATCTTCAGGGAGCTGTTTTTACAGCAGGTGCTGGAGCAGGTGCACACAGCCTTAACTAACACACTGCCAAAGAGTTTAGGGAAGTGGCCCGGATGGCCGACAGCTAACACTCAGCTCCACAGACGCAACTCACCACCGTGACATCGGTCAGCCCCGTCTCCAAGCCCGCTATGCACACTGCTTTTCCTCCACCAAACTCAGACCAATTAGTCTGTGTTTTTACCACGCCCACTTCGGCGAGAAAGCAATGAAGTGCCGCCCACCATGCAGATCTAACCGTGGGCCACAGGGGTCAGTAGACGCTATTTTTGGCAGTCCTTCAAGCCACCCACTCCTTACTGTAGATGGCCAGTCAGAATGGCATTTTATTTGCAACACTGGCACACAGGTGAACGTCCTGCCAGCATCACATATCAGTGTAGTTAAAGGTTAGGTTTAGGGTTAGGGTTAGGGTTAGTAGGGCCTCCACTGGGGACTGGCGATGCTTCAGTTGGGATTCCGTCTTGGCGAAGGTGGCTAGGCCACTGCTACCTGCAGACTTCTCGAGTGCACAGGGCTTGTTGGTCGACGTCAAGAACCACCGACCGGCAAATGAGAGACTTTTCCGGCCTCCTTTGTGCCCCCAGTAGTAGCGTTACCTCCTTTCTATACAACGTAAGAGCATCAGCCTGTGAGTTTTCCTGCCTGCGCAGTGGCTTTTCGCAGCTGTTTTTTGCTGTGGAGGCTAAGCACAAGTTCAAGCACTATATCTCCCCCCACTGATCCAGCCATATATACCCATGCTCCACCCTCGCAAACACCATGTTTAGCGACATGCAGACAAGACCTCACCCCGTCTGCCACCGTCTGGCGACTACCACTCACTCAGTAGCGTTACTGCCCCAGACCGCTAACAAATCCCCCATATACAGGACTTCTCAGAGCGACTGGCTGGGAGAGGCATTTTCTCTAAGGCTGACCTTGTGCGGGACTTTCCTCAGGTTCCCGTGGACCCAGAGGACATTCCCAAGACAGGGGCCATCTCCCCCGATTTGGGCTATGCAAGTACCGTTCCTTCAAGCGTGAGCTCCTTGGCCTGTACCTGGCCACCCGACATTTCCGTTTCATGCTGGAGGGGGAACCATTCATCACATTTGTTGACCACAAGCTGCTGGTTCCGGTGATGTCCAAAGTCTTGGAGTTGTGGTCTACAGACATCAAACATGGCGAGGGCAAAGACAATGTGGTGGCTGACCGCCTGTCCTGCCCTGCACTTGGTGCCATGCACATGGGCATAGATTACACCCTGTTAGCTGCCAATCAAGCCGCAGACCCGGACGTCCAAGCTTTCGGGAAGGTCGGAGACAAGCTTGCAGATCGCCAGTGATAATCTGGATGGCATGAGCATCATGCTCCTGTGTCCAGCGTCCATCTCCACAGGCCAGCTGCAACCAATCAATCCTAGTAGTGGGAGGCGGTATCCAGGCCGACGGGCATCTCACCAATTGGTGGCAAGCAAGTTTGTGTGGCTTGGCTTCAATAGAGATGTCTGGGACGTGGCTTGTGTTGCATACCAGAGGGCTAAGGTGTATCGCCACACCAAGGCACCATTGGCCTGGTATGGTGCGCTTGCCCAGCGTTTCGAGCATGTTAATCTTAATGCACCTTTCCCCATCCCATGGCTTGGCTTCATGCGCCTGCTCAACATTGTAGGCAGGATAACTAGATGGCCAGAAGTCATACATTTGACACCCACTTCCACCACTGACGAGGCCAGAGCCTTTGTCAGGTCCCGGACAGCTCTGTTTTGCATGCCTTCTGGCATCACCTCTGACCGGAGTGTGTGGCTCGCCTGGGAACTGCGGCTGAGGTCACGCCGAACCTGCTGTATTGCATTACCGCTTATCAGCCCCCGGCCAACGGCCTCTGCAAGTGATTCCAACAATCGCTGATATTGGCCCTTACGGCAACGCCGACCTATAACTGTCAGCTCAGCTGTTTACCATGGGTGCTGTTGGGGCTGAGGACGGCCCCCACTGATGACTTGCAGGCCTCATTTGCCCAACTGGTGCATGTCCAGATGCTCTGGATGTCGGGGGATGTTGTGCCAGAGGCCACCACCCCCTGGTCCTCATCTCAGCAGCGATCTGTCCCATTGGACAAGACCGCTGCATTTAAGCCTGTGCCCACGACTAATCACAGCTTGCCCCAGTCCTGGATCCCATCTCGTCTGCAGTTGGTGAAATATGTTCCAGCCCACTAATGCCGCTATATGATGGGCTGCTCTGGGTCCAGGAGCCAGGGGACGGCACCTTCATGCTTGTCATGGGGGCAGGCTCAAAACATTGTGCAGGGACCTATCCCTTACAGCCCCTCCCCAGGGGGGGGGGGTTCCCAGTTCGCCTATAATCCCAGCCCCACAGCCCCCAAGCTGTCAGAGCTTGTACTGGTGCATTCTGGGGCGGCTGGGCTGGCAGTCGGTACCACGTTCCGAGTTCACCCACGACCATGTGCTTATCATCGCTTTGGCAACACTTGTAGCTGGAATGTAGGAAGGCAATAAGTTTGCTAGTTTTTCTGATTGTAAAATACTGTCCTGTGTGCCCCTTCCTCACATGCTACACAACAACTGTTTGGCTGCAGAGCACAAGGAGCAGTGACTGATAATCAGGAAGTACAGGTCTGTACTCAGAAGCCCCTTAGCTGCTTTCTGTAACATTTCATCTAAGCTGAAGAAACAATCACCTTTTACCTGTGACCAATGCTTGGCTTATTTACAATATCAACAGAAAATTAGCTTCTATGAAAATATTAAGACAGTCATGTTACTGGGGGTTACAGTTTAATATTTAGCTGCCATAATTAATCAAAAATGTACTTTGCCTAGGTGCATAATGGAAACAAGACCATGTTATACCATGTTCATGTTATTCAGTGTTATATTTCTAGATGATTCACACATGAAGGATCCATTTAAATGGGCCATGAGTGTAACATGCAGAATGTTCTGCTCCATCGGAGAGGCAGTGATCTTAACTGACCTGTGTGTTTCCTAGTAACCTTTGGCCCCAATGATTTTGGATAAAACACCATTCATTCTCCAGGGAAGGGGCAAAGAAGGGACCACAGTTCATGCCGTTCGTAAAGAGACAGTGTCCTTCAGTGACCGTTTGGAAAAAAAAATAGGCAAGGTCACGTGTGTCACTCGATTCGTACATGAGAGACTATTTAAAATGGCTTCGAAGATTTGATTTAGCTGAGCATTTGTGCTCCCAAAATGGCAATTTCCGTTTGTAGGTTAACAAGTTCATGACTAGGACACAGCCATGCGTGCGGAGACACTGTGTGTAGGCTGAAATGATTCTCACCCTCAGGGAGCCTCGTCCAGAGACTTACTCTGTTTTTATTCGGAAATTATCTGTTACTGACATCCTTATTCCTGCAGCAGAAAGTCAACACTGGCTCCAGAAGATTTCTCAACAAGAATCCTATGAATAACTGTTTTTATGAGCCGTCTAATAATAATATCTACAGCACCATGAGCACAATCATTAAATGAACTTTACAGTACTACTGTGGTACCTTGCTGTGGTGACAGCTTTCTGTATTCATTTGATTATTTATACTTCAGGAGAGACTTATTCCAACATTCTGTTTGCAATGTACGTGTTTCTCCTACAGGTTGATCATTACATTCAACCACAATGTTCAATACACTAATAGACCCTTTAAGGTTGTACTTGGTGTGGAGTCTGACTCTCTCTGTCTCTCTCTCTCCCTTTCCCTTTGCTCCCATTGATCTGTGGATCATTTTCAATACTATTCTTTTTAATGACAATTAAAATGGCAGTGTCTGTCAGACTTGCCTGAACAAATACAAGGGAATGCATTGTAGGAATGTCAGGATTCCAGCATTCATTTCCAAAGTGTGGAATTCTAATGTTTTGCCAGAAGATGATATTTGCAGAAAGCACAGACAGAACAATTCCACAATGTGCGGAGCCTGAACAGCAGAGGCTGATATTTTGGTAAAACCTTGTAACCTAAAGCTACCAAATGGCACTTTGATAGTGTCTGTGTGCATTACATTGCTGCCACCTTTCCGAAGCGATCATATCGCAGTGAGATGTGTTTTGTGAGCTTTGCTGAAAATGACTCATCCTTATCAAAAGCACAGTTGCCAAAACGCAAACTTGTGTTTTCAAAAATACTGCAGAAAACAAATCTCCCAACAGATTGTCTCCATCCTGTGCCTTTTTTAGATGGATCTCAGGCAGATTTTTTTTCCCAGTTCTGTCATGTGACCTTGTCAGGACTTATTCGGTTAGTTAATGATACAAGTAGCAGAAATTCCCTGGATACCTGCACTATCTGATTATGTCCTTTAGAACAACGGATCACTGAATGAAAACTGCATATATGAAATGATAGTTGGATGTGTGCTCTCATTGTTCAGATCTTACTAAATTACTTAAATATGGTGTCTTGAGTCCATCGCTCTTTGCTTTGAAGGTACAACCTCCAGACGTCGCCTGAAGTCATGTGGTGAAGATGGAATGAAATTCAAAGCAACAGTGAAACCAAACAAGCCAACAACTCCCAGCAAAATGAACACTAGTGAGTTACTGTACTTTGCTGTTAGATTCTGGCATAGAGATACCTGCTCTAATGTCAAAATTACATGAAACAAATTGGCAAATGTAAGTTTAGCTTATGGTTTAACATTTGGCTTTTAGAAGGACATTTTGTAGTGAGGGCTGTTTATTTTTCTATTCTGTTTCCTCGAAATAGAATTAAAACACAAAGATGAGCCCTGTGTTGATCATATTATCTGTCTAAGATCCCAATTATTCCTCATGTGACCCACTGATCTAATCAAAGCTACACAGCTTTGAGCAGTAAAATCTCCCTGTAGGGAGTCATGCAGTACCTCTGCTGTGCTTTTATGGGCTATGGACCAATCCAGAGCTCTTCCATTAAAAAGTAAGAAATATTTTTTATATTTTTTGCATTGGTTACATGCAGTACTTGGATTAAAAATGGATGTCTGTAATGATACAGGTGTGTGTATGTGTTTCAACAAGGCTTGAACATAGCAAAGCCTTCAGTATCTGAATTTTTATGCTGCACAAAATCTGACTGTGCAGGATTCATATAAAGCAGTTGGACTGTCACTGTTCCTAACTGGTTACCTGCAGTCGCAGAACAGGTTTGAAAATGTTTCTGCTCAGAAAGTGCTGAATGCACATACCACAGCGTATCTGAGGGATATTCTGTCCGCGCCTCAGCTTGCTTTGCATAATTTTACCCAGAGATAAAAGAGCAGAAAGCACATGCTTCCCACCTTCAGTTGCTTTCATACTTAATAGTCCACCTCACCATGTCTCGGAGACAAACCTTTGGCATTAATTAAACTTTCTGCGCTTTATGTGTTCCTGAAGTGACATCCTTAAACTGAGTCCTCCCCTCAAAGCACAGCAGGAAATTCGCTCAGCGGAGAGCGTTCCGGTTTTCCACATGCTGAAATAACCTGCCTGGTGGTTTCCAGCGACCTGCTTCGCCATGTGCGATCAGATTGCCTGTCATGACGGTCGTTTCACCTTAGATTGTGTGTGTGTGTCTCACTTCTAATTCCATAATTTAAAATGATCAAATGTTAAATAATCACGCGTGCATTGTTTTATTGCATACCATATGTATGTATAACATGCAATTAAAGGTATGCCAGCGTAAATAAGCGGACCCCCGGTAATGTTTATGGCGGGCACTGCGCCACTCGGACCCGGATGACTCAACCCCCCCTGGCAGGCTGTCATTCAGGGGGGATAAGTGGAGCATCAACCTGGGGAGGCGAGAAGGACAGCCGCTCCAGCGCCCGGCAGCGCGTCCGCACCCCGGCTAGCATCCGCCCGGCCCCCCGGCCCCCCGCCAGTCTCCCGTAAGGAAAGGAAAAAGGATGGAGCGGCGCCCGGCTTTTGACAGCTAAGCCGGGCAGCCAGTGGTGTGCGGCTCCGCTTGGGGGCGGGGGCGGGGGCGGCATAGGGAAGTCCGAGCCCGGTTCGGGGGAGGCGGGGTGGTAATTAATGACGGGCAGGAGGGGCGGGTGATGCGCTGAGGAGGGGAGCTCCGGCGCGTCCCGGCGCAGCGCTCTCCGTCAGCCGAGGCGGCGGCTCCAGGCAGCGGCTGGCCGAGCGCTCCGCCCAGGTAAGGGGGCGCCGGGCACCTTCGCCGGCGCTGCCGCTTTCCGGCCGTTTACCCGCTAGGTTCGTCTTCGGATCAAATGGGGAGAATGCGGCGCACATGCATGTAAGATGGGGGTTAAGATGGGGGCCGGCGAGGGGAGCGCAGCCGCCGGCATGGGCAGCTCCTTCTCGGGGGAGCAGCCCGCCCGGGCTCAGCTTGCGGGGGGCTGCCGGGGTCCGGCTTATAACTGCTTACCCAAACTACCCGGCACCACCGTTACTCTAACGGCACTATTTTTAGCGGCTCCGTCGCTCGTCCCCGCCGCTCTGCGTTCTTCACCGGACGTTTCGCCGGAACCTGCCGAGCCGAACCTTCGCGTATGCTGCGCCCGGACCGCCGGGCAGCCGGAGCGCAGCGGCTCGTTTTGGTCACCGGGCCGTGAGCAGGGCAACCGCAGCCGGGAAAGGCACCAGGAAAGGAACCGGGGGAGGGAGGCTCTGCCAGCCCGGGCCTGCCGGCCGTTAATGATAAACCGGCGCAGCGGCAGGACACTTACGGTCATAAAGAGGCATGCATGGCCGGTGCCCTTTATCATGGACAAATATCCGATAAGCTGCTGCGATGCACGGCTGCAGTCATAAAAAGGCATGCATGTCCATAAAAAGGCATGCATGTCCATAAAAACGCATGCACATCTCGGAGAGTGTCTGCATGTGTGATCCATCGCAGCCGCACGCTTCGTATCGGGTAAAGTAGTAACAGGCATAGCGCCGGACGCGGAGAGGCATAAAGGCACGCATGGATGTGCCGTGTATCCTTCCGGCTGATTTGTTGTAAATTAATGAAAACGAAGCGGCGAGTTGTTTTGTGTTTTTTTTTTTCTCGCGCTTGATAAACCAGTGAAATGCATGGTTGCAGTAATAAGAAAGGCATGCATCGTTTGCATAGAGAGTGTCTGGGTTTGCGATTTCATGTGCCGCTGGCCGCGAAGACAATGTATCCATCGGCACTGTAAATAGCTTTTATCTATTTCCATATATAAACTATACCGGCGTCCCAGGTTCAATGTTCCTGTGGCCTCGCATGCATTACAGCATGCAGCGGGATTTTAATGTTAAAATGATGTTAGGGTGATGTTAGCGGGATCGGGTAAACGTAATAATAATAATAATAGTGCGGGCTTTGACTGTACGGGACATTAATTTGCATAAATGAGCTTGGGAAATGCAGATGTGGCCCGATTCACACCTGTTTGTGCAGAGTCTGGTTTTCTGTAACGTTTCCGACGTGCTGGGAGAGGATGGATTTATTCCTTTCTGTATGCTTTTCGGTGCAGCCTTTATGGTATTTGAGCGCGTTGTAGCGCTTTTTACTGACCTCCAGCGTCTCCTTCGGACGGTGTACTCATTAACTCCAACGAGGCCAATTGTGAAATTAAAAAAAAAAAAAAAGAAAGGAAAGTAGTTAAAAAGGTCAATGCGATTTTATAGAGGAGCTGGTGTTTAATAGGTGTTTCTGCTTAGGAGAGGCGGGTATGGTGAGCTTAGTATTAGGCCGGATTATTACTTCTAACTGTAACCCAATCCCATTAGGCACGTTGTGGGAATATTTCACCGATTTCGATCTTTACCTGCGTTCAGCAGGCTCTGCGCCCTTGGTCTTTGATATCTGCCACAACTTTAATGTCGCCGTCATAAACGCCAGCATGTTTCCCGAAAGAGCTTTTTGCTAAGAGATGCCCTTAACACGCGTTCCCCGTTCTGTATATGCCAGAATTTTTTTTTTGAAAGGATATAATATAAGGTATAATATAACAATTGTGTCTCCTGCTATCAGAAGTTTCATAGGATCAGTCAGGTGGTTTTTCATGTTGCTGTATGGCCATTGCAATTTCCATGCATTCGACCTGAATTGCATCTTATCAGCAGAAAATCTTTGTGTGCATATAATGTGTGTGTGTGTATAAATCTCCTTTATTTTCTGTTAAGAAAGAAAGGAAAACAGTCATTGATCAAAACTGTCAAAAAAAAGAGTGGCTGAAGCCAGCAAACGCCCCGTTTCCGTATGACATTAGTAAGTTTTCTTGGAGTGCATGATAATTAAATAGGATGTTGGCAGTCACTAGAGCTGTCAGGCACGCTGGCTATCTGTACCCCCCAGAGGAGAGCCACAATGGGCGTTCAGCTCCACATGGATGCTGTCATTGGTGACTGATTCATTCACAGCTCAAATAAGCTGCGTGTAATTGACCAAAGCCTCCGTGTCTGACTAAGAACATTTAGTGCCTTCTCATGCTTTGGCAATCTCAGGAAAATGTTTTATCATCCCTTTCAGATAATGCTTTTGAATGTAAAACACCTATTGGATATCAGATTGCCTTTAACAGTCACTGATGATAGTAGGGCTTGTTTACAAGCCCACGGGACAGTGTGTAGGAGCTTGTCAGTTTGAGATTTAACTGACGTGCAGTGCCCTTGTATAACCATCTGAAAGCACAGATATATTCATTTATAAACGGACTGTCTTCTTAACTTGTTGGTTGACTCCTTTATAAAACTTCCCTAATCTGCTAAGGTCCAGGCTGGCTTTGTTTTTAAAAATCCAGTCTGGCCACCCTTCAGACGATGCCTCTGTGGTTGTTTGTCACGTAGCGGCATATTCAGCTCGGTGGCCTTGAGGCTCGAATGTCCTCACGGGTAGCCCAAGGCTGCAGTGAGGGGCCAGCCCTTAGCAGAAAGGCGATGGCTGGAGGTGGAACACCTTGTTCCCGTAGAGGGTTTGGACCTGTAGCGCTGACGGCGCTGGTGGGTCCAGTCACGTGCCTCACCAGCTGCTCTTCTCCGTATTAATCAGGATAAATGAAAACCCCACAATCTGCCCTTGCTCATAAACCGTGAAATCCCTGCCAGTGTGGCGTTAATCTACCCTCTCCTCCTAGCACCTACTTGTATCGACATTGCATTTTTGTTTGTTTGGAGAGTTCCAGCGCTGCCCATTAGTGACTGCTCTAACGTGGTTTCTGTTCTTCTAATTCTGGGGACACCTTTAATGGAAATCGCGTGCAGGGTCTCTTTGGCAGGAAGGCAAACGCACGTTTTCTCTGGAGAATATATTAACCGGCTCTTCGTGGTGCCAAGTCCGGGGGACTTTTAGAAGCTTGTTCTTTTCTGGGAACTTGAAACTTTGATATTTGATTGTCTGATTTTCTCTTCTTTTGATAGGGAAGAAAGAGATGCTTATTTGTTTCCAAGATTAATACATGTTGAGCTGGTAAGTTACCTCTGCTGTCTGTATAAATGTTCATGTCTTGTGGTGTGTGTGTTTGTGCACACATCTGTCATTTTCTAAACATGGTACCGTAGAAGACTAATGAATGTTTATGTAATGTACAGCTCTGCTCACGTACACCAAACAAGCAATACGGGAACTATGTATATACTTTATTTGATAGCTTTTTAAATAAATATAGTTTATTTATTTATTTTTATTTTTATATATTTTTTAAAGTTTTTGTATGAAGGCCGGTTTATAGCGAAGTAAGAATCTTATTAGTCTTTTATTCTTAGATCTGCTTGATATGCTTACACTGTGGTAGGAATATGTTTAAGAAACAGAAATTTCAGTGTGCACTGCTTCACATGTCTTATTTATTTAAAAATAGGCCTGGTCCCAGCAGGTTGTTTTATTGAATTAAATGAGTGAGTTTCTCTTTTAAACTTCTGAGACCGATTGAGATTATTATCTAAGTCTTATGAGAATTTTCAGCTGACCACACTTGGCATGTTTTATGCAAAACATTTCAATAGTCTTTATCTTTGCTGAAACAGTGTTTGGGATGAATAGCAAGGTGTCTACACATCTGCGGCATAAGAGCTGCTTAAAGTTGGGCCATTAGCTAAAATATTTCTTTGCAAAAGTTCTAGCTAATGGCTAAATAACATAATCATATCATAGACCTTTATTGTTATGATGGATACTTGGATAATTGCTTACAAATATAATTTTTAAACAGTTCGAAGTTACCCCAATATTCATTGTGAATATTCCAGTACAGATTTGGGTTAAGATTAGACAGGAATTTGAAATGGCAATATTTGGCAATCTCCCAGCGGAGCAGTGAGGAGCCTTTCCCTGGCTTATGGTTTCCCGTGTGTAGTCGGTATTGGGATTGAGGCTCGTGGTGCTACAGCTGGTTGCTGAATGGATGCAGTCACCATGTTTGCATCGGTATGAGGGCTAAGCCTATGTTAGCGCTCCTGTGAAGGTGTGCGCCCCCCTCTGGGAGGGGCTTGTAAGGCGGCACTGTGGGCGGCACTACGTTTACGCTGCCGCCGGCCAGGTGCGTAGCGTGTGCTGGTGTGTTACGCACTGTGTGGCAGTGTAGCGGTTGCTGTGTTGTGGCCTCCATGTCCCTTATTGCTGGATTGGACTGTTTCTTACGACTGACCCATTTTCCTGTTCCCCGAATTGTAAACGCTGCCGGCCATCCTGGGGTAAAGAACCCACGAGGTGCTGGGTGGTGTCTCGGAGTGTGATGGGATCTCGGCCCGCCTCCCGCTCTTGACGGCCGGCCACGGCCATACCCGGGTCGACCCGGAACGTGGCCCGGTTTGGCACGGGTGCCACTGTGGCGGCTTTCCTGCCCGTCTGGGAGTAACGTGGCTCTTCCAGGATGTAGGGGAACCTGCACCCCGGCCGTGCACTGCTCAGGGTCCAGAGTGCACAGATCTGCTCACTTGCCGATTTAGAAGAAGTGTGTTTTAATTATACCGCGGGTGCTTCGTGCTTATTAGGATGTACAAGAAAGAATAATCCGCTCACTTTTCTTGGACTACACGTGTAGGCTAAAAATACGCGGGGGCTGTGGAAAGAAAAGCTATTATCTGCTCCTTCTAATTTCATCCCCCCCACAGGAAACGGATCGCTCCGCTCGCGTTTGCTTGGCCTGTGCCGCAAACCGCTAAAGGGGGCCGCGCTTGTGAGCGTAATTTACACTCCCCAATTACACTGTCGACCTCTGGCCCGTAGTATGGGAAGTGACTTCCTTCGCTTTTTTTTTTTATTGTATTTTACTTTATTTATTTATTACATTTTTTTGGCATGATGTTTCTGAGCCTGTGTCACAATCCGCAGAGTCACCGGCGTCGCGCAACGACACTTTTAGTGCTGAATCGGAATTGGGGGGTCTTCATTGGCCGCGCACAATTGCCGCCAGCATCGGCGCTCGACGACAAAGACGCGCGTCGACGGACGGGAAGCGATAAATGGCGGGAGGCCGGGGTTTAACCATAAACGTTTGAGGGCGCAGGGTGGTGACCTCATGGATTATAGGCCCAGATTGTTTGCCCGAGCCTGAATGTCTGTCTAAGTAGCTTTGTTTAGAGAGCAGCCTGGGCATTTCCTCCCCAGGGGGGTAAATCGCTCTCGGTACAGAGACGCATGACTTCTGGCTGGGATCAGATGACTTAATTAGAATTCCGAATGCTGCCCCTCCTTGTTTTTGTTTATGTTTCACAGGCTGAAGAAACAAGACGCGTTTAATGAATGAAAGCAAAGGGGAATAAGGCAGCCAGTGAGTGTGCGTTCTGTGCTTCACCGGCGTTTGGTCGGGGGGAGTTAGCGATTCCCAGGAGCGGAGGGGAATGTCTGCAAACGGCGCCGGGCGAGTCCGAAGCAGAGCACTAGCTCTCAGGTTCTTAACCACGTCCCCGCGTCTGACCGCTGCCGCTCGGCTGACTGGCGCGCCCTGAGAGTCATTATGGTCGTAATTGCATGCTGACCCTCCGATGGAGTGCCTTGCTTGCGAAGGGCGTAGCGGTGACCGGCATAGGTACGGAAGGACAGCAGAAGCAGGGGTGTGTTTTCGTGACGGGGGGGGGCTGAGGTAACGGAGGTGGCTCGCAGTTATTCTCTTGTGGGAGGCTGTTGACTTAGCCTGTTGCTGGGAGGCCTGACACTCATGGGTGTGATCCCCCAGGCCGGGGGAAAATGCAGGCCGAGTGGCTGGATGGCGTCCACGTGCCGGGTAGGGAAGGGGCACGGGCCGACTCCCGTCCCGTTCCGATGATGCCACTTGTGTAATTAGGCCCCGCGACGGCAGATGGTTTGATACGTACTTTGTGTCAAGCTGAAATTAGACAGAGACCCCCAGACCTCATTTCCCTGCCGCTGTTTCTCCGCCTCCGTGGGATTTGGCGGGCTCCCGCGGTCACGGAAAGCGGCCTTCAGCTCTCCCCGGCTCCCCGGGAGCACTCCGGCCTCTGACATCCGTTTGTGGGGGTGTCACAGTGTGAATAAATGGGCACACGTGCCATAATGCAGTCAGGCGGCTGGAAACTCCGGCTGTAATTTCATATCTTTACTGTGAAATTGATATAAATGAACAAATTGAGCAAATTTAAGAAACTTTGCGTGTGTATTTTGAAGTCCTTGCAGTGTTATGCTGTGTCTGAAGTTAAACCAGGGAATGTGTTTATTTTGATGAGTTTAGGCATTACAATAAATAGCCTGTGTATCCTTTCATATTTTTTAATTGTCGGTTTCCTGTCTTCATGAAATGTTTGCAGTAAGAACTGTATGCTTTCTTTGGTTGTGTTTCCAAAGACTTAGCCTTCACATTTGGCCTCATGTATCATACGTACATACAGTGCTGTGTCTCACGCAGAGGTGGACATTTCAGGTCCAGAAAGTAAAAATCCTGAGCAGGATTCTGTTTCAACCAGCCAGCTGAGTACTATGTGACTGGGACCTTTTATACTCAACGAGTAGGTTGAAACAAAATCCTGGTCTGGATTTTTACTTTCTGGACCTGAAAGGTCTGCCCATGGTCTCTCACATGCCTCATTTCATGCTTGTTGATCCGGAAAAACAGCTCAGCTTGACAGCCCTGTAAATGAGTCCTGCTGTACATGTATGTGTGCACGCTCCCCCGTCGCCGTATCCAGGGCATTTGCAGGACGCTCTGCAGAGGCTAATTTTGGGACGGGCCGCGTTCCACGTGGGGAAGCGGTAAATTTCTCAGCACCCCCCCCCGCACAGCTGTGTGACAGCGCTGGGGCTCACGGTGACGCTTCTGGGGTCACGCTCGCCTGTTTGTTTACATTCCATTTGGCTCGCCAGGCAGATGCCCCTCATGGCTGTGACAAGAAAATGTAGGTATTATTGTTATTGTTGTTATTATTGAAAGGATGGGATCCTTCTTAGCAGCAGCCTTAATCCTGGGGATATGGGGATGGTGACACTTGCAGTCACCTCATGTAGCGTAGCTGTGGCTAAAGCTGCACAGAGCCCTTTAAAAGCAGTTTTGTTTTTTCTGTATCCACCTGTTAGCTGCAGAAAGGATCAGCCTGTGGGTTTGCTGGCTGTGTGTTTTGGTGTTTCTCTTATTGGTGTTATGCTTCCAGAATCCTTGTGATATTGTGGCGCCGGTACAGCATGCGGCATAGTGAAGTGAAGTGTTTTGAAATGTCACCATCCTTTTCAGGGACAGTAGGTGGCACATTGCTTTAGGACATTGGTTTGTAACCTAACGATTGCATCAGGCCTTGTGTCCTTCCCTGACGGCGTCCCCACTGTGTCGGCTATGAATTTGGCACGGCTGTGACTAAACATGGATCATTAAACTGTACAGAAATAGAAATAAAACAAGGGGCTGAATCACGGGGTGTCGGCTGCCATTCTGCGTGTTACACCACCTCATCGTCCCGGGATTAGTCCCGTGACAAAACGCAGCATGCCCAGGATGTCGGTGCATGTTTTAGTTGTGCCTGGCACTGTGCTTGCTGTGCCCTGTGGGCCAAAAGATGCCCTTTTAATGTTCTTTATTGATTATTGTTCTTAGTTGACCAGATCTTCAGAAGATGAAGTTTTTTTTCTTTTCTTTCCATTTGTGTGTCTGCCAGACAGACCGGATGTCTGTGGCATCAGGATCCGTTCCTGTTGCTAGCCGTTAGCGCTCACCTCTTTTGGCCGTCAGATCACCCCCTGCACTTCAGTGCGCAGGGGTGTTCCTTTACCTTCGGAGTGCGTAGGAATGGGTGGCTCGCACAGGACGTGGCAGTCGGGCCGTGGCCTAACGCTTAGGGGACTGCACCTGTGATTGAGAAGATGCTGGTTCAATTCCCCTACAAGGTACCGCGGAGGCACCCTGAGTAAGTTACCATCCCTATGCACTGCTCCCTGGCGCTGAGTCAACTACCCACTGCTGTGTCACATCTGGGTTAAATGCAGAGGACACATCTTGTTCTTGTGCTGCGGTGTATCAACAATGACAACAAAGAACAAAACAAGGCACTGACGTATCAAAGCAGGTGACTAAGAGCTGCAGCGGTCTGTATTTATGTAATAATTATAAAATAAAGAGAAGAAATGGCTGAAATGGAAAACAGCGAAATAAAAAAAAAAGTATGAAAAACAAACTTTGTGGTTCCCAGGCAACTCAATTCCCAGGTCAGGTGAAATTTTGTTCTCTTGTTGTTTTTGGAATATCCTTACATATCTCACTAATTTTGTAATTAAATGAATTCGCTTTAGGGACTCCAACATTAGTTCGGACGCGGCACGCCTGCTAACATGGAGGCCGGCCGCCGGCCGACACGGGGGAAGTACCATTGCGTGTGGGTCTGTCATCTGTCAGAGCTGGTTTCCTGAGCTGTGACTCAGCGCTGAGCTGTTGGTCGGATGCTCAGATATGGACTCTCCTAGCTCGGGCCGACTTCATGCACCGCCTCCCACTTGCCTGGTTCTGACTGAGGGGCCCAGGGCCCAGGTGTGTTGCTTCTGGCGGCCAGTTCAAAAAATCACTCCCAGCCCCCCACCGCTCCAGTCCCCCCTTGAAGTTGAACTCAATAAATAGCTACCAAATAAAATCAGAAGATTGGGAATAGCTAGCTGGTTAGTTAGAACATGCTGGTTCAGTTTCTCATTCATAACAAATGTGTTTATTTTAATATATGGTGTAATGACTGTTTGTGGCCAACAGGGGCACCCACACCTTGGATGCGCCATGCAAATGCATGATTTAAATGCAGGTAAACACCAGTGCTGTGGGCGCCAGCATGGTGTCACTGTCGTGTTGTTTGGGTGTCCTTCACCTGTGCTGCTTTGCGTTTCCACTCCAAAAGCACGGCGCTGTAAATCCCCCTTATGGTCAAACTGTTCCTCTGCCGAGCTTTGTCTGACCTGATGCTATCTCCACTACCACTTAGGTGGGAGAGGCTCCAAACTGCTGACGGTGTTCCCGTGCCTGTAATTCATGTCCCGGTGCAGCGGCCGTCACACTCCCGGTCTCGCATGGCCGCTCGTGACCGTCCGCCCCTCTAGACCCGCCGATGAAGGTCTCGGTGAGAGCTACCGCCCACTGTCAGGGTGCCCCCTACTGGCCCCGAGACAGCAGGATCTTCAGTGGAGGTGTCATTTAAAATTCCTGCTTCTGTCCAAATCGATGTGCGAGTCGCAAATGGATCATTACAAATGTCGAAAGAGATTGGCCGGTTAGCATTCTGAGAGCGAGCCAGAAATCTGTTTTAATTACACTCACTCCTCCAGATTTGTGACTTTCATATTCGCGGTTTTAATTATTTGAGAGTCGGCTGTGAACAATTAAATGGGGATATTTTTGGAGCTTGCCAACCGATTGCAGAAACTCGCAGAAAACATATAAGCCAAAAATTATAGTGAAAATAATTTTTATCACATAAAATCGCATTGCATATAGTATGCTATATCTTCAGAAGTGCTTTGTGTTGGCTGTCTTTGTGCCAGAGGAATCTTGTTTTTCTCTCAGTAACTTTCAAACTTTTCAGTGCTGTTAAGTTTGCATTTTTACTAATGAGTCCAGTGTGTGCAGTAGTATCTTTGTATATGCAGAGTAACAATTTAGATGGTTTGTATATTGTATAAAAAGGTCTGAATAGGAAATGACCAAGTAATTTGATATGCAAAGTGTACAGTACTGTTTGTTTTGAAACTGGTAATAAATAGACTTTTTGTGTTACTGTTTCAAGTTAGAGGTGCCAAAGTATTGGCGAATTTTAACATTTGCGGGTATCTTCCACCGCCAATCCTTGCAAATGGGTGGACGGGTTACTGTACATTTTTTTGGGTACATGGGTCATGCATGTGGCTATCGGCTGTCTCCTATTTCCGGACTGTTCAGTTTGTTTGGCTGCAGGCAAGAAACATGGGCCAATGGTGGCCTAATATTTAGGGAAGTGCACTTGTGATTGGACGGCCAGCAGAGTACTACTGAGGCACCCTGAGTAAGGAACCGCCCCCAAGCACTGCTCCCTGGGTGCTGAGTCAGCTGTCCCCTGTTGTGTCACAATATCACATATGGGTTAAATGCGGAAGACACATTTGGTTGTTATGCACTGTGGTGTGTCAATGATGCTTAATCACTTTCACATAAAACATTTCATCAACTTATATATATATATATTTTACTGTATATTCGTATATTCTTCTTATAGTCTTATGTCTATGACTCAATACGTTGTTTAATTGTCTTAAATATTTGTGTTTATTATTGTTTCTTTGCATGGCGACCAACAAGATCCTATTTTCATCTGTGACCCATGCCTGATGTAGCTGAAGGTGACAGCTGGCCAGTGATACCTTAAATAAAGACGGCTGCATCCAGAGGAAGTTCACCTTAGCGGTGGGGGGACTGGTGTGTGAGTGTTTGGCATGCGGCTGATGGAGGCCGGCGTGTGAGGTTTATAGTGCGGTGGTCTTGTTATATCAGGGATGTTCTGCTGGGCATTTCATTAGCAGCCAGACACGGCGAGCGAGCGGCTCTGTAGCACGGCAGACGTTCTGCGCTGTTTGAAAGTTGCTTTGTGTGTTTTTAGCCGAGCAGATACATTCCTTCACTTTGAGTCGACAACGCGTCCTAGCTAGTCGCGGTACAGCTGGCAGAAACTGTAGCCCAGTGTGGGACCTGTACATTAGTAATGCTTTGCAGTTATACCTTTTATTAGTCATTTCTATGAGTGCTGGTACGTCAGAATCTTTCGCTTTTCACACAGAGTGGCGGGTCGGTGTGTGGCCCAGTGAGCTTGGCTTCTGTGTTCAGGAGGTCGCCAGTTCGCATCCCTCGCTTGGCAGAGCAGCCACATCTCTGCTGGGCCTTGGTCCTCAACTGACCCCAAACTTCACGCTCCCCTGTACGTCCATCTCCTGTTCTCCATAAGAGAGACGGACATGGGTGGCGAGGAGGTTTGGGGTCGGGGCGCCACGTCAGGCATTTACCCAGCTCCTCCGGAGCAGTTTTGGGGTTCGGGGCCTTGCTTAAGGGCCCATGTAGTGAGTCCTCGGCTAAAACCACCAGTTTGATGTGATTGGACATCAGGGATTTTTTCAATTAATGGTCGATGCAAATGTGCTCCCGGCTGGTACTGTATGAGAGCTAGCTGGGGCTGCGTCCTCAGGCACAAACCATCTCCCCTCATTATCTCCATCTATCTTTATCTTTCAGTAATAAAATAACTCGGGCCTTATTTAAGTATCACACGCACTGTTATTGTCTTTCAGATTAAAAGTAATTTCATTTAAAGGCACCATTGCTTATGCAAACACCTTTCATAAAATCCAGTGTCAGGAGTACTTTGGGTCACTGCTGAAAATCGCCAAAATGTGAATCCCCCTGCCTGCTTGCTGTGGGTAATGTTTGTCTAATAAAGCTGGGCCCTGCAATTTAAATTATAATGTGCTTCAGAATGTATTAATAAGGTTTTAACAAACAATGAAATTGTTGTTGATGTTTTTGCTTCAGGAATGGTGTCGAGTGGCCGTTAAATTTAAGGGGTCCTCGTCAACTGTTGGGCTTGTTAAAAATTCACTTAAAACAGATTGGTCCGTCGGATTAAATTTATTACAAATGTGACTTATTTTATTCCTAACTTATAAGATTAATATGTCCATCCAATACAATGGCTCTAGCTCTATAAATTAGCTGCATCTTTATATGAGAACATTTTCACGTGCTAAAAAAGGGCGTCAACTGATATGCCCTGAAAGCTCAAGTCAAGAAACCGGTCGTTAGACAAATATGTGAAAAGGCTGAACCCAGAAGTATTTAATGCCAAATATTTAACCGGCCTTCATCGGTCGTCGTCTGTCATTTGTTCATTTGGGTGATAAGTCATGCGTTTTGTCTTTACAAACAGACATATTCCAGTTAATCCTGCAGTGTTAATTTCTGTCTAAGCGGTATTTGTTCAGTGCTGTGTTCTGCTGGAAGGTAAACTGCTTGTTGGCTCTGGATGGTGCATGTATCTCTCTCACCAGGGGTGGTGTGAGGCTCAGCAGGTTAGGACTTTGTGTTCAAACCCTAGAGTCGGCAGACGGATTTCACCATCAGGCCCTTGAGCAGGGCTGACCCTGCTCTCTCAAAACAAATGTGGCTTTGGATAAAAGTGTCAGCTAAATAAAATTGATGTAAAGATTTCGCCCTAAAAGTCACCTGTTTCGTTTTGGGTCCAGGAAACGTTGTGGGTCCTGACCCCATACCCACATGTAGCCCTCCCATAATCTGTTCTGCCCGTTCTGTCTTTGTGTGTTGACACCAGACCGGCTGCTTGCCATCCTTCCCTTCCTCCTATTGTTTTTATTAAACGTGTCTCCAATCCCATTTCCAAACACACTCCCTTACCTCTTCCTCCCTGCCCCATGTTGCCAAATTGACCATTTCCCTCAGAGCGAATCCTGAGCCACAGTCCAACCTGCAAAAAACGCAGAGCATGCCAACTGCGCATGAGCACATATGTAATTAGAATGTTTGTGTCCCTTGGACAATCAGTGTCTAACCAGCTATGTTTCTTCTCACAGAAGAAATAACTGCACCGTCTCCTGCCTCTCCCAGGCTCCTGTCGTATGTCCGGTAAGTTCCGTGGTGCTCCACTTGCTGGCGTGGCCGTGACAATAGCGAGCCCATCCATGCAGAGTGAGGGTGGGAAGGTTTTGGAGAACGATGATGGAAAGGGAAGCTAAGGGTGAGCTTCAGGTGACTGAAGCTTCTGGACCAAAGCGACCAGAAAATCAGGATCTGCTCCTCTGTGAAATTTGGATACAGGATCTGAACCGTTTACATCAGGCAAGGCCAGCGTGTACTATGCCGAGGGAAAGATCTCAATTACACCAAAAAACGGGAAGGCAGCCGGTAAAAAAAAAAGACTTGCTGATACCTTTTTGGGCATAGTGTTTGGCTGCTTGTTTGCTCTGATTTCTCTGACACAAATTATCTTTTCATCTTTACTTCTGTCCGGATCCGTGTAATGACTGTCGACCATCTGCTGATATTCATCATGCATTCTGTCCTTCTTGATGAAATCCACTTTTTTTTTTTTTTTTTTCTTTTTCTTCCATTCCCCCTTCTGTGGTCTAACCAGTGACAGAGCTCGGATTAAACTCCACCCCCAGCCCGCCCAGGACCCCGTTGCGGTCCGAGATCACCGTGTGGTGTCGTGTGGCTTTACACTCACTCTGCTCTGGGAGTCACTCTCAGCCTGGGCCCGCGAGTCTTGGTTT
This sequence comes from Petrocephalus schoutedeni, assembly GCA_026780765.1. NCBI lineage: Eukaryota > Metazoa > Chordata > Actinopteri > Osteoglossiformes > Mormyridae > Petrocephalus > Petrocephalus schoutedeni. The sequence continues at coordinate 14,801,733 of JAODKL010000039.1, forward strand.
TAAAGGAGCCGAAATAGCCTATCAAGGAACAGAATGTTACCAGGCATCCAATTACTGGATGTTAAATATGTTGCGTTTGTAACTGTGCTGAGCACACAGTGACACATTTTCACCGAATCTGTATTAAAGATGTCAGCGGCCCCCTGTAGGGATTCGCCATCGAGGGTCGCCTTTCACCGAATCTGTACTTTCCGGGAAAATCTGACTTTTTTTTTTTTTTTTTTTTCTTTCCCTTTCAAATCTTTTAAAAATCTTGTTCACTTGTCGTAGGATCAGTTTAGCCCAAACTGGGATTTATGAACTAGGGTGGGGGGGGTGTGCCTATTTCAGGAGAGGGAGAGTAGAAAACAGTCAGTCAGATGTGTGCTGTGGGTTTATCCAGAAAAGAAGGTGAAGCTTGTTGGGGGAGGGTACGTTTTAGGTTGGCACTCTGTCCCAGAATCGACTGATTTTACTGTCTGGCCCCTGAGCAAGGCCCAAGGTGGCCCAAGGACTGTCTGACCCTGCATTCTCAGAAAAAATAAAATCCATGTTGCTTTGGATAAAAGCTTTTACTAAACAAAACTGCAAAATGAACTCTTACACCTGAGTGAAATCTGCCCTGCTAGCTGCGTACATTGAGGTGCTCGGGTTAAAATGTGTAAGGGTGCTTCACATGCACACAGCATTATAACGCGCCTAGGGTGTTTTTTTTTTTTTTTTTTTTGTCAGTAGAAGCGTACTGAAGCTTTCCTTAAACAAACAGTTTATAAATGAGCGGGACTCAGATGTGTCAGTGATGGCTGCGTGTCGGCCTGCCTGCTATGCCGGCTGCCGTTTTAAACAGGACAGCGTGGCGTTCGGATGATGCTGGTTGTTAGGATCCCTGTGTAACAGTGCACAGGTTTATGATTGCGGCGGTAAGTGTGCACAGTTATCTCTGTAAAGCCACAGTGGAGCAGCTGCCGTAGACGACTGTGTCTAGTTGCCATGGCGATGTGATGTCAGATAGGAGCAACATCTGTTTGGTGTTTGTTGAGAATGGGGCTTTATTTTTCTAGCGAGGCATGGGGAAAAATACCCCACACGCAGCCTGTTAAGCACGCTTCTGGTGGCGCCCTACGCGGTGTGGCTTTCATGGGTGTTCCCAGAATTCCCCGCTTAGCGGAGGAACTTTGGACACACCTAAGGGCGTTTTGGGATGCCTGGTTTGAGTATCTGTGGACAGGCAAGGCAAAACTGCAAGATTCACCTATCTAGCTTTTGTGTAAGAGTAATATAGACATGTGAGCGCACTGGGCCTAACCCTGCGGGTACAGATCCTCACAGCCTGATCAGACGGAGCGTCTCGCGCAGCTGAAAAGGCTGTGCTTCCTCCCAAAATAAACCGAACTTCTGTGTTCAAGTCACCGTGCGGATTAATAATTAATGACTCGCGGCGGGCAATCGTGTTTTATTGGAAAAGGCACCACTAATTAATTACAACTGCATGCCTAATGCCTGCCAATAAATAATGTATGGGGGGGAATTGAGTTGTTTTTATTATCCTGTCCTGAGGTCTCCAGTGCTGCAACCCCGCCCCGTCACCGAGAAGACCAACCTGGTGTCAGGTCCGCTTTCGGGACATGCCGGAGGGCCAGAGGGCACGGTCATTGCCCCGTCATCCATCTGTATAAGGCCACATTCTATTTCGGTGAGGCTGGAAAATGTCTTATTGCTCAGACCACTTTATCTGGGGAGGTCGAGGGCAGGGGCTGGGCAGAGCTCCTTATTTCACCAGGGGCTCTGTTATTGGTACTTATTTGGGCAAGGAGAGGATCCCCTGCTGCCGTTTTTTTTTTTTTTTTTTTTTTCTCTTGTTTTTTTGAGATGCCTCAGACCAGCCGAAAACCATCCAGCTAATCTGCCTGTTGCACGGTTACCGATGGCTTCACCGTCCTCCCCTATAACGGCTGCCGATTTAATGAGCATGCAGGCGACCCGCAGCAGACTGAATTAGGGTAATTGATTTGTCTTAAAAGAGAAGCTGGTCTGTGCTTTGAAGTATTATGATGTTATCAGTGAGGGGCCAGTACTACACGTTGGTTCTGTTTTGACCATTTTTGGGCACGCATGGACTCCCCCCCACCACCCCCCCCCCCCAGAGATCCAGATCACAGAAAATCAGGACTGTCTTTGTCTGTGATACGTAGTGATGCGACAGAATAATAGTAAACAAAGGCATGTTTATATGTGTTTTTGTTTGCATGAAAAGTTTAGTTTATGAGAAAACAAACCAATATATACAAAATATTGGGAGCATCCTCCCTCAAGCTGTGCTGGTTCCTGTGCTTATACTCCTGCCGTGTCCCTGGTAGTGCTGGTGAATGGAAATTGGCGTGTAATCCTTAAAGATGTACAGGAGTGTTATTCCTGACCCCTGTGAAATCCCAGCATATCTGAACTGCATCCCCCCCCCCAGTCCTGCTCGAGCTTGGGCCACCCAGTCACATCATCTGAATGTGTGAAATATAATTTTAAAAACATCTAAACATTTAAAATGTGCACTACAGGCGGACAAGAATGAGGCCATTGTTAATAATCAGTCACTTTTAATTAGTTTTCAATACTAGAGAGCAGTAAATATTATCAAGCCGGCGGCTTTACGGCTTTGAGTGCCCAGCCTCGTTCTCTTATGAGGGGCCAGAGTCATTCCCACCTGTGTGTGTGTGTCCTCACAGGATCACAGTGTTTAAATCCGCCCAGGACCCGGGGCAGCGCGTGCCAGCCCCGTTGCCAGCACCGTACCCCGGGGCCCTGTGGCCAACGTCGATCCGGTTTCTCTGGCAGCCGTAAGCCAGATCCGCTTCCGTGTGGCAGCCTGCATGCCGTGTTTACGCTGGACAAATGTGCCGCACCTTGGACAAACAGCTCCCCTGTGCCCAGAGGGGCTCTTTTAATCTGTTTTTATTTTATTTCTTTTCTTTTTCTCAGAATATACAGTCGACGCCTGTGCTGCTTTTGTGCGACGAATCAAATCTCAAGGCGTGTCGATTTTATGATATTTTGGAGATAGACGGTGAGCTGCAGATACTGCGGGTACAATCTGACTTTCTCGGCATGCGTGCATGCGTCTGTGTGTGGCCCCGCCTGCAGGGCCCCGCGGGACGTCCCTTGGCCTGCGCGGTGGGAGTCCCCTAAGCCGCCGCTCTGTGGACACAGGCTCACGCTCTCTGTTGGTGTCCTTACCTTTGGCTCTGGCTCACACTTCGCTCACGGCGGAGCTGCACCGACAGGAGAGGACCGGCGGCTTGCTGGGGGCCCCCCCACCGAGGCAGCGCCCCCACCCCCAGGGAAGGTGCGTCCGCTTGCACGGCAGATTCCATTCGGCTGATTGCGCGATCGCTTCCGCGGCGATGATTGAGCCTTCTTCTTGGCAGTGAGTCCGTCTCAGATGTTTGTTTCCAAAGGGGTGTAATAATCGATGTTCTCCACGGCACCGTTTGATGACATGTTTGCTCTGAAGAATTTGGGGGTGGGGATTGAAGGCATTGTTTACGGGCTTTGGGGGCAGATACGCCCGTCTGCAGGATGGACAGTCGTAAGATCAGAAGCGAGCCAGCAGTGTGTGAGAGAGGCGGGGGAGGGTCTGTGAACTGGCAGGGATCTTGTGCACATAATCCCTCTGCAAGTAATAAACTCAGTATTGGGTCTGGGACTCGGAATGACCCTCTCGCTGATTCCTATGATTTTGTTTTATGGCCTGGGT
>JAODKL010000039.1:14834779-14864919 GCA_026780765.1 Petrocephalus schoutedeni
GGGTGAATGTGAGGCAATTTGTAAAGCGCTTTGGTGAAAAGCGCTATATAAATGCAGTCCATTTACCATTTACCATTCTACAAGGCCTCAGTCTAACGTTATTTCTGGTACATTCTGGTACATTCTGGCCAGGCTCAAAAAGTCACTTTGGACAGATGTTCCAAAAACTAAATAATTAGCTAGAGTCCAAAGGTCATAGCTAGCTAGCCGGTTAGCAGTACATGACGCTTCAGCGTCTCCTAAACGGGGAACACGTTTATTTAATATTTATTGTACTGACTGTGGCCAACAGGTCCCCAAACCTCAGGGGCCCCATGCAGATGTGTGGCTTGAGTGGTGACAGATACTCCAGCTGACCAGAGTCAGCATACTGATACATACATGGGCCCTGTAATGATTTTTATTTGTCATTGTCAGATTTCTTTTAATATTTCATTATTACTATTATTATTACTATTGTTTTATTGTTTTATTATTATTATTATTATTGCTTTTTGTTTTCTATCATCTTTCATTTGTTTTGACTTTTTTTATTGTCCATTTTTAATATGATTTGCTTAAATTTGTATTTTTTTGTACAGCTTAAGACACCACACCATGCCAATTCTGAGTGCCCAGGTAGGCCCTGCCGTTCCTCTAACGGACCATCCACCCCCCCCCCCGTCGCGAGCAGGACATGCGGGAGCGTGAGGGCGGGGGTGCCGTGCAGGGGTCATGTGGGGTGCAATGATAGTGGCTCTTTGTACCTTGCTCAGCCTGGTAAAACACGAGTAGGCTGATGTTAGGAGCAGCGGAGAGGAGGTGACGAGGGTGGGGGAGCGTGGGGGGGGATTCTGTGTGCGTGGGGAGGGGCAGCGAGCTAAGGCCGTTCACCCGGTCTTTGCAGGCCAAGGACATGCAGCAGATGGTGAAGCTGGAAGCAGCGATGGACCGGAGGCCAGCCACAGTGGTGTGAACTCCTCGGACAACTGAGGGGTGGGGCCCTTTCGTGGACAGACACCCTCTGACGTGATACTTAAGCTCCCCGAGCTGTGAGGCCCCCCGCCCTCAAAGAGGCGACGCCGTCAGCCCAAGCGACGGGACCCGCCCCCACGCGGCCCCCCACCGCCACTCAACCCTTGCGACTTTTTCTATTTAATTTTTTCTAACAACAGCATAGCCTGCGATTTGTCTGACATGCTGTAATTTTAGATACTGTCCCACTCTTTATGCCAATCAGGATTATTAGATCTGATGTATTAATGTCTATTTATACATTTTTATTTGTATTTTAATAGTACGAGACTACTATAAAAAGCAGAAGGTGAGTAAACATAATCTGTCAGTCTAAATCGCTCGACGGCCAGGAGGTGTAAGTATTACGTCATAGGCACTTTATCGACGAGTAGGTTTTAAGGTAGTCCAAAAAATGTAGCAGTGCCCCTCCGCATGCTTCCATCCGTCTCTCGAACCCGAAATACCACAGATTCAAGTGGTGTGGGGGGGGAGGGGGGCTGGGGGGGGCAGCCTATTCGTTGGCCATAGAGACCCACAGTGCCGCTGTCGTCCGGACTTTGAAAACCAATATCGCAATAGCAATGCTATCATCACACTTTTTAAAAGTATATTATTTAACTTTTAGGATAATTTTAAAAACACAATCAGCTAAGCTGCTGTTGTAGGGTACTATCCATCCATCCATCCATCCACCCATCATTTTCCCACTGCCTGTCCTCGACAGGGTCATTGGGAGGGGGTCCTGGAGCCTGTCCCAGGCATCACGGGGCACGAGGCTGGGGTACACCTTGGATGGGATGCCAGTTAGCAGAGTACCGATTTACTTTTACTTTAACGGGGTTTGAAGATTAAGCCACAGATCCAGCAGAAATCCCCATCCGTTCCCTGCTTTCTTTTGCTCACGCTGAAAACTTTTACCCCAGTCTGTGTTCACATCGATACCGCTGGATAGAGAGTGGATGGTGTCAGGCGATTAGGGCTGGTTAGTGCTCATCACCTGGTTATTCTCATTAAGTACCTCATTAACACCTTGTTAAATGTCAGTGAGCAAATCTGTCTTGCTTGGTTGTGTATTTCATCAGGTGAATGGCTATGCTAGGTATTTACGTCCGTAATTCATACCAAATTCACTACTGTTGGCCATGTGTTAACTGGGCCTTGCGCTTCTTAAAGCAGTGGTTCACTGGGGATTTGCGGGAGGCGGGACTTCCTTTGCAGGAGGCGGGACTTCCTTTGCAGGAGGCGGGACTTCCTTTACATGCCACTGCCTTGTGGTAGTATGGGCTTAGTAGAGATGTGGTTCAGGCTGAGAAGTGGGGGTTTAATTGGCACGTGGATGACGAAGCATTTCACGCTCAGCTACAAGACGGCTGTCCGTGTGGCTCAGCCACCCCGTCTCCGTATCGCCGTAACGCTCCAAGCATATCGGCAGAGGTCGACGCGACCCTGACTGATGGGGCTTTTGTGGCAGATGGCACTAAAAGGTGACGGTCAGTCTGTCGAACCTCAGCCGCACATCTGGGCACGCTTTGCCCATCCGTCCTCATCACCAGGAGAATGAGTATGAGTTCGTCAATTACAGGGAATGTTTTTAAGATTCAGGCAGCTGTGTTAATATATTATCGCCCATCGGCATTATTTAAAACATCAACCAAAATATGAAGCGTTTTCTTTGTATAAGGAATAATATATAATCTAAGCTCAACTGCTGCTTTCCCCCTTTTCTATTTTGTGGCTACAGTTCACTAAAATACATAGACACTTTATGTATATACTTGAATGTATGTAGTGTATTATTTTTGACCAAATGGGTTCTGCAGTATATCAGTAAATTAAGGGCTCTGGGATAAAAAAAAAAAAGTTTGTTACCGGGGAAACGAGGTTCAGAGCATCTGGCTGTTTTATTTTCCGGGTCATTCCATCTTCCAGCATCATACAGTCATCATGCCTGTGACCACCTATCTAACGCGATATTAAGCGAAATGCGCTAACATTTGCTGCGTTGCTTTCAGATCTGCCACTCGACGGAAGTCTGGTTGGGTGTTTTGGTTATTTAACAAAATATAATGCCAAAATAAGTTATGTATATAAATAAATACGTATAAATATATGAAATGAGAATATAGTAGATAGTATAAGACTCTATTAAGGTTTGTCATTAGAGAATCCTTTACACTCGGTGTACGTTTTCTGTTGTGTGATTACATGTAACCTTTCGCTTTATAGTTTATTGTAAAAGCAATTATTACGGAAATGTTATTGCTTTTACGTTTACCAGTTTGTTTTTAGTCTTTACTTTTAACTTTGGCTTGGTGAAGGGACTTCATGTGAGTGTTTTTGTATTTATATTGTATTTGTTGAATTAGAAATGAAGATGTCGTTATCATGCTACTTTAATACTGTTTTATAGTATATGTATCAATAAATAATCAAACGGCGCCCAGACGTTTGTTTTAATTATTCTCTGCTTTTTCTTTTGTGAGCAGATTAAACGTCTCGTGTATTTTACTCCATCGCCTATAATATTCCATCAGTGTTTCTTTTATTTAGTTTATCCTATCACAGTATTAAAGCATAAAAGAGGCAGAATTAAAAGTAGATACTGATGGGTGGGTGGAAAAAGTGTGCAAAGCCTATAGTGTGTGTCTGGTATTTGAGGCCCTTACACATTGTTTGCCCCTCAAAGACATGCAGACCTTATTATTGGTTCCTGTATATAGTGTGAGAGGCATTGAGTCCCATTAGGATTCATGACATTTACATGCCTTTAGCAGTTTTGTTGTGTGTAAAGCAAGCATTCCATGTGTATAAGATATAAGGACATTTCCACAAATGCCCTGAAGATCAGGTTAGCCTTGCACAAAATGCATCAAACGGCATCGGGAGTGTGAGCTCCAAAAGCATGGGAAAGTGCTTCAGAAGAAGTATTTTCACGTGGATAAAGTTCACACGTTTAGGTCCAGGGGGGACGTGAACTAACAGCCAACCAATGGTGATGGGCTTGGTGAAATGACACTGAGTAACTGCTTGTTTGTTTGCTGTGTTTTACTGAAGGAGGGACTGTGGTTTGAACGAAGGAGGAATGTGATGGTAATCGGTTTCTGTCACTTCATTTGGCAGGGAATCCATGTTCCTGTCATGTCTAGGGTTCATTAATGTTAAAGGCAGCAATATCTTGCCATGTTGGACTGTCTGCATCCTCATGCTGCATTTAATCCCTGATGACTGCCAAACTGTGCTTTGAGAAGCACTAAATGACCCCTCTCTCGTGATTCTTTAACTGGACATCTCAGCTGGCAGTGCCTGGGCACTAACAGACATCCACTTTTGTCTTTAGAGGCAAATTTGTCTCTGGCATCACCAGCCCAACAATGCTGGATGAAATTACTCAGAAGAATGGCTCCATGGCTGCACAAGGCTACCAGAAAACTGACATTTTGTGAGCCACCCAAGGAGTCTGGGTTTCAGGGAACATCCCTATCCTCAACCGGCTGACCCGGGAAGCTTTATGTATCATTTCTACAGGCCTTGCTCAAGGGCCCAGCAGAGATGTGGTTACTCTGCCAAGTTTGGGCTTTGAACTGGATAACCTTCTAATCAGAGGCCTGGCCCACCAACCATAATGACAGCCAGTATATAGTCTTCAGCGCACCTTGGACTAGAGGAAATCATAGAAGGCTTGTGCACAAACGCCTTCATTTTAACAAACTTGCCATTTTTTTTTATCTATTCAGAAATTAGCTATATTGATGATTTTGTAAATGAATACATTATACAGATCATACATACTCCTTTCGCACATTATTGAATATAAAGCGATATAAAATTACTTGCTACACACTGTTGGTGCTAGAATAGACCTACTTCCTAGACCTACTACTAGCTCTCACTGTGTTGATGGAGGTAAAGGAAACATTCAGCTGCTTGCCATTTAGAAAAGCACGCATAGGAGTATTATTCTATGCTAGTGTGCCTTTATAATGCGAATTAATAAACGCTTTCAGTATCCAAATGCATGCGCATTCATAAGCACACTCATCAGAACAATGCAGTCTCTGAAGCACCTCACGGTAATTATAGTGTCAAAGCTGCGGCTTCAAAAAGCGGGAAACACGTTAATGATATTTCTGTTGTCCTGGTAACGTAATCCCCCTTCCATAAATATGGGGATAAATGCTCCCTACACAGCAATGACTGTCGAGCTGGCACGAGGTGAAGTTGTGGATGTTCTCGATCTGTGCTTGATATGAAGTGACTTTGCTCGGCATGGCGTGGATGGAGGTCCTCCTGCCAGCTGTGGTGAAGGATACAGCTCACCTGGCCAGATTCAACCTTGATGCACCCGATGGGAAGGCGGGTGATTCAGAGACGGTGGGAGGTCACACCCTGTTGATGAATACTGCCCTTCTGCCTGATATCTCCTTGAATTCAAAGTTCTTGCAACTTCTGCTGTGAGAGGGAGTGAGCGTGAACTACCAGGACGCGAGTGGCCACCCCACTCTGAATCACATCTGCAAACAGCCCAGCCTGGACACCGTGGGGAAACACTGATCCGGAGCTGGTGGACACATGGGGGAACACTGCGGCATGGCAGACACTCGGGCCTCGGAGACGTCTTGGTGAGGTCTTTCAGGAGGTTTGGTCTCCAGACTCACTGGCAGTACAAGGCTGGAGACTGGGCATTGGGGGTGGCCATGTTTGCCTAGACACGGGAGGTGTTTGACCCCTCTGAAGAGCAACGGCGTCCGAGAAAATGGCCAGCAGGATTGGAACTTGGATTAACATTATCTGATCACAGATTGGCCCGTTGGGCCTCTGAATATCCAAGTGGAAAAGAGGCATGTTTGGGCACAAAATAAAACTGACAAAACGATGAACGCAGTTCGGCCCGTGGGGGCTCCTGCAGAAAGAAGGCTCTGATTTTACAAACCCCAGTGAAATGGACGGACCACGCTGAGAGAGGAAGTGTCACCTTCACCTCGCCTTGTTTTTCCTGATGTCTTTCGTTCAGCTTCTGCTAGGCCCGTATTACACCATTAGTGGCATGAACCAAATCGAACACCGCCTGCACACAGTGAACTCCTTTAGTCCAAGCTGTGATCCACAAATGGCCGTTATCCTCTCCCCAGGACCAGGCAAGGATGCACTACAGGGCTGAAGAATCTGACTTAAGTCCACTTGATTTCTTGTTGACCCCTTTAGTTGGAAACAAGGTTCACAAAGAGAACATGAGAATGATGACCCAGAATAAAACTGCTAGTGATTCTGTAAATGGGCGATTTGATGGAAGTTATTAGAAATGATGCACCTTGCGGATAATCCTGAGTCCTCCACCCCCGCGTCCGTCGACGTGGACGTGCCGCAAATGGGGAGAAAAGGTTGCAAAATAAACTGCAAAATAGCGCCAGTGGTGGATCAGTTTACACTGTGCTGGGGAGCAAACTATTTTAACGTCTCCAGGGTTTAAAAAGACTGGCGAGCCTGGAAGTCCAGAATTCCCGGTCCGCCGATTCCAGTGTCGGAGACTGAGGCTGAGTAAAACGGCATCGACCGCATCAGTCGGCAAACGAAAATTTGACTTTCACTTTAAAACTTCTCACTCCAGAGGCGCGCAGGGAAATATCCATCTAACCGCATATCATCCACAAGAATGGAGTCCGAATACATCCGAATACAATCTGCAAATAAAATGCTGGTCTTTAATCTGTAAATTGGATTTCTTGTATTGTCTTGCAAATGTTTTAACGCGTTTTCATGTAAGGTAGAGTTACGTTATGGACTGAAATGTAAAAAATAAATAAAATAATATCGGCAAATTGTGTTGTGCCGTTGCGTTTTGACTCCTGTTCTGTAATATTGGCACGCAGGAGGCTTTAATGTGGGGGCGGGCAGCTGTTTGCTTTTGGGTGGAACCCGCCCCATTTCACACCTGTGCGGACCGATGGCGCCGCATTGCCCATCAAACCGCTGAAAGTCGTCCCTAAAACCGCCCAATTTTAACCAAGGTTTAAATTTGTAGCTCATCTAACCCTACCTGCAAGGGATGTTTAAAAGCTGAAACTGAAAAAATAATAAATATACTGAAAATAATTTATTGGACTAATAGTCAATCATCGTCTTTATAAAGGGAGTTTCTTATTCCAAATATATGATAATATCGGGTGTAGTTATGTTTACCGATGCATTATAAGTCTCCCCTGCATGGTTGGTTCAGTTACACTATGTGCAGAATCGCAGTTTCCGTGTCTCTTTTTTTTATCTCCTAATGTCGTGACTGCCCCACCGTACTGGCGTCTATAATAAGACGCCAAAGCGCATCGCGGCTGCTCCAAACCGGCGAGGGCAGCTGTGGCCGCAGCTTCCACTCCGCAAGGCTGATCTCACACATCGCGGAGCTGCAGCGGTCCGCTTACACAAAGGCTGCAACCTTGCCGGGGAATCAGAGGGTAGAGGGGGTCCCAGTCAGGCTCAGCTGCAGTCTCATGCATGGGGATAACGGCATTGCGGGAGTATCCCTGGCGATCTCGCACGGAGAGACTTCAGGGAACTTCTTAAAAACGGACAGTCGTCCCTTTGACTTCATGCTGCAATTCCCGTCCGGCTTCCCCTCCGTCTGGGATAAACACGACAGCCTCCGCAACGAGTTAAGTGTCCTAAAGCGACCCCCTTTCCTTGAGAAAGGCACGTTTGCGCCTGCATCCTGAGCGCACTCCGTGCCTTTGGCGACTGGATGCTGCCGCACGCCTTTGCTGCATTTGCGGGGCTGCCGTCGTGACTCCTCTGCATTGAGAGGGAATCTCATCTCTCCCATTTGTTTTAGTCATTACTACATTAGTGGTTACCAAATCCAGTCAACTGAACGATGGAGCGTACCCGATCCAAGACCTTAGACGCCAGAGGAATTCTGCTCTGTTTATTAAGTAAGTGACTTGTTTGTCTTTGTTTTGGCGATTTTGCCTTCAAAACGGTGCTCTTGCACCGATAAGTCAATGCACGAATTGCTTAGCGTACACGAAAAGTACTGCCCCAGTAAGGGCGCCGGTCCAGTAAGCGCACCGGTCCACTTCTTTTGTGTCAAGTGATAGTATGTTAGCAGACGCTGAAAGTCGTGCATTTTTGTATTTTGTGTACACGCGTCGGCAATATTGCTCATAATTAATAATCATGTTATATTCTGGAACTTTAACATTATTATTATTGCCTAGGGGTATTTTACTATTTGGTTGCTGTCGGTAGTTGGTATAATAAACGTCCCATTCCAGGTATTGCTGCTCGAAGCCCAGCAGAGCAAGAGGTGGAGAACCTATCGGGATTGTCCACAAACCCAGACAAAGATATATTCGTAGTTCGCGAAAACGGAACAACTTGCCTGATGGCAGAGTTTGCAGTCAGATTTGTTGTCCCGTATGACGTCCTTGCGCTCAATGGCATAGACGTAAGACACCCAATTCCGCCTTTTACATTTATTTAATAATTACTCGCATGCTCAGTACCGACGACTCCAGTGAGTTTATTGCAGTAGCACGATATGCTCCTGCTAATTCACAAGTCCTTTAATAATAATATGCTATGGATGACGGCTAAAGTGCGCGTAAGCAAACTATTATAATCCCATGCAATCAGTAAAAAGCGCTGAGTCGATGTATGTGAGCATCAGTGCAGGTTCCATATTACTAAAGAAATGTAAGTGTTTGACACGAAGTTAATCCAATTAACATTTGTTATCGGTTTGCGAGTTCCCAGCCGTCACGTCCCTGTTGTGTTTTATCTCCAGTTGATTACAGAACAGGCGCCCATTGCGCTTCCCCGAGGGGCAGCGATCGAGGGGAAATGCGGGACTAATGAAGCCGAGCTGAGCATTTCCTGGATAAATAACGCCTACACGTTTCGCATCTTCTTCCTTAAGGTTGCCAGAGACGATTTTCTTACATCACATTAACCACACAGCACACAGATTACAAGAATAAAGTGGTGCACAGTCGCAAATTTAAGAAGGATTTCCCAGCTTGTTTCTTTTAGTAATTTAGTTGTGTGAATTACTACCTGCCAAATTTAATTTTAGCTGTTTGTTCTTGTTGTTAATTATTAGGAAGTAAAAGACCCATCCAAGGGAAAAGAAATCTGGAAAATTAATAAGATGCAGTTTGTGTACGATACCTCAGAAACAACACACTTCATTAACGCTTACAACCGTAAGTATATTTTGTGCTATGGCTTAAGTGATTTAATTGAATACAGATAGATAGTGTTTAACCAGCGTTTGATTTTATACGCCCATATTTATAGTTTGCTGCTATCGGTGTTATAATTCGTATTATTACGAACCAGTAAGCGGGAGAAATGGAGAAGGGGCAGTCTGTGGAAAAATATAAAATGATTTGTATTGAATTTTACCCAGTGGTATTTATTATATGTTGTCATTATGATTATTTGCTGTGGGAACATATGTATGCATGGGAAATGACACAATTAAATATTTGTTCTAACTTCGTCTCATAAAAATACGCATTAAGCAAATTTCAAAATTTAACAATTAAAAAATGATTTATCATGTATGCTTATTTTGAGGTGCTGTGCATTCACTGACTTTCATATTCCTGTTATTGTTCTTTCTTTGATCTCGCGTAATGCTCGATATTTTGCGTTCTATATTTATAATTGTTTTATATCCAGGTAGTTTGGTTGAAAACATATCATGGGTCAGTATAGGCTACATTTTAAATGAATATTTCACAGGCTTTACTTTTGCGTTAGGTTCCGTATTTCTCAAAAATAACGAGATTACTCTTTCCTCTACACATAATGCTTTCGCATAAAACGAATGTTTAAAGTCGCGTAACGTTTAATTTATCAAGTAAAATGATCAGACAAGACTCATGATAAGTAAAAATTTTTTTGCTCCATCTATTATTTCATTTCATATTGAACGTTTCAATAAATGAACAGGCAAACCTGTAATATATATTACTGGCATGCTTTATTGCGTGCGCGATTGACGGTTTGTTAAAATGCCTGTACACTCCCTGCAGTGTAATGATGCTGATGAACTTCAAACTCACGGTGCAATCTGTGTGTCTGTGTGTCTGTGTGTATCTCTACTTTCAGCTGGAAAACACACGGCCAGCTCTCATCGCCTCTCAGCTCTAGTGACCCCTGCCGGCCGATCCTATGACTGCACAGCTTCCCAAACATTCACTCTGCTTTCCAGTGACCACCAGAAAGGAGTGACGGTCTCCATGTCTGAGACTCAGCTACAGCCCTTTGACATTCAGGGCGACTTCATATTCAGTGAAGGTATTAATATCGCACCCCCCCCCCCCCAGCTCACGAAGTTTCTTTTTGCAGGGTGGTAGGGGAAGTCTCATTAATATTAATGAGAACAGCAGGAGTGGTGTAAGGAGTGGTGCCTAATTGGCTGGTGAAGGTGCTCCAATGGGCATGTGCTATCTGGTTTTTCTGCCTGAGGTATTCACTGGCCAATAAGTTACCGCTTATCTCATGAATATTAATGAGATTTCCCACACCATCCTGTAAAAAGAAAATTCGCCGCCCCACCAGAGACTGTTAGTCAGAAATCGCATGAGAATTTGAGAGGCTTGTATTAGGTACTGAACTAACAACCTTCATGTTATAATCTTTTGCCCTTATTCGCTACATAATCGTTTCTAATTTGTCAAACGTCAATTTACATTTAAAAGGGAGAATTTAATCCACAAATCTGTGGATCACGTTTAGCATCGCCAGGGTTAAGGCTTATTAATCCTATTATAGCATTACAAAAGCCCCATTTAACTCCTTTATAATCTCCCCACAGGCGGAGTGTAATACTACAACCAACAGTAACAGAATATTAGACAGCATTTCTATGGTTTTAGAGTATTATTATTATTATTATTATTATATATTCATTATTACTATTTTCATATTTTCTAAGGTTAAAAATTGTTTCTTATTTACACCATTGTTACAATTAATTTTTACTACTACCACCCCTGAGTAGCTGAAACACTTATATAATAATTGCTATTTTGAAATTTTTGCCTTAGGGAGAACTCTGCATTAAGGGTTTAAATCAAACCAATTATAGTTTATCCACAGGTCTGGTATAACATTATCTGTTGAATATCCGTGGGGTTACCTAAGGTCATGCGACTTACCTGTTATTTGTTTGCTTTTAATGATATAGTGGGTAATACATTTTCAGCTAATAGTCTGAAAGCCCTTTAAAGAACTGTCCTCTAGGGGAGGAGGACGAGGGTCAAAATACAGTATAAGAAGTATTTATTCATCGAATGCGGTTCCTGAAAAATAATCAATTCAGTTTTCCAACCATCTGTTTTCCATATCCACTTCTGCAAGGCAGGGTCACACTGAGTCTGCGGACTGGTCTTGGAAGGACAGGGTACATCTTGGGTGGGAAAGACCAGTGTATCATGCAGGAAGCATATATACAAACACACACACACACTCGTTTATATTTATAGCTTTGTAGGGACTGTCCATTCATTTCTATGGGCAAAACTCCAACCCGAGCAATGCCAGCCATAATCCCAACCAGGCCCTAAAGTTAACCATAAGTAACCAAGCAAAATACAAGACTTCTGCCATTTGTAATTGTGTGACTGTTGTTGTTTTCACTTGTGGGAACCAACAAAAATGGCCCCTGCAATGTCAAAAAGGCAGGTTTTTATCACATTGTGGGGACATTTACTATGTCTATCCTATCATTTCAATGATCATATTATGTCAAATCCTTAAATGCAATTTCTGGAAATGCTGTCTTCATTCTGGAAAAGTGTCATTCTGTTGTTCCTTAGCGGTGACCGTGGTGGAATGGTACATCTGGGTGGGAGTTATTGGGGCTGCGCAGCCCACTTACTGCAGTAGCCCCAGCTGACTATGCAGTGCACTGCAGCCATCTTCAGCGTATCACATTGGCCTGGTGTGAACTGTACTTCTGTACCGTTATCAGTAAAAAAAAAAATAATAATAATGAAAAAAGATACCGAAAGGATGCAAGCTGATGCAGTTTTTAAATGTGCGACACAACACCCCAACACATCCACAAGGAGATTCAGCACATTTAATCCGTCATTCCCTCTATTTTTCAGTTTTTCATAAATTTTCTATCAATAATCAAATGACTAAATCCACAATGAATGCCTACTACTTTAAGAGGGTTGTTTTTTTGCTATGATAAAGGTCATTTCGTGTTTATACCTCTACTGCTATTTTGTGTGCTTAAAAATGAACGACTCATTTATGACGAAATGTGCCGCAGCTCACATCAAGGGGCAATTTTCCCACGTTAGACTAATGGGGTCTAAGCCGGAGCTCTGGGGATTGCGGGCTTTTCGCGTCGTTCCTTCGGGGGGGGAGGGCTTCACCGCTCCTTTACACCCTTTTATGACGGATGAAGATGTCGGATGCACATGACCGGGCAGCGCCCTGCTGCCTCGCCCGCGAACGGGAGCTCCTGAGACTTTCAAAGGGGGATTATAAAAGATCCTTCCCGACCGCTGGGTCCAGGGAGAAACTGCAATGCAGAGAGTGCGGCTCGGTGCGGCCGAAGGCACATCACGTTCACGGATGCCGCTCAGTCCTATTTCCTGCATTCTGTTCCCACTGGATCGTAATGTAATTGGGTGGGGTCTCCCGGTGATACGGGCTGTTTTAAAGTGCACGGCGCTCCGTTGCTCTATCCCTCATGCCGCTGCCGCAGCGTCATTACGGCTCCCGTTTCCTTTGCATCCGCAGCATATAAATGCTTGAGTGACCAGCGCGAGCAGCTGGAGGAGACGCTGCCCGTGATCCTGGGCATTATCCTGGGGCTAATCATCGTCATCACCCTCGTCGTGTACCACTTACACCTGAAAATGACCGCGAGTCAGCCGCAGCTGCCCCGGGACCGCTCCATGTACAAGAACATGTGACCTCGGACCCACGACCCCCGCCCTTAGCCACCGCGCTGCATCTCACTGTGTAGTCGACCGTCTGTTTTTTTTCCCCCAGCTCATGCCCGTTTTGTGCAGTTGGATAATATGTTTAAAAAAGAAAATCTGCAGAGAAAACGAGTTTGCGTTCGCGGTCGTTCAGTTTTCTGCTTTGAATTCTGCGTTTGATGGTGAATTTGGAGTGTCGTGTGGAATGCAGGTGTAAAACCGCGGCTTAAACGGTGATTTATTGCCTAGCGTTACTTCCCCATCTGTCAGTAACATGCATTATAATTCAGTTTGAATGTATGCACATTAAACCGTTTAAATATGTAAAACCAATGTCTTTGCGCAACTAACAGATTTATGTTAAAATGACATTTATGCCTTGTCATAATTCATTGCATATTGGAGGAAAGAAAATATGGTCAATTATGGAAATAAAAAATGAATATATGATGTTAGAGTATAATATTTTAAAAATTACTATGCATAAAGAAAAAAACGAAATTAGCATATGTTTAAATGTTTGGAGGTCTCTTTACTGAAATAAATGATACCACACATTTTTGTGTACTGAATTCCTTTATGCTAATTTAATTGTCTTTATTTGAATTCTACTGCCCACATCTGCTGACTAAGTGCCTTCAGGCCAAAGAAAACTCACTCTGTCCAAACTGCAGTAGACATTAGGCTTTAGGGGGTATATTAAATGCACAGACTTTAACAGTCTCCACTGATGCACAGCAGGGCCTCTTACAATCATATAACATGGGTTTGTTCATAATCTTAACATTTAGCACTTTTAGCTAAATATGTTTAACATTTAGCACTTTTGTGCAAAGCAACATACAAGTGAGATAAGTCTCAGGTCAGAGAGCAGTGTCAGCCAGTGTCTCTGGAGCCGTTAGGGATGAATAATTTTCTTTGCCATCCATGGGATCTGAACTCACAATATTCTGGCCATAGACAGAGACCGCTAATATACTGAGATAGAAATAATTTATTTCACACAATCCTGATTCCCTGAGAAGGACAAACAGAAATGGCAGCTAGGATAAAAGAGGCGATAAGCTATGGATCCGCGCGAAAGAATCAAGCTGGTTTTAAAGCGGCTGGTGTTATTCAGACAGACGCCTGGCTGGGTTGGTGGAGGATCTGTACCAGCACTGACTGTCTTCATTTTCTTCCTGTCAGTAGCTCTGGTGAGCTCTCTGATTCAGTGTCACTCACGGACAACCCCCCCCCCCCCCAAATGAACTCCTGTTGGAAGGGTGGGGTGGCTGCGTTGCTGGGGTGCCTGTGACGTGCCGTAGGCTGTAGTGCTGCATTATCCGCGGTGGAAATCACACTATGCAATGGTGTGTCGTGGCATATCGTGACTAAGGTCTCTGACAGGAGGTTCTTACGAAACACACAGCACACTGCTGGCAAATTTCGTAATAAAAATGGCTTGCATCCAACCACTTCTAGTACAAATAAGTCATACTATGCACAACAAATATAAATGTTTTTACTACTGTAAATGTTTTCATCTAGCTAGAAATATTGCGCTTATTTACTTAACAGTGAATTAACTTAACTGAGAATCAGCAACACATTTTCTTATTAGATCTTAATACCAAACTGTCACTACTCTTACTCTCTTCTACTATAATTTCTCTGGCCAGTGCAAATGTAGGTGCAAAAGCTTGAATATATACACAATTTGTGGAATCAGATCTGTGGGATGTGAGCTAAGTGACCTGTATTGCACACAACAATAACAAGACAGGAAGACTGTCCATACCTTCCTGAAATAGCGTCACTGCAGCTTCACGTCTGCACACAGAGATAATATCACCAAATTTGACTTAGGGCCTTGCAGACCTTCTGGTGGGTTTCTTGGTGCTAAAATCAATGTCTGAAAAATGTGTTTTCAGTACAACGTTGAAATACAGATGGAGGACAAGAAAGAGTACAATCGATAGATTCAGATGGAGCCTGCATTACACTCCGTGTTTCCTGGAGAGGGTGTAGGCGGGGGATCAATCCACCTATTTGTCTAGACCTTCTGTCATGGATGGAGTGGGGGGTGGGGGCTCTGACTGACTGATATGAGCTACATCTCTCTGGACAAGCAGGTATCCCTCTTCATTCTGGATCTGTTCCACCCCTAAAACACAAGTCAGAAATACAAAACACTGACCTCAAAAATACTACAATAAAACCCAAACCTATGGACAATTTTAGAGGTAGCATATAAAAATTATTACAAAAAAAAATGCATAAAGACTATTTTGAGGTCCAGATATTCACCATGTCAGATGAACTTTCCAAATAATTTTCTATTCATACAGAATCAGTCACATGTTGTCAAATTGATACACAATTTTGGTACATTATATATTACCTATTGTAGATGTCCTGTCTTAGTGATCCATACACTAATGCACAGACGCAGCATCCCATCAAGCTCAGCTGTGGTGGCGCTGGAGAGCTTCTGGGCAATGTGAGAGAATGTGACAATGTGAGAGAAATTAAGGAAAAGGGAAAAAAAGGTATAAAAGATAATACAAAATTAAAAGTGCCAACAGCAACAAAATGCTCATGGGACCAGCAGATGCTTTATTGATCAGGGGTGCGTTTCCCAAAAGCTCCTGTTGGCAACTAACATAGTTGGACTCATTCGGTTGCATGGTTCTAACTATGTAAGTTGCTAATGTAGTTAGCAACTATGCTTTTGGGAAATGCACCTCACTGCAGTATTTACCATCATTTTTGGGTGTTTGCTGAGGTAGCTGGTGTTCGGCAAGTTAGCAAAACAAATTTACTGAATTTATGTTAAAGGGATGTGCAGTTTTTTAATTGCTATTTATGTGAGGAAGACAATGCAGGGTTAATATTTTATGCATCTTGTGCAATTGTTATTTTCATTAACACTATTATTCACATTAACACATTATTCATGTTCACAGTACCAGCCTTCCTTATGAGGCGAAAGTAATTAGTTTAGAAACCAGAATTACCTCACATGGACATTATGTCTGGTCAAGGAGGGTGTAGGGTGTGGTTGTCATTAAAATGCTTTCTTTACAAAGGGACAAAATTACCTATATCAAGTAAAGATTTCATACAATTTTTAAGATGAAAAGATTTCCAGTTCTTCTGAAAAAATCAGTTTCAATTAACTAACTGCACATTAAAGCAACACTTCTGATACATTAGAAGAGAATGGTGTGATATACGAGATGCGATTTTTTCAAAAAATTATGACTCCTAAACATATAGTCCACCCAGTTTTTCAAGCCCAGCTTATCTGAACTTGTTAACTCGCCAATTGTTTCAAATCCCTTTTTATTTAAAACAAGCAAAAATGTTGGCTTATATATCTGCTTTAAACAACAATTTATACACGTAATTTATTATGATTTGATATATGATTTGTTATGATTTGTTTTGAAGATGATTTTAGTTGGTATTGATTGGAGGTGATTTAATTTAATTGGTGATGCATCATTTCATTCTTAAGCGTGATTTTGTTATGAAATGTAAATGTTATATTGTATAGGATGGTTGAAATTGTGGAATGATACGACTTACGGCGCATGATACATGTTGTTGTTTGGCTGGTGTTCTAATACAGCACAACATTAAGCTGTCCCTGTGTTGTTGTTGTCTTTGACCCACGACCCGAAATAGTTTGAATAGGTAACGCAGGAACTTTTACCAGCGTTACATTATCAATCACAAAATAATATATATACTTTATCATAAGGTTTGTGAGATCATTTTATACACAAGTAAAACAACTAAACAATCAAATAACAAGAACAAAATCATGTTTCTTATTTCCCAATCCTAAAAAGCTGTAATAAATATTCTACTCCATCATTTTCATCGGCGAAACGCAAAAATCAATATCCCTGATGTACTCCATTAAGCTTCGTCTTTCCGAACCTGTTCTGTGACCAGTGTGCAACATGACCACTAACGACCAAGGTACGTTTTAATCGGTCTTGTTCATACAAATGAAACCGGTTAAACCAGAAAAATGTCGTTTTTAAGTTTTAGGTGAAACAAATTCAGCTTGATTTCTCGTTTCCCATTCTCCCCCACTTGGTCTTTCATCTCCCTAGTGGGCGAGTCTTCGACGCTTCCTTGCTTCTGATTGGCTCGTAGGCACTATCATACTTGTTTGCGCAGTAAGCATAACGCAATTGTGAGCGAAACGCTGTTACGTCACGTATTTAAGGTGACAAAATAGAAGGCGTTTTATGTGTGTATGGATTTCTGTGAAGTCACTTACGAGCATATATAGGTGTCAGTCACGTTGGGGACATGTCCCCACCACTTTTCGTCGTGGCCTAGTTGTCCCCACCACTTTTAGATAGACTTTAGTTAGTTTAACTTAATAGTGAAAAAATGACGTTGGTAAAGTGCTGCCGGTGTAAAATGCTTCATTGATTCCAGTGGAATTAAATTAATTAATGCCTTTATTGTCATTGCATAAGGTACAACGAAAGACTATCCTTGTCGGTGCACTAAAGGGAAAAGTCAGGAAGTATACAATTACAGAAAAAGTAAGATGAAGAGAATATAAAATAAACAGAAACAGAATATAAAGAAGTAAACAGAATATTGTTCCCGATTGTCGTGTGTCCCCTTTCCTGTGTCATACGTCAACCCTGTTCGATCCTCACGAACAAATAGGCCAGGACAAAAAGTGGAGACGTGTGGTAAGTAACTTCACAGAAATCCACACACACATAAAACGCCTCCTATCTTGTCACATTAAATACGTGACGTAACAACGTTTCGCTCACAGCTGCGTTCTGCTTACAGTTAGTGCACACGAGCCAATCAGAAGCAAGGGGGCGCCGAAGGTCCGCCCACTATGGAGATACCAAGTGGTAGATTTTTTGGCAATAAGAATGGGAAGAATAAAGAAGAAACGTGAATTCAAGCTCAATTTGTTTTTTTTTTATCTAGAATAAAAAAAAATACCTTTTTCTGGTTTTTGTCAGTTTCATTTATATCAAAAGACTGTTAAAACGTACATCGATCAAAAATGCATCGGCCTTATTTATACCTAAATTGTTCTGGCAAGTAGGTTCGCAAGGGCTGTTTTGGGATGCCATTAGCCCAAGGAGTACCGGTCCTAGCCGATGTGGCGCTCTGGGCAGGTAGCAGCGCCGACATCCCCGTCCGAGGTGAAGTGAAATAAACTGACAAATCGGCAATCCCTCGGCCGAATTTGCCGGCCCTGACTCAAGTTCAGCTTAGTTTAGTTTAGTTTAAATAGTGTGTTATTCAAATCAGACTCCCCTAATATAGGCATATGTCTCTAGCGACGCTCCCGGTACAGGTGTTACACCAACTTCTGTGACCCTAGAGGCGCTGCTGCGCTTATTGCTGCGAATGAACGTCAGGTTCCCGTCCACGTGCACGAGCCCTCTACGCATTTTACGTCACGCGATTACTTTTATCTTTTCATTCCGTGAGAGTCATTGTATTTTTTTCTGTTTAGTTTAGTTTTCTTGTTTCTTGTTTTCTTGTTTCTTGTTTCTTTGTTTCTTGTTTCTAGTTTAATTTTTTCTTGCTGCATTTTGTACACAGAAAGACAAACGCCAGTTACATTTCGTCCGCGAAAGCATAAAGCCTTAACTTTCAGAAATCAGAAGCAATGTTTCATTTTGTGCACAGAACTGATATTGGCACTTTGCATTTCGTGAATAACAATAAGTAATTTTGTGGACGAAAATAAATCAAAGCAAATAAACGTGTAATTAGGCACAACACTGGATACGCGTGTTTTCGAGCTCAGAAATACCTACTCTCGTAGCCTTCTATATATTTTGTTAATGTTTGTTTTGCAAGAACATGCAGTTTTTTCTCCCCACAACCCATGAGACAACAGAAAACAATACAATGACTCTCACGGAATGAAAAGATAAAAGTAATCGCGTGACGTAAAATGCGTAGAGGGCTCGTGCACGTGGACGGGAACCTGACGTTCATTCGCAGCAATAAGCGCAGCAGCGCCTCTAGGGTCACAGAATTTGGTGTAACACCTGTACTTCTTAATCAGTTCCTTACATTGCCAGCTGTCTGCTTCCATAAACGGGTGGCTTTCACCAGTTACCGAGCAGTATTTGAATCCTATAACTCTCTGCAGCAGAAAACCTCTCCATCACATCGTCCTTCTGAAAACACGCAGATTTAAAAGGGTCAGCCAGCCTATTAAAAAAATCCCATAGTCTTGGTCAGATAACATGCCACCGTAGCAAGGGACCGAAACGCGGATGATCGGCCACATAAATATATTCGGCCTGTACACCGTTTGCCGTAGATTATTAAACAACATCACGAAAAACCCAAAAACTTTCACCACACATCCCATCTGTGTATCATGGTATTTCGTATGCAGAGCATCCCTGGAGGTGTGTCCTCTGAGCCATATGAGAAATATTAGGGCTTCTTTTTATAATATCTCCCGCAATTAAAATAATATTGAGTTTTGTAAATATGATCTAGAGGGTTACCCCTTACCTTCCAGGATGCAGCCGGCTGAAAAGCCAAAGCCGTCGGTTCCCCCAGGCGGATCCAAATGGGCCAGATTCACTTTAATTGCAAATACCGGCTAATACTGCGTGAGAAGACGGTCATTGGAAATAACTGTTTTCGTTACATATACATTCATTTGCATCTAGTGTAAAAAAAATCTCACACACACATACAATACACACCACCTTTTGTAAGGATTTCCTTTACAATGGTCACTTACTGGTAAGTATATATCGGTGCCACAATATGACATTTTCTCGTTTACAAAATAAAAAATATATAGTCGATGCATCACCTCATGTTTGAGGACGAATTCATTTTTCCTGCGCTTACGACAAAATACACTCTGCAGCTTTCCACGTTTGTAATTGAAAACCAGCTTTACTGATAACAAACATGCAATTTCACTCTACAAGCAACACCACAGTTAAGTAATAGTCATTCAGGATTGAACATTCATCAAGGCTTAGACAGCAGCAAACATTATAATGTGCTATATTTACAAAACACCACGGATGATACATGAATAAGGTAGCAATAAAACTGGGGGTTAGCTGAGCATACATGGCTGAAGAAGAAAATAAACGTAAAACCTATGTTCTGTAAATTCGCCCTTCCCCAGTAATTAAAAGTAAATTATACATGTAAGTGAAATCATTGTTTATATCAAGGTCGTTTTATAATGAAATGAATTTGGAAATATTGCTAAACTTCATTGTTGTTAGTTGCATAAATTGTCATTTTATGCATATTTCCTCCAATTTCTGTAGGAACAATTGTTTTCTTATTCATCTAAATAAACTCTCCACGTGGAATAACTAGCTATGTTCCGAAAGTCGTCAAATTTACTGATGTTAAAGATAAATGTAATGATAAACAAGGTAGAAATATTGCTTGTATGATATAATCAACATTACTGTCTTTTTTTTTTTAGAAAATAAAATAAATTAAAAAAGGCTACACTACTGAAAAATAAATCTTCAATTCAAAAAATAAATAATACTTTTTAACAGCATACAAAATTCTGGCAATACCCTTATTTCCCCACTCTGACAGGAAATTCTGCCTACAAATGTTTTGTTTATGATAATAAATATATTCTGGTTGGTGTTTGATTCGGTAAGTGGTGGGTTTATTTAGCTTCTCTTCATTTATTAATCAAAATTGGATTATAAATAGTAGGAAAGATCTTTGCAGAAACTATCTTAATTATATTTAATACTGCCCATATCACAATAGTAACATCACAGCAAAATACAGATTATCAAAACTGTACAGAAAAAAATACAGTTGATCTAAAATACATAACACTATTAGTGTTAGAGGAGAAAAAATTAGGATATTTTACACTGCAAGAAATAAGCTAAATTCAAAAGGTTAGGTTGTGAACACACTCTTGTGAAGTGGTGATTTAGGCAATGCATGGGTTCCCGTCAGCCTCACAGGCCAACGTGTAGAGACCTTCAGGGATTCCGCACCTTCTCCTTGGTGCTTTACTGGAGGGACTCTGTAAAGAGAGCCTTGAAGTATTGCCTAAACAGAGGGAACTACCAAACCGCCACCCCACAAGTGACTAATTAACTTCTACCTGCCTAGTAAAGACAGGGTCAGTAGTTACTTCATGGAAGCCTGCGTCTAAAGCCCGATATTATTTATTTAACAGAAGCTGACATCTTTTCCTAAACTACAACTGAGCAACAGGTGTTGCCGTCTCTAAAGTCCCACTGCTGCAGGAACGGTGCCGACCTGCAGGGGGCGTCAGCGGTGGCGGTAGTGCCGCATGAGAGGCACAATGCAGGAGGGGGGGCCCGAGAGTTTAAGGAAGGGATGGTGCAGGAGCTCTTGGGCCGTAGCCCTCTGGGACGGCTCCCTCACCAGCATCAGGTCCAAGAAGGCTCTCAACACAGAGGACACCTGTAGCAAAGAGCCAAGCCCAGTATGGTCACAGAACACACACACCAAGAGCAAGGCTATGCCAGTCACCTCAGGGACACTCAAATATCAATCACATTGTTATGACTGTATATATGCCAGATGCTGCATTGAGCTGACAGGTTATGATGCCCAGAAACTGTCCTGCCCCCAGACTCACCTTGTGGGACTCCTTGAGGCGGGGGGGCAGGTTATCCCGTATCCTCCTCATGGCTTGGAGGGGTGGCTCGTTGAAGTAGGGAGGTTCTCCATCCACCATCTCCATCACCATAATTCCCAAGGACCAGATATCAACCTGAAGACAGAAGGCAAGGAAGACATACATTTCATACCTGCTTGCAGGAGTCTGACAGCTTCCTTAGTGTCGTGGGATGGACAATTAAATTCACAGTGACGCATCCCATTACTGTCAATAAACACCCCGGTACCGTCTCCCCGTCAGTACGCACCCCGGTACCGTCTCCCTGTCAGTACGCACCCCGGTATGTCTCCCTGTCAGGACACACCCCGGTACCGTCTCCCTGTCAGTACGCACCCCGGTATGTCTCCCTGTCAGGAAGCACCCCGGTACCGTCTCCCTGTCAATAAGCAGCCCGATACCGTTTCCCTGTCAGTACGCACCTCTGTACCGTCTCCCTGTCAGTACGCACCTCTGTACCATATGGCATTCTGGAAATTACTTCTGGTGCCATCCAGTAAGGGGTGCCAACCAGCGACTTCCTTTTCGGCACCTCCTTCGACACTTGGGCACAAAATCCAAAATCTGAGAGTTTTATCTGTGGAAAAAGTTCATATAAAGAGATATAAACATTCAGTAAAACCTGGCCCCGTACTATTTTTAATATACAAAAAGTCCCAGACTCTAATCTGCCTCTAGCGTGTGAGTGTGTGAGTGAACATGGGTGAGCTCCCTGAAGAGCTACCCAGGGTGTACTTCACTTTACAACCTGTTCCCGCTGGGTCACCCTGACCTGGAATAAGCAGCTTCTCAGAATGGATCTGCTACTAGCAGATTGCAAATCTGTGCCCTTTTTATGATGTGTCCTACATGAAGATGAAGAGGTATCTCCGTAACAGAGTCAAAGTCACCTGCTTGATATGGAGAGTCACACCTCCATCTAAATTAACTGTATCATCAGTGCACCATGTACTCACTCTGTTTCATTATGATATTTTTGAACATGTTAATGTGTTTCTTCCTATTACCCTCATGGCTGTCTAACACAGTGTATCCCAGAGTCTGAAAGATAAAGTGTAGCCCTCTGGCCATCTGATCCTTTGAAACTATGGACATTGTAGGAGCCTGTTTTTTATTATTCATATTGTTGCACCTACAGGTTGGGGGGTTCAAATCCCACCCTCAGTCTGTGTGAGTGAAGTTTGCATGATCTCCCTGTGTCATGCAAGTTTTCCCTGGGTACTCTGGTTCCTTCCCGTGGTCCAAACTGGTGTCTCTAAATGGCCTGTAGTATATGATTCTGCATGAGTGTGTGTTGGTAGGTATGTGCCCAGCAAAGGCCTGACATCGCATCGCATCCCCATTGTGTTCTACGCCGCCAAGGAGGTGAGTAGCACTGTGTATGTGGAGATTCCCCGTCAGCACTTGCCCGTCCGTCGCTGGTGAGTAAGATGGAGTCGCTCTTGATGTCTCTGTGGATGACCCCTTGTGTGTGGAGGTACGACAGAGCCTTCAGCACAGACAGACACACGGTGGCGATCTGCTCTTCATTCATCCTGTGCAGAGAAATTCAGCACTCCGTTATTGTACAGACTCCACCAGCTTAACGAGTGGAGCTCTGCCCTAGTGCCACTACGGTTGTGGGTTCCAATCCCACAGAGCACACAGACTGCAACCCTTTCTGCTACTTTAAATTGCTCTGGGAAAAAAAAAAGTATACAAGGTATAATTCAAATACAGAAAAGCAACGACGACCCAAGCATCCCGCAGAGGTATGTTAGAGACCTGAGCAGATAAAGACCCCTCCCCCTCGATCCCATTAAGGCACGACTGAGCTCTAAATGCAGACAAGTCCAAAGTCCAAATCCTGTACGTGAACAGTAAAATATCAGGTAAGCCGTCGGGACCTATGGATGATTAGCAAAAATATGCATCTGTAAAGGTTTTTTTTTATATAATAACAAAGTAAAAACATCTCTGCAGGAGAGATCCCATTTTCAATGCATTCCTGAGCCCCGTAGCTAAACCACTCTCACAGACATGACACGAGGAAAGTGGAAGGCGGCCGGATAAAACCCCAGCGCGGTGACTAATGGCTCTTTCATATGACCCCGGAAGCAAGAGCTTATCGGCGAGGAGCGGCTCAGTGTCGGCGTGGCTAATCAGCGCGGCCCTACACATCCCAAATGAATAGCCTCCAAAGAGCGAAAGAGTGCGCCTGCAAAGCGAGCAGCCCGGGACAAGCACAGGGGGACAAAGCATTGGCATCTCACTCTGCCACCAGGAATGAATTACTGACACCAGGGCAATAATTAGCCCTTAATCCCACATGCCTCTCACCACTATAACAGCAATTGTAATAATACAACAATAATAATAATATTATGCATTATTGTTTATGGCTGTCACTATCAATTATATTAATAACTGAGTAATCTACTGATTAATTTGGCAATTAATAATTTATATGATAAACACTATATAATCCATCCATCCATCCTCTGTAACTGCTTGTCCTGTTCAGGGTTGCCGGGGGGTCTGGAGCCTATGGGTGCAAAGCAGGGAACAACCCAGGATGGGGCACCAGCCCATCACAGGGCACCCACACACCATTCACTCACACAGGCACAGCTACCGGCAATTTGGCCACGCCAATTAGCCTCAGCATGTTTTTGGACTGTGGGAGGAAACCGGAGTACCGGGAGGAAACCCCACAATGACATGGGGGGAATATGCAAACTCCACACACATGGAATCCGGGCAGAGACTCAAACCCAGATCCCAGAGGTGTGAGGCAACAGTGCCAACCACTGCATCACCGTGGCAGCCCGAGGCTATGTAATAAAAATGTATATTAAAATATACCGTAATTGGTGCGAGGCAGGAATTGACAACTGGCACTCACCCACACATGCGGTCAGGTCACCTTTGCTGCATTACTCTGGTAGTAAAGTAGCTCCAAATGTTCAAACCCTTATGTGGTGTGTGTAGTTACATCCAAATTGCAACACGGCCAGCAAAGAAATTGATTAACTGCCAAATTAACAGTGACAAGTGCAAATAATGTCCCCCTCTCCATTCCAGAAACACCCTTGGGGGTGTCCCTCCTGGCGGCGACCTCTACCGTGACCCTAACAGCTGACTTCAATGGCTTCAGCTACGCGTCTTTATAATCAGAAAAAGGCAGAACAATCACCTGAGCTGTGCAGAGCGTGTTAACAATTAATCGCGTCTAAACGCACCACTGGAGGACACAGCCCATCTGCGGCACACACAACACGTGCTTTCACGGTTATTAACACAGCGAGTGCAAGTTCTGTTTTTTAAAATACACAAAACGCAGCCAAACCCCTGGTAAAATCCCCAGGAGAGGAGATTCCAAGAGGTACAGAGTGGAAATTACTGTGTTTACTGTAATATTAAACTAAGCTACCAAGATTAACCTACTCTGGTTACATCCTGCAGCCCAAAGACATGTAGGCTAATGGGGCTCTCTAAATTAGCCATAGTGTATAGATGATTGTGCCCAATGATGGCTGGGCATCCCATCCAGGGTGTACCCCAGCTTTGTGTCTTGTGCAGTGTGGCATAGGTTCCATGTCCCCTGCAACCTTAAGCAGAATAAGAAGATGGATGGCTTAAGTATGTTTTCAGTTCTGCCGTTCCCTAAATCGTCAGCACTGCCTGGCACGTCGATCAAGTTATAGCGACCGTGATCATAAATCGGCCTCTTGCCATTTTTCACCTGCAGTCGAACTGCGGCCTGCGTTTCCCTGTGCGGCTCTCATCCCCAGGCGTGCAGGATCGACGCCCCCTCGTAGCTGACGAAGCGGCTCAGGGCCTCACGATCCGCGCGGACGTGCACGAGCGCCACAGCCTCGCAATTACCGGCGAAGCGGCAGCGGCCGCTGAAGAGGCGTGCGGATCACTGTAATTACGCGCGCGGACACACTGCACTTAGCGGGAGGTGGCGGCTCCACTGCGCTATCGTTTAAAGTTTGAAAAGGAGAGCTCGAAAGGGTCTGACAAACGGGGCACTTCAGGGCGTTAGAGACCCACAAATTAGCTGCCCTCAGACCTTCAATGAGTCACCTGATTTTACCGAAATAATTAAAAAGTTGCACTTAAAGCAGCTTAGAAACTTAGCATTTACTATTATCGCACACACAAGGGTGAGCATCGACAGATTATTGTGTGGCTTATTTCATACAATACACCTGATATTAAGGCTGAGGCCAATTTAGTTATGTGCACAGCAAAGTTCTGAGAGGAACTTTAACAATACTTGAATCCCTATTTTTAATTGTGTACAATTGTGTAAACCAATATCAGCCTGGCATCCCCAAGCTCACTCCTACACAAGCTCATTTTCTGTTCTGTCTCCCCGACAAAGTCGCTCATAAGCATGCTTCATTTCTTTGTTTACCCCTTTGTTTCTCCTCAGTGTCTTTTCCCCCAACCCTCTAGTTACATTCACTTGGTTCAGGTCATCGTTCCCCCTGGCCATCACCATTCGGCGGACGTGTAAAAAGGGCATTAAGAGAGCTCAGGCACACAGCCCAGCTCGTGTTTCGCCCCCGAGGAATGACAGCCTACCTCGTGTGGGTGACAATGTCAGTCAGGGCTCCGCCCTCCAGAAACTCCATCACGACCCAGAGCTCGTCCCCGACTAGGTAGCTGTTGTACATGTCGACCACGTTCTCGTGGTGGTAATCTCTCATTATCACCACCTGAAATGAGGCGAGGGGACCATCAGCTGGAGAGATCAGGCATTCAGAAGGCATGCAGAACCAGACAAAGCCCAAAGGGCCATGATTTACACAATGTGCTAGCTTACTACCAAAGACAAAAAAATACATTCATTGGTCTATTCAGTCACAACTAAGATTGGTGTAGAAAGGTAAAAGAATGCATGGCTGTATATGATAAAAAATTAAGAAATTAAAATATATGGAAAAATGCGTGTGAAATCATTCAGTCTGATGGCAATTGGTGTAAATTACAAGAGAAATAAGTTTTAAGCAGATTTCAGCTGAATCCTGTTTTTAATTAGGGCACCTCAATCAGGTGATGAAGATGATGATTATTAAGTAGCTTATTAAGAGGTTTAATAGATATTAAGAACATTTCAAATGGTTCATTTTAACCATATTTAGACAGTATGGTATTCAGAGAAGCAAACATCGGGTGCTGTGCTCCCTGGGATGGGGTCCTGCCCCCCGAGCTCCTGCCCCCCGAGCTCCTGCCCCCGAGCTCCCCTCAGGGTGACTGGCTGGAACTTGAACGGAGGGATCAAATTTCTTGAAGTTTATTGATAAAAAAAATGTTTTAGCTACGTTAAATTTATCATGTTGCATACCTGGTATGCAGTTTTACATAGGCCATAATGGATAATTTTTTT
This sequence comes from Petrocephalus schoutedeni, assembly GCA_026780765.1. Taxonomy (NCBI): domain Eukaryota; kingdom Metazoa; phylum Chordata; class Actinopteri; order Osteoglossiformes; family Mormyridae; genus Petrocephalus; species Petrocephalus schoutedeni. Next base: position 14,861,766 of record JAODKL010000039.1, read on the forward strand.
GTCCAAATTAGACAAAAGCCCATCTCTCCTGTTGCCTAGGCAACATATGTGCGACGTGTAACAAACCGCATGTAATTAAATTACTCTCAGAACAAATGCACACTCTGACCAAAGTGATGTTTTCTCCTCCCCAAAGAGAAGCAAATTTGCAGTTGTTGCCCACGATGACACTGTTGGGGGGGTGGGACAGAGACAGCCGTGCCAGGATGGAGTCTTCCACTGCCCACGCGGCACACGGAAAGGCACAGAAGGGCTGCCGTGGGCAGCCAGAAACAGCTGGTGCTTCCTTTACGGAAACGTGCCTCTACCGTTAGCCGCTCAGGTGCGGAATCAATCGCCACGACCAAAAAAGGTCCAGGGGCAAATTAGCTTCTGGCATGCCGCTGAAACAGTCACCAATAAATAATGAGTCAAACTGAATCATTTTTGAGGTGGAAGGGGCTTAATATTAATCGCCTGTGAAATGTCTATGATGACACGCACTGTGTCGCCTGTCAAGCCGCCATGTGACTGTTTTGATCACGCGGTCTGGAGAAAATTTCAGAAAAATAACACTTAAGTTGGCTTGTATTAAATATACAATATAGATAAGAAAAATTACATGGAGAATCCAGAAAGAATGAGTTTGAAAAATAACTGCAAACATGGACAGAGACAGAAAATAAATTGCCAAAAACTACAGAGTATTTCAGCAGTACAGACGCCAACAGCATTGTTAGGCTCACATAACCCAAACTATCAGGTATCTCAACACTACTAAATGGGTGGTTGTTAAATTAACAAACTCAAATAACTCTGCCTAACACCTTGAGTCTGACTATTGTCTTGTCTCTGACCAACACCTTGACTTAGACTAAAACCTTGCCATTGGCTACTGCTTGGACCCTGATCACTACCTTGACTCTGACTAATGCCTTGCCACTGACTGACCCTTTACTCTGAGTAACGCCTTGCCACCGACCTCATTGAAAAGCAGCTCCCTCCTCTGCTGCTTACGCAGGTCCATCTTCTTCACCGCCACCTGCTTGCCGCTGTGCTTCTCCGTAGCGATGCAAACGATGCCGGTGGAACCCTCGCCTATCTTAATGAAGTTGTCCAAGTACTCCCGCGGGTCCCCGGGCTTCACCACCAGCTGCAGAGCGGCCCGAAACTGCTCGTGCGAAACTCTGGAGGGTGGCTGGTCAGAGGCGGAGCCCCAGCTGGGGGGAGGGTATGCCCCAGGTGGGACGTACGGGGAGCAGGGTTGGGAGTACGCACCCTGAGGTGTGTAAGGGGGGCTTGGCTGGGACGGGGGGTGGTGATATGGAGACGGCTTGTAGTGGAACGTCGGGGGATACTGGAAGCTGCTGGGGTAGCTTGGTTTGGCATGGCTTTGAGGTAGCTTGAGGAGCCCACGGGGGTACGTATCTGATCCAGGCACCTGGGGACTTCCCTCCCTGGGCATCCGGTCATAGTCTCCCTGCGCAAACACAATCACCACAAAGTTAGCAAAGTGACTTTCTCTCCATCTCAAAGAGAAGTACCTTTGCAGTTGTTGCCCACTATGACCCCATTGGGGGGTGGGGACACGGGTGACTGGGCCAGGATGGAATCTTCTGCTGCCCACACAGCACACGGAAGGCATGACACAGCTGCCACACTGAGCCAGAAGCGGCTGGTGCTTCCTGTATGGAAATGCGCTTCTACCCTGAGCCACTCAGGTGTGGATTCATTCGCCAGCATTCCAAGGGCACACAACGAAGAACAGCACTTAACTTATCATCCGAAAGAGAAAACATTATCATTAAGCAAAACGAAAAAGCAAACCCACTCTATAACTCCACCTGCACCTGCAGCCTGGATTTCACTGAACTATCCTCCTCCTGGTGTGTGGGGAGAAGACACACTAACATTACAGTATCTGCTGAGCCAGTGCACCACTGCTTCAGTGCTATTCAGTATCTCAGTAGCTGCTCTGGTTAGTGCTATATTTGTTTTTTATTATTATTTGTACCCATTACCTGGGGGTATTCCACAAAGCAGAATTTTATAGTTAGCTGGATAACTTAAGTCAAACATGAACGCTGTCCAATAGGAACAGAGGTAAGCGACATTCCTACTGGGCAATCATGACTAGTTAACCTAGCTAACCGAGATATCCTGCTTCATGGAACACCCCCCAGCCTTTCCCAATTACATGAAAATCTGACCAATAGAGGTAAGTGACTTTCCTATTGGACAATTCTTACATTTAGCTTAAGTTATCTGGTTAATGACTTTCTTTGTGAAATACCCTCCTGGATTTATGGTCAGCAGCCATTTGTCTCTTACTGTTTGTGAATTCTTCACCTTTGATGGTGGGTAACAAATAGCCCACAATGAGTGTTACCTCATTTTTATCTCCCAGTGAAACAGGACGCCAAGGAATCCCTCAAGACTGGGACAGACACAGAACATATAATAAAATATATAATATAAAATATAATGCTGTTCATACTTCATTTGCTGTTATTTAAAATAATTTTAAGGGACCATCACTGTTTAACACCTCACAGTTTGCTTAAACAAATAATTCATAGTGTACATTTCACATATAATGCTTACATATGTTCAGGGGGTAGAGAAAATATTGATTCTAAGGTCCTAATGTCAGGCTTACTTATGGTGTCCCCATAGTGTGTTCCTGCAATAACCAATTACCCGGCCCTGACTGCCCTCACGTGTCACACCAATGTGTTACCCTTTTTGTGCAAGGGGTTAGGCCCTGAGCGCCAGGTCAAGCCTTCAAGTCCTGAGCAGTGTGTACTGGGACACTGGACCATGCGGGAAATCTTCCTGTTCTTTGAGGGATGAAGGAGGTGGAAATCTGCGCTCCAGAACTTCTCTTAAAGGTTCGGTGATGTTTCAGTCTGGTGCCTGGGGAGGCCACGGAAGGTGTTTGATTTCATCCTGACATCCATGAAGCCATTACGCAATTCACTGTGTGTCTATGAAGGCATTGTCATCTTGGGATATGGGAGCAAGACAAGAGAAGGGTGCAGGCACCACAGGGTGCAGCAGACCCTGTCAAATGCCTTCACGTTCCCTGGCCGCCATGCAACCATGCAGAGCAATCATCTGACCCAACGACTCCCCCAAGATGCCCCCCTACTGTTACAATCACCCCTCCCCCTTT
>JAODKL010000039.1:14869419-14879720 GCA_026780765.1 Petrocephalus schoutedeni
GGGTCAGTCTGACCCCAGAGCATCATTAAACAGTAGGCAAATTTCACATGGGGAAATTATCATGGGAAAAGGGTTAAAATCAGTTGTTTCCAATTGTCTCTTCCCTGAATGTCAAAGCAAGCAGTATGGGGGAACAGTAAAAAAAAAATTATGTCACAGCAGTATATTTTTGGAGATGGCCCATCCAATCACAAGGCTGGCCTTGTGATTATATGTAATTAAATGTAATTGCCCCCGCCCCAAAAATCTTCCTGGCCCACCCTGTTACAGAGAGCTGGAGCAGGGCCTGACATGTAATATTATGGAACTGGTAGAATATGACAAACATTTTGCACTAGATTATTCCCATTAAGCTGATAATAGCTAATGAGGTGTGCGTTTTTTCAGGCACTTTCCAGTTTTAACCAGATATTTGCTTAAATGACTACAGCAGCAAATCCTGCAGAGGAAAGGGCAAAACTTAAATCACCGTTCGCTATAATGGTATAGTAATAATTCACACATTTCAGGTTCCTACATACATTTTATGTCGTATCCTGGGCCCCGCGACCCTGAATAGGACAAGCGGTTTCAGGAGATGGATGGATGGACATGTATTATATATGTGTGCCCTTTAGCCTCACAAGAACAGCTCGTTCTGTGTTCCACGCATGAACGAACTAAGCAAAAAGCATAATTCCCAGCTACTTTAATCACGATAGATGCACACAAGACACGTTTCGATCCGTGTTCGGGTAGCTCCAGGAGCGGTCCGCTTAAAGCGTTGCATTCCCAGGAGCCCCGCTCGCTGCCTGGACAGGAGACCCGGCAGCTCTGTGAATGAACCGGCGGAAGCTCGGCTTGTCCGCCGCTAGCTCCGCGGGAAGACTCTGATAATGGAAAACAGACGATGCACTTGAAGCTCCGGTGGTTAAATAAAGGTGAAATCAACCTGGCTGCCGCCGCTTTTATTGCTCTGTGATTTATGGGCTCTCTTAATCCTCCCACTTGAGCGGAAAACCACAGCGGGAGTAATTTCAAATCCAATTTACCCTGTTTAACACAAGCGGGCCCCGGGCCACAGGGCTTTTGACACGTATTGTTATTATTATTATTATTATTATTATTATCGGACATGCTTGTGGATACATTACAATATCCGATTAACTACCCCACATTTATAGAATTAACTATTTTCAGTAAAATACTTGTTTTTTTCTTCACACAACAGAGGCCATTTTAGATGATACACGAATTTAAGTGTGGGCTTATATATTGATGATAACAAAAAGAGCATTTCCTGAGATGCTCCATTTTCTTTCCGTGTCTTCTGTATCGGCCTTCAGCACACCGTGAACCGGCACTCGCTCGACGTGAACAAGCTTGCTGTCATCTTTTACAGTGCTTGTTTCATTTAATGTTACATAAGCCTAATATTCAATAGAAAGCCCATCTGAATGAAAATCAGCATCTGAGGGTGGAGACGCGGCGGGGGGCGGGGTAGTAAGACGAGGCAGGGAAGGTCAAGCGTCCGCCAAACCGCTGTCCTAATTTTCCCATTAATTTGAATTAAGGGCTGATATTTTCAGGTGCCACTTTCCATTTTCCACTTCGCTGCGTTTTGCGCGGGTTTTTTTTCCGCGTCGCTCCCGGTCCCGGTGACAGTGGTCATATTTCACCGGCGCGGTATCGGGGGGCTCTGTCCGTTGGCGATAAGCTGTAACAGATCGGCTCAGGGAGACTCCTGTCCAGTCGAGGTATTCAGGGGTGAAAAATGAGGCTTGTTTAAAGTCGGAGAATAACCTTGGTAATAATGAACTGGACAAGTCGATGCTGCACCAAGCTTTGTTCTCACAGCGATGTTCTAGTAGGTGGAATTACGCAGGACTTTCTGCTCTACATATTGTCACATTTAACCAATAATCAGTCTGACTGTGTCAGAAAACATACAGTGTTATAGAACAGAAGCGCCGCCTTAAAACACTGCTTTGTCACAAAGGGTCCTATGCTATTTAAAAAGCCAGAACTGTTACTTACATTCATGCATAGGCTTATTCAAGGTGATTAGTCATATTTTTGTGTGCACATTAAATAAATACAAACGTACACATATTAATCTGGTCTTTCAAGAAATATAGCGAATAGTAATATTTAAATATAAAACATATTTTCGATATATGGTCAATAACATCAAATATATTGTGTATTATAAACGCGCAGACAAATTACATGCTACCTATCTAGAAATACAATAGAAAAGAGCCAGGTACATTACAAACGCCGCAGTCTTGCGCGTGTGATTTTGTTTATGTAGTATGTCAGTATTTCAGCCTTGATTCAGTACCGCCCCCGGTAGTGAGCTAATTAAGTATCACTGGAGGTGGGGTCTACATGCGGTTTGTGAATGCTATTCTCGGACTTCGGGCATCCACCTGAGTGAATCACCTCCCACCGCTATGAAACTATATAAATCACCTGCAGAGAGACTCTGGATCACACAACAGACCCTGGATCCCGCAGCAGATTCTTGATCACGCAGCACACCCTGGATCAGGCAGAACACTGGAATGCACAGCTTGTGGATCACACAACAGGCTGCCACATGCATCCGGTTTCTGCGGAAAACAACGGCACCCTTCGGATGTCGTTTGAAACACCGATATGATGCCCGCTGCCTCGACAGTGAATGGGGTTTATTCTTTCATTAACTCGCTGTAACGAACAGTTTCTGCGCGGCAAGCTTATCAGAAAACTAAAGCGACGAACCACACCCGAGATCACACTACTACACCCGGGTTTTCATTTTCATACGCCAAAATTATTAGCGATGGTTCTACACCTTGAGGAGATTATTCATTTTATTTCTGCTTTTTAAAAGCCTGCATATTTTCATATGCAGTGTTAACGGTAGGCAAACACATTTTTTGTTTTTCGTTATGTTCATCATATTATAACGTTCATAGGATATCTCAGGCGAACATGCAACCCGTTCTTCAAGCTTTACATTTGATCAGGTATTCACTTTTCTTCAGAGCCTAAATGCTGTTTTGTACTTGGCACCCCCTAGCGGTCACATAAACAAACAGACCGAAGAATTCGTTATACCGTAGTGACACCTAGTGGGCAAAAGTAAGAAAATCATGTAAAAAAAGAAACGGGGTAGTGCTGTTAGGATCACATGGAGATGACGGGGAACACGCTTTAAGGTTTTGCTTTTCCGCTTTTCAGAAACAGGCAGGCGGCAGTGGTCAAGAACGTGTATGTTGCCTCACACCTCTGGGACCTGAGTTTGAGTCTCTGCCAGGGTTCCGTGTAGAGTTTGCAAGTTTTCCTTGTGTGTTTGTGGGGTTTCCACCGGGTACTTTTGCATGACTGAATTACTTGTGGTGTTTGATTATGTGTACCCTTCAATGGACTGACGTGCCATCCAGGTTGCATGCACCCCTGCACCGTGTCCCCTGCTGCCTGGGATAGTTTCTAGGCTGACAGTGACCCTATATCAAATTAGTGGTTTGGAAGATGCATACATTGATCCTAATCAAGTTAGGGGGGAGAATTCTTACGTCCCTGTTATCAGGGCTGCAGTACATCAAGTATAATTCCTAGGGTTGAATAGCATTACAACTAAAATCATCCCGATGTTCTACATATTGGCTCTGGTCCAGAATGGTTCATTGCCCTGGATTGTCTGTTTGAACAGTCAATTGACTTAATGAGAAATAAGGTATGAATCTAACGATTATTTAAATTCTAGTACTTTATTCATCCTAACTACAACCCATTATGGTTACTGTTTGGGATCAATTGCAAGTCTATATGCCTAAACAAGAGTTAATTATAACAGAGCCTGAACAGATCAAGTTGAGCCAGCCTTAATTGTCACTTATTCACCGGTGAATCCACTTAGTTGGGATCAAGATAATCCTTTATGCTTACTTTTGTCCACTCCTGATATGCCTTAATCAGTTTAATTACACTAACGGTTGCGGTTCCTCAGTATTAACATACACACGCAGTTAGGATTTTAACAGCGAGTGAATTTGAAATATCGTAATGCAATTGTATCAACTGTCACCCTCGGAGAAGTAATCGCATTTTAATCGTAGTGAGCAGCTAATGTAGCTTTTTTTCAAAGGTGTTGAACCGGAGATAATCAGACAAACGAGATGCTCTAGTGAACTACCTACAGCTGATCTATCATATATATCTGAATACCTAGCAATGCTGAGCGTGAGCGCATTCGTTTTACCTGGACATTAGAGGGCGCTCCTGAGCTACAACGAGCCTACCAGCACACGCATATGGCTTGGCGTTGAACACAGATGCGAACCGCCACTTAAGATGATCACATAATTAAATTCTGAGGGTTTTTAAATTCGGTCCCAAATCCACGTGTTTAGGTGCACCGTCACCGCGTCAGCTGCCCGAAAAGAGTCCCCCTCCGTCCGATGGTACCGGCACTGTGACTCCCAGCCAAAGAGATTAACAGCCGTGAGTCTGGCAGGCCAGCGATTACTACCGTGAGTATGAAATATTAAATATTTCCGCGAAATCTTTTTTTTTTCCTGTTCCGAATTTATCGTCTGTTCTTCTGACCTGTTATACCCGGGGCTTGACTAAAACATATCGAGGGTATTTGCGTTCTCCCGAAGGACTGCGATAGCCCTGGTCCCAGGAGCTTAGCATTAGACCCAGTTAAGCCCTGTGGCGCGATGTGTGCGAACCGGCCCACCCGCGGGAGAGAGAAAATGCACATCTGAAAATAGTTAATAGATACCGGTACTTTTCTTTTTGACCTGGACATGACAAAGTCCTGTCACCTCAAAAATCTCCATTACGCGCCAAATTTTCCTACTGACAGAGACTGGTACCCAGAGCGACTCATACGTTATGATAAACGTATCGGAGTATTTATGCACGACATACTTCACACGCCGGTAGCTAAGAAAATGTATGACTAAAGGCCAACCGAGTGACTGTTATCATTCGCCCCTTGTGGATTAAAGTTGGTGTTTTTAGGAAGCGGGTAACTATTTATTACATCCCTGCAATAGTTTAATGTTTAAACGGAAAGGCTGGTGTCACAGTGTTATAATGTGCTGTAATGAACAAACAGTCTTTTTCCACTAAGATACTCCCAGCACCGAAAAGTAAACGCATCAAATTAAAATCTCATTCATAAAAGGTGCATTTTATGATACTGGTGAATCTGGTAGCACACAATTTAAGCAGGCAATTTAAAGGTATTTTAACATCAGCTACAAAGTGAATTATTTTATATTTTAGTATTTCATTCTAATTTGTTTTAAATGCTTACTTATTATAAGATTATTTAGACCAGTGGTTGGCACACGGTCGACAACAAAGACATTTCTACTCGATTGCAACTTATCGTCGTGATTCAGAAGTATTTTCTTCGTAAAAGGAGCTGTCACTGCAAATAAACATCTGGAGCACTCCTGTGGCCACCTCCAAAAGCCACAGTAGAGATTTTATTTCAGAAGCGGAACCACCGGTGATGACCTGCCCCAATTTTGCGGTGTTAACTCGCTTCACGACATTCCCGAATAAACAGGTTTCTAAAACCTTTCATTGGTCGAATATAAATGTGCTTTATCCTAATCATTGCTTTTAAAATTATTTACCTGTATCTTAAATTTGTTAAATTTGTATGAAGGTTCCACTTCAAACACACTGGAATGGAACAAACAGTGCTAGTTAGGTTATTATTAATTATTATTATTATTATTATCATCTTGGGGTTTTTTACCCTATGAAAATCAACGGCCACCTATTGATTACTTCATTGAAAACATTCTATTGGCGCCCCTGTCTAACAGTAAAAACGGCTGGAGACCACTGATTTAGACCAAGTGGTAACAGTGGAAATAAATACTTATAATCCACTAGGGGGCAGCCCAATAACGTTTTAGTTGCTTTTGTAGCGATACGTAAAGGACTTGAAAAGGGCATGAAGAAGGTAAAGAAAAATCTACCCTCGTAGGGGGGTGTTGGTATATGATAAGTAAAAATGTCTTTTTGAAGGATTCACTCTGTAACGCACATCAGTGTGCCCATGCAGAGAAGCAAGCACCAGGGAATGGTGATCCAGTCCCCAAACACTCTGGGTGGACCATGAAACCCTAAACCGTAATCCAAATTAAAACTTTCCAGCCCTCCCAACAGCTATCAGGAATCACTTATTCATTCAGAATATCCAGGAAACCTAAGGAGATCCCAGTTTAGATGCCAACAGACACTTGCTAGTAGCTACACAGTCAGTGATTTTCCTAAACTGCGTATTTGGACTGTGGGAGGAAGCTGAAGTACCCAGAGGAATCCCACGCAATCACTGAGAGAACACGCACACAGTTCCCACACAGAACCTGGGATGAACTCGACCCTGTAACCTTGGAGATGTGAATCAACAGCGCCATCTGTTGGTTAGGGGGAGGGGTCCACTCTGTACCAGCACTGACTCTGTGAGCTGTAATGCCAGTGACCTCTAACAGATCTGTCTACAGCCACAATACAGTAAATAAATAGTCTGAAGTCATAATATAACGCCATAAAAGTAGGCATCATCAAGCTCTGTGAAACTGTAAAGGACAGGTGCCATATTTAAAAAGGGCAAATGAACCAAGCTCAGTGCTCCCTCCCAGGGAGGACTCCTGAGTCAATCAGTGTTGAGTTCCTACCTCAGACCCAATTAAGTCAAGGGAGCCACACGCCTCCCCATAGCAGCCTTCCTGTTGCGGCTGTCCTCCACAAGGACAATGTTAGCCTTCCAGTTTTCCTGGCTGACAGTCCCACGGCGCATTTTCCCGGGGGTTTGGCATGTCAAACGCTTTATGCTAAAACAGTAATGGCGAGTAAGTGACATCAGCTGAATAAAACAGGAAAACATCAGTATTTGGGATAAGACCGCTTTCTGTGGAAAACCTTCAGAGACAAAGGCAGACTTTGGCTTCCGCTGTTTTTCTGCACCGTCTGCTGCATCTCCTCAGCACATGAGAGAAGGCTTTTCTCACCCTGTCCCTCTCCTGTTCGCAGATCACTGAACAGAGGGTGTGTGTCACAGCCCTGAGAATCAGGACAACCAGTTCTCTGCTCTGACAGTGTCGCCTTAAAACACTGGGTTCAGAAAGTCGGAATTCTGGGATGGGCCCTACAGGACCCTTTCAGAGTGGGTTTGGGAGTGCTCCAGGGCAGAATTTTAGGGAACGAGATTGTGGAAAAGATTGTGCACACGAAAACTGCATCACTAACAGGACAAAATCTACATAAGTGTGAGTCATTCTGGGCCCAGATTCAACCTGTGCAACCTGAATAAATATGAAATACCCACTTCGATTTACTTTATATGCAGATTTTGCAGGACTAAACTGTATACTTGCTGAATAAGGCCATCATCTGAGGGGCCTCCATTTAGCAAGCCGGTTTCTCACCAAGGCTGCTTCATGGACTTCAGCCAGTACTGACTGTATATATACATACCGTACATAAGATGACTTGTCTATATGAGGATGGAGTATGACACAGGCTTACACCTTGTTCTGGCTGAAATGAACAGATTATAAACAAAGAAATTCCAACAAAACTTTTCAGCACCAGGAAGGTCAGACATGTGTCCATTGCCCCATTTACAGCCCGCTTCAGACAGTCCGCGTCAGTGAATGAAACGCGGACGGAGCTACTGCCGCCAGATTTAAAGGACCTGGAGAAACCCTGACAGCAGCACCTCAAACTGGGAGCACTAATACAGGTCATCCTCACGGGAGAGCAGGGTCGCTGGCCCAGCGCGGGCCCTGGCCAAGCAGGCTTTTCAGGAGCTATTTCAAAACCCCGACACCCACGGTGCTAAAAAAAGCCTGACTGTCTGTACAGTTTGCTGAGTGCGGGGGATCTGAGAAAAACATGCATGTGGGGTTCTGAACCCTGCACGATCCGTTGAGGACTGGACCAAGTTCGTTAATGCCAGCCTGTAGGCTTGGCAGCCATGAAATGAGAAAGGGAAACAAACCTGGGTGTGACTGAGAGCTGCCCTCTGTGGTCCCGCTGGCCGCTGTCCCGTTCCGCTGGCGGCCCCCCCTCTCCCGTCCCGCTGGTTCCCCTCGCACCTGCTCCCCACCCGGCTCCTCTCTGGTTGTGATTCTTGCTGTACAGCTGCTCTTTCACACACGCGTCCCGCTCTCACGTTTCCGCGGCTCCTTCACGCCGACCCGCCGCTAGGGACTCAGACGCCAGCCGAGAGTGCGGCGATGTCACACACACACCCCCCCCCGGACTCGACAGTGGGCGCTCGTTGGGGCCGCCCTCGCTTCCACGCTCATCCCTCGCGCTGTGACAGCTGCGTGATGCGTCCACCAGATGCTCGCAGACATTCAGCTTCCTCAAAATACCATTTAGGAGGCACACTTGCCTGTGATGCGTCTAGGAAACCTGGGAATTTCCTTGGTGAAATGATACATCAGCTATGTGTAACAAACAGCAGTCCATCATGATCTGGATTACAAAACACAACAGTCAACAACATCCATCCATCCAACTTCTAACTGCTTGTCATGGGGGCTGGGCCCATCCCAGGTGGCACAGGGAACAAGGCTAAATTAAACTTCATAAACAGCATATAATAATGATAGAAAAATTATTCAATCCAGGCAGAGGTAGCAGAAACACAGGAGGATGTGAGATTTGTGGCTGTACATCACATTCACATTAACCTCAACCAGCCCCAGAGGCACTGACTCCTCCTCCTGCACTGTAACGTTAAGGACAGGGACTTTCCAATCAAAGGTTGTTTGTTCAGATCCCAACTGGAGCCCTGCTGTGGGGATTTAAACTGAAGCAAGGCAATGTGGGGCTCAGTCCAGGGGTGACGGCAAACAGCCAAAGGATAAGGGGAGGACGGGAAGGAAGAGGCATTCAATTAGGAGAATTATGAGAAGGAGCAAGATGGCAGGCATGTGGTCTGTATAGAATAGGAAGAGGAGGACCAAAACGATCAGGCGTCAGGGGAAGGACAGGGAGCAGCTCCAGGGGGTGGGGGGTGTCAGCATCTGGGTCAATTTTATGTAAGAAAACAAGTCGTGCTTGAAAGCTAGAACCGCTTCCACTGCAGGCATGTTAGGGGACGTGAGGCCATCTGGAGGAAGTGCGAGCCGGGAGTGGGGCTGAGCGGCTGGGTAGCACGCGGGCCGGCTAGCCGGAGGAAGCACCGCGCCGTCTGTATGTCAGGGTGGCGATGGGGGGGGCTTATCAGCCCCTACGCCACACTTTCTAAAAATAATCACGAGTTTCTGGTGGCTCAATAAGAATAACAGGCGCTCAGACGCCTGGGGGGGTGGGCGACTCCTGTCACTGGAATGGGGTGGCAGCCATCTTTAAAACCGGCTGCAACTCGAAACCAGTGGCTAAGTCTCAGACATGACCAGGCTTCCCGCTGGAAACGCTGCCGATGCACATGGCGGTGAGGGTGAACATGCCGGGTGAGAGTCATGACTGTAGCCTTTTCAGGGAGGGGGGCAGTGACAGGAAGGGGGCTTTATAAATACAGCATGATGACTGAAAATGAGAGTCTGCTCTGTGGCTTCCTGATCGTAAATTTGACCTTTTTTAGATGCATGCAAGTGACCAGGCATGTTCTGAAAGATTCTGGCGGGGGGGGGGGGCATGCAGTCTACCCCCCTCGGCCTGGGAAGAAAAGGACTCTGGCAGCATCTACACTGGATCGATGGCATGCTTTTTACATCTCAGACTGATGGGGGTCTCCAGCTGGAGGGGGGGGGGGTGCTGTGGAAATGGAGCATTAAAAGGAGAGCGTTTATGTGCGCAAGCGTGCGTGCGTGCGAGAGAGGAGGCAAGAGAGGATAGGAAAAGTCATACTTTTTGCAAGGACGTTTCAGACGACCGGACTTTCTTGGGAGATATCTGCGAAGAGAGTGAGAAAATTATTTTCTTGTTTCCCCTCTTCAAAGATATCTCCTAAAGACAGAGTAATCACAACACCCTATAATCATCAGATAATCTCCCTCCCTCTCTCCTCCTCTCCCAGTGTTTTCTCACCCTCCCTCTCTCCTCCTATCCCAGTATACCCTCTCTCTCCCTGTCTCCTCCTCTCCGTGTTTTCTCACCCTCCCTCTCTCCTCCTATCCCAGTATACCCTCTCCCTCCTCTCCCGTCCTCTCCCAGTATACCCTCTCCCTCCTCTCCCAGTATACCCTCTCCCTCCTATCCCAGTATACCCTCTCCCTCCTCTCCCGTCCTCTCCCAGTATACCCTCTCCCTCCTATCCCAGTATACCCTCTCCCTACCTGTATACT
>JAODKL010000039.1:14879820-14890945 GCA_026780765.1 Petrocephalus schoutedeni
CCTCTCCCCCCCTCTCTCCTCCTCTCCCAGTATCCCCTCTCCCTCCTCTCTCCTCTGCTCTCCCAGTATACCCTCTCCCTCCCTGTCTCCTCCTCTCCCAGTATACCCTCTCCCTCCTCTCTCCTCTGCTCTCCCAGTATACCCTCTCCCTCCCTCTCTCCTCCTCTCCCAGTATACCCTCCCCCCTCCATGCTCAATCTTACTCCCAGTATCTAGTTTGTCTCTCTTCCCCCCTCACTGATATTATCAGTTTGGGTTAAATACAGCACATCCTGTGTTTCCCGTGGGATTCTGGGATTGCAGGGAGAACCTCAGAGTAACTACAACTACATCCCCATACAGAGACCCCTAAAGCATGGCAGGCCTGTGGATCATACGCCCTCTACTGGGCGGGCTCGGCTGCATGGGTGAATTGGGGCGCTGGTGAAGCCGAAGTTTTCACTGAAGTGTCTGTGGTCGTCACCACTGTGATGCACGCACAGCCAACACTAGGGGCAGCTCTTTAAGTGTTTTTGGATGTGGTGAAACCATAGTAAGTGTGCATGTTTCATTATCAAATGCGTTCCCATGAAGGTCCCACCCGCTTTCTGTGTTAATAAGTAGAGTATGAGTGGCAGCATGTCATGGGCGTCAAGAGCGTCATGCGTCAGCCATGCTTGGTGCGCAGCTCTGCATACGGGCCGTAGCCAGGCACCCTCACCCCGCTGAGGGAGGGGGACGCCACTGAAGCCAGCCCATGGTGAACCACAATGACAAATAATGACAAACAAGTCCCCAGTAAAGACAAACAAGCCGTTAGGGATGACGTCATCAGCTAAAACACCCTCGACCCCATCAGTAGGTGCAAACCAGCCTGGGGGTGGGTGACAGGTGAAAGTGGCATTCTGTTATTGTCATGGATTGCTGCGTGATTTGCACCTAATAAAACTCTATTCTAATTTTACCTTTTTAACTCCAGCTCTGGAGGACCGCAATCTGCCCACGACTTCATATTTAACACCTCCCCCGCTGTTATTCCTGTACGATGCGTGTCAAACAGCGCCCCCTGCTGTTGCGTTATGTAAGCCCGGCTGTAGGCGAGACGATCAGGGCCTACCTTCATGGGAGCCAGCTGTATGGGGGTGATGCAGGAGGGGTCCACCATGGGCTTGGGCCTGTTGGCCGTGTCGGCAATCAGGCTCTGCCATTGCTGTGGCAGCCCGGTGAACTTCTGCTCGCGGTGGTCAAAGCCCGTGTGCACGCGGTGCTCGAAGTTGGAGGGCGCCGAGATCTCGAGCCGCTTCTTCTTCTTCCCAAACATGCTGGAAAATCCCAAGAAACCTGCAAGGCACGGGAAAAGCCCGGTGATTCTCTCGCAGATGCTGGACGACCAGCAGGAATGACAGCGGGACACCTCCGGCGGCACGGAGAGAAGGCTCCCTCGCCGGCTCATTCCGTCTTCCCCAAAAGACAAAGGAAGAGAGGATCTGGCTAAAGGAAGAACTGAACTGAAGAACTGCATGGCATCCACATCGCAGCACAAACCGCTATCTGCCCTAACACACGTATCCAGTCCTTAAGGTCATGGCACCGGGCAGCATTGTGTCAAAGGACGGCAAAAATAGCCTGAATGCATTCCAACGGGGAGCACAGCACATGGAAGAGGACGTCAGCATGACTGATGGCGGGACGGGGCTGTGAGGTGGAGCTGGAGATATTAAAAACATCAACAGAAGAGGGCCAACAGGTGGGCATGCAGGTTACTTCTGTTTCACGAGTGTCAGGTAATGATGTTTAAACAAAATAAACACAGGATTGCTCATGGTACATAAGGTTCTCCAAAGGCAGCTACACCAGATATTGTGCTATTCTGAAGTTATAATACAGAGCCACACTTCGTGGTGAAGACACCAGTTTCGAGGACCAGAAGAAGCTCCCCCCTGGGACCCAGACACTCATCCTCAGAATAAATCTGCTCGATTGATGGAGTACGTGTGGGCGTCCTGTGTAGAAAGTCCATCCGCCAGCAGGCATTTCAGACAGGCGGAACGTTTAACCCAAACCGCTTTGGTTGTTGGCATTTAGCGACAGCATGCGTGTGAGGCATAGAAACGTCTTTATGAAGGACTTGTCTGTCAAACAGGCTGATGATGGACAGCATGTTTAATGTGCCCTAAAAGAAGATGGTACATTTAAGGAAGTCAGCCTTTGATGGTGCCATGCTGGTGCATAAACGTCAAAATGTCACCCGCGGAGGGTTGTCCCATTGGATGCAACAGTGGGTCACGGCCTTGAGCCCTGTGGGCTGCAGACAAGGCCCCCTTTCAGCGGTGTCAGGGAGGAGGTGGACCAGCACACATTATGGGTCTGAGATGGTGTTCAAAGGCCCTTTATACACACAGTACTCCTCTCCCCAGCAAACAAAGCGGGCTCTCTGTGACGTGCCAGGCGGGTGCAAGAGCGGCCTGGGCCAGCTGTCGGATGGGCGCACGGGGCGAACGGCCACCACTGGCACGAGGGCGGCCACAGAATCGCTTGAATAGAGACGTCTGTGTTCCCTAAAGTGGAGTGTTTGTGTGCAAAGGGGAAAAAATAAAAACAGCCCATCACAGGTTAAGGAACAATGAGTATGGGGTGGAAATGAGATCCACTGATGGGATTAAAGGGGTTTTAATCTTTTCCCAGCAGGAGAGCTGACTGATCTAAAGTGTTCAGAAGGAGGAAGTAGGAAGACCACCATCAACCTGCTAACCAGAAGACTGGTCATGGACTATTCACCCCAAACAATAACTATACAGTAGTATAGTTATTATATAGTATATAGTAGTAACTTGTACAGTAAGGACAGTCCATAGCTAACCAAATTTTACACAGTCAATGCAGTAAAATGCCTTTTAGGGTTTTTAATTAGCCTTAAAAATAACTCAGAGGAGAGTAGGGAAAGGCATTCTTACGAGTCGTGATCCTTTTTAATTACCTTTTAATTGCTTGCTTTAAGAGCCGGTCCTTCAGCGATTACTGCGGGGACTTGCGGACCTTCCTGTGGTGTCTTTGTGGCTCACATTCTAACTCACGCTACGAATCCGCTTACTTTGGGTCAATGTGACATGAATACACACTCCCAAAACCAACTACCTCTGCCTTCATAAAAACACCCAACAAAAATAGCAACTCTTTTTCAAGGGGCTTTCATTGTGTTTTTCTGAAAACATCCATACTTTACCGGAACATATATATTAGTTACTTTACACTGCCCAGGGAACGTCTAAGGACTCAAAGTGGTTAAAGGTTACAAGCCAGCGGCCAGAAACGCCACACCGCAGACTGACCTGGTTTTCATTGCTCAGTAAAAACAGGAACTTCAGCTCACGTGCTGTTAAATAAGCAGTGCCTGGAGTCATACCTTATCAAGAAAGCATTCTTGGATACTGACACAAGGCTTGAGAATCTCACATAAAAAGAGAAAATGCACCTGTGGGATTTTGATGCAGTAAAATGAGCCTTTTTATAAAACGAACCAAATGGAAATCCGCAGAACTGGTTTAGAAATCAGATATAAATCTCATGGACTTCTGACCTTTCAGAGGGTGCTCATGACACCCACCCTGCCACTTCCCACCTCCCCCATCTTCTTCCCCGTTTATGATGTCAGTATGTGGGATCTAACACATGCCCGAAAGACAGGTGTCATCCCTTGAGTGGCATCCCGGCCAATGAAACATGCAAACAATGCATCATGCCCCTCCCACATCCTCTCACTATCCAGTCAGAAAGTGAACGACATCATCTTTTCAAGAGAATATAACGGCAACATCCTCAAAGCATCCCGATCACTCATAACTAACCCCATCCATTTAGCTCAACTGTATTCATTACCGACAGAAGGGTTTACCTTCAGTTAATCGGCTAGTTACCATGTAGACAGCATCAATTACTTAAAACAGAGAATTATTGTTCAAAAACTGAAAATTAACAATTACAATTAGACACTAATGATCATCTAGCAGTACACAGGACCCTGCGCTCTGAAAATATTCATTCACACACATTCAAACACGTAGGTTAAAGAGCCTATGTTACCTCTATGTTTTGACCATGTGAGTCTGTGGGTTTGTGTCTTGAATCAAAAATGTTTCAAGAACCTCTTAAGGGAGCATAGGAAAATCAAACATTTTACCGGATCTGAATGGAGCAGAACAGGCAACCCGAAAACGGCCTCCCAAAATAAATCCTCCAAGAAGACAATGTTCCCAGTAACAGGCCAGTTCTATATGGAGGCTTAATGAGAGAGTCTGTTTGCCCAGGCTGTGCGTGTCCAGGGGATGGTGCTGAATTTTACATACGACGGAAGAGACGCTGTTGAACATTCCTTAAACCAGCTACGAATGGAACAGAGAACATCTTGAGTAGGACTCAAGTGTTTTATCATTACATTTATATGTATTCTTATTTAGCAAACTCTTTTCTCCTAAGCGATATACAAGTGAGGCAAATAGCGCATCACAAACATTCGGCTGTTAAGGAGTTGACTCAACGTACAACTAAGCTTAAGCTTCCAGTGAATGCCCAGTAACAGTGTAAGCATTATAGGGGCAGGAGCTACACACCATCTTCCAACAAAGCAAGACGCTAATAAGACAGCGAGCGCAGCATTAAGAGCATTCAGGGAACATGGAGTGTTACCAGGCTAGTGGAGGTAATCTTGGAACAGATGGGTCTCAAGACTTTATCATGAATGTCGTGCATTCATGGAGGTGCCAAAGAGTTTTCCTCAGTCACATCACTGCACAATTCATGCAAATTTTTAACTTCAGAAGCCGTATTTATTTGTAGCGATTTCATCCCAAAGCCTCCCTCCACGAAGTCGACGCACAGTGAAAGCGTCAACCACTCTGCGACGACGGTGGCGATAGATTAACCGCGAAAGTAGCTCCTGATTCATGGAGGCGTCCATACTGCTACCATCTGTCGCCCTGTGAGGGCCGGCACACACTCTGGCCAATGAGAGCAACACGTGCTGAAAGGCGAGTGTTTCCGCTGGCGTGTCACCAGAACCAGAATCTCATGCACTGGCTCGGGGTGGGGGGGGGGGGGTGTTAAGCTGAAATCCGCTTTCACTCCTAGATTAAAGGACGTTGAATCTGGAGCGGTCTCGCTCGCGGGGCATGGTGGGAGCGAGTGCTCGGATAGTGCAGCATCAGGGTGCCATGTTTATCTCATGCGCCGTTCCGCGCATTTTCTTTCCCGCAGCTACCAATGAAGCCTGCAAGGATATTATTTTATTTTTTGCTAAGTTCTTTGCTGTCATTAAATAAGGGCTGTTAATTATACTAAGGTATGAAAAAAGCACAGCAACTACGTGAAGGTCACACACACACTGAAAATACTCACTATTTTTCTTTGAGTATTAACTACCCAGAAATAAACTCACCTGAGGGGAAGAGATTCATCGTTCTGCTTGAATAGCAGGACAGGCAGCTTCTATCCGAGTTTGGGCGGGGTGTCACGGCATTCGGAACGCCGATGAAATTCCTGCCGTCGATGCCATTCACCCACCTTGGAAAACGGCATATATGCCGGGGAGTTCAGGGAAGGCGAAACAGCGTCACGTCGCCACATCGGGCCCGTGCAGAATGCCCCGGTAACCCCCAGCAGAGCCTCCGCTGAACCCTGCCGGCCGTGGTGCAACGAAGGGGACGGAGAGCACCGGAACCTTTCTGTGCGCCCGCAGCGGGCAGACGGCCCCGACGGGCGGCTCCCACGGCATGGCCCCGGCCCCTCATCCTGCGTTCAGACCGGGGACGGGTCCTCCCCAGCGCCCACAGCACGGCCTGCCCCCTCCACCCAAAAAAAAAATGCACGCACACCCCCACAGGAGCTCGACATCCGGCTTACAGGGAAGGCGGGAGCGACGTGGCGAGAGTCTGGACTTCCCGCTCTGGCCGGCGAGTGCACAGCGAGTCGGATCAGAAGGGCGACAGCACCTGTTCCCGTCTGTGAAATGCAGCCGCTCGCTGAAGGGGGGTAGGCAGGAATTTAGGAAGCAGCAGTGTCGAAGCACTGGCTCTCACGTCGACTCAGCGAGGAGGGTTTGCGGCACTGACATCCGAACGGGGCCGGGCCAGGCCGCTCCCCTGCCGCACGTGTACAAGTGCTCTATAAATAGCCTGACTTTCGGTTCTGATCCCCCCCCCCCATCCCCCCCAGCTCATCAACATGGCAGCAGGAAAAACACGGATCGTCCCAGTTAACAGGGACGACACCTAAAACTAAGCCCATCCGAGTACAGAAGCTCTGGAAGCTGAAGCCGCTCTGCCTTTATCTTTCTGACAAGTACATTTACACTTGGACATAGCTGCCGACCTTCCTGCTCACCTACAGGGGGCGCTCCCTGTCACCTATGACCCCTAGCATACAGTCCTGAGGCTCATACACACGAAATATCCGTGAGCATCTGCATGCAGCTGGTGGGAAAAGCAGCATAAAAAGTGAAGTACGACAAATAGCTCAGTTTAATAAAACATCCGTGGCTGTCAGGACAAAATCTTACATTTTAATAGTGTGTTAGTCCCCCAGTCCCCCCCGCCCAAAACCGGAAAAACAACATGACAAGTTCAATTGCAAACCCCTGTGGTACAAAACCAGCAGTGGCAAATCTGCAGGCGTATCACGTATCTGCAGAACTGGACTAAGAAAGTAGGTGAAAGTGGCCTTTGAAGGCAATTCGTTTTAACTTGAGATGACGCAACGGAGTCCCACAAACCGGGGCTATGTAGGCTAACCTTAACTGCAGCTGCTTTTCCTCAGAGAAAAAGGAAACACTCGCATCTGCATGTCCTTGCGTCCTATTTCCAGCAGTAAACACATATTTTATCCTCCGAAACGCTCTCTCCTTCCTTCACTCTCCTGCTCAACGCGGCTCGGCCCATAGGTCATCCATGACCATATTCATTTTCATGATCAATATCCCAAATTGATTTTGCAACTTCGGCAAATCACCAGAATATTTCATACATCTGATTACTTTTTACCACTGTGGCCAAGATCCTGGGTAGGACTCATTCCCAAGGCTTATTCTAATAAGTTCCCATGTGCATTAGGAACAGGGTGGGATTTCTCTTCGTGTCCCATCTACTGTGGTTTGTGGCTCAGCGGGTTAGAACTCAGCGCCTGTGATCAGGTGGTCAGCAGTTTGAATCCTGACCAGCAGACAGATGCTGCCGCAAGGCCCTAAACCCCAGGGGCTCTGCATACTGGCTGACCCTGCACTGCAGCCCCCCCAAACCAGCCCTGACATCTATGTGTGTCTCACAGAGAGTAAGATGGGACGAGAAAAAAAGACAGTCTCCCCACAGGGATGAATAAAGTATCTGTATTCAATTGTACTTTCTATTACCCACACAGAAATCTCTAGGATTTTATTTAGTGAGAAGTGCATCGCCAACACTGACCATTTATAACCGTAATTAATGGGATCAATTTACCAACGACTCCCGCACCATCTCTCCTGCTGGTCCTGATTCCTTTCCAGTATTAATGGCATTATTACCGAGGGTATCGATTCGACAGGGCTCTCCTGGGTTCACATTTGATTATGCACCTTCAGCACCTTGTGGGCCAAAGCCCCAATAAAGTCTTAATGTTTACATCAGAACTTCTAGGAGGCTGAGGTGATCAAATTAATTCATTGTAGGGTTTTTCCATTGAGATCCATAGCCAGTGCCAGGACTGGTTTAGGGTGGTGTATGGCTCAGAAGGTTAGGCCTCTACACCCATGAAAGGAAGGTTATCAGTTTGAATCGCATCCTTAGCAGAATGGTCACATCTCCGGTGGCTCCCACCCGCCACCAAAAAGCTCCTGGGGTGCAGGATAAATGGCTGTCCACCCCCTCCAAACCCCAAGCTTTGCTTGCAACTGTATGCCTCAGAGGATATGGGAAAACTAAAGAATTTCAGAGGGGGATGAGATTATAAGTGCTGATCTTCAGCTAAGACTGAATTACATTTATTTTGAAAGGAGCTACAGAAATACTTCAGTATTCTGCATCTAACAAAATGTAAGACAAATTCTGTAATGGCCTCATGACCTGGCTCCCTTTCCAGAAGAGCAGGATCTTTATCGACTTACTCTGTCTGCATAGTGCACTTTGGGTGATGTCTTGCTACTCATACTCAAAAATGCTAAAGTGTAAATTAGAGGCATTTTTGGTGATTTTTGAGGTTGAACTTTAAGTTAATTTGCCATCGCCATAAAAAGCGAGGAGCACAATGAGGTTGCTCTTGGTATCTGGATCCTGCAGTTATCAGAAGATCTGCACTGGAAACATGCCGTTTGATCAAATCAATTCAGCTTAACAATTAATACCAGAGCAACAAAAAAGAAACTCGGGAAAGTCTGCTGCTATCATTGGCTAATGCAGGTTAAATTCATGGGCAGATTCACAAACAAGAGTCCTAGCTTTTCAAACTCAGCAGCATAGTGGTTAAGGACCTGGATAAAGAAACTTCCCAGGATACACCCTATATTAAGTGATTAAAAATCTCTTGTCACTTTGGACATCAAGCTACCCAAATAATTTGAAATATAAGCAATGCAAGGTGAAAGAATTTGCTGATAAATATCATTTAAATAGTGAATATAAACTTGGTAAAAGAGCCAGTCTGGTTTGTGGATGGCAAAGTCATGTGGAGAGTGAAATGTTGAATCTAAGCAACATTCCTAACCATAACCAAACCCCATGATCTGACTCTAGACTGGGGTGGGTTGTTTGGCTCTGAACCTACAGATAAACCCGAAGGAGCTGCAAGTCCATTATGGATTAGATATTTGCTACATTGGCGAATGCTACTTGCCACTGAAAGATACAAATGAAGACCTAAATCTTTCAGAACGACTAAAAGAACCCCAAGACCAGAGCATTTAAGCTGGGAGTGAACACTGTTCCATATAAATAAAACCACTGGCCAATTAAACCCTTGGACTGCGCACCCGCAACTGCGACTGCCCCTTCCCCCCAGCTCCATTTGTCTCTCTGTCTTTGGGTCGTCTTTCAGCCGAGCGCCTCAGTCCTGAAACCTTGTGTTATTCTCTGGGTGTATGAGACCTATGGAACAGAGAAGGTAAGTGGGAGATTACAGGCTGAGAGATGCCTAGGAGAGGGCTGAAACTAACCCTTAATTCAGAACATAATGTGAATTTGCACCACAAACACAGAACACTCATTACCCAAAGATATCTCAATGGATGAACCGCACATAGGCAACTGGGTAATGATAACATCACATTGCAAAGCTCACATGTAGGTGACAACCGAAGGCATTCTGAAAGGATTGCTAGAGAGTCTTTGAGCATCAGTGTTGTGAATGTTAGTCTTGCTATGATATGGCACTAGTGAAACCAAGGTGTTGGGGTTCATGAATCCCGCACATGCCTCGCCTTCTCCTGAGTCTCTTAGCACTCTGCTTCCTCACATTCATATGGTCCAAGTTAGAAGCCCAAGGCATCTACAGGTTCTGTGCAACAGGTCTGGACACAGGGCATGACCCAAGAGACTGAGACGCCAAGGGGGACCGCCACGTTCAAGTGAAATCATTAGCATGGTTACAGCACCTGGCCACAAATGGGACACGCTAGGGAACAAGTCCGGACTACATAGACTTAACTCAGAACATGATAAGCCCCCTCCCTGCATCTGATGAGTATGGCTGGGTGTAACTCACCAGAGAAGAAAATCCATATCCACAGAGGCCTCTGAAAAAAAATCACAATAAATATGCTCAAAACTATAAGATACCTATGGTAAAAAGTAAAAAGAATGTGTATGTATTTATTTTAAACAAGCCGCATATTTAGGGGAAGGTGTCCCCTGCCAGGGGGTCCCTGTGCTTCCTGGGGCAGGCTCCAGGCTTTCTGCCACCCTGTCCTGGATAAGCAGTTATAGAAGATGGATGGGTGGATGCTTGGCATGCATTTTAGTTATATAATGGATTTTTATGGAATTGAGTTTATTACAGGACATTCTGTTCACTGAAAATCTGGTCTTCTGTAAATGTTGGTCACTAATATTTTAACATTGCCAGGATTACAGAGACCAAGTGCCAACGTTACACTGCAACTTAGGGAAAGTTCCGGAATGAGAGGTGTCCAGCTCTGTCAGCCTATTGCAACGGTCGGCCGCCCGTTGTGCCTGCTACATTCCATCTCACATGACTGCCCTGGCTGATCTGAGATAAGAGGGAAGTGGAGAGTAGCTCCGACAGACCTGTAAATCCCTGAGCCGTGAGTCGCAGAGCCACAAATTGGCGAGCCGGGGCTGCCGTGGCATGGCGCATCCTGGCATTTTCACTGTGGCTTAATTAGCTACATCCCATTTCTCCACATTCCCGCCACATTGCGATGGCATTCGATGGGATGCTTCTCCTAAAACCACATGGGCCTGGCCGGACTTCCCAAGCTCAGGTCTGATCTCCATTCTATGTACCGGCCAGCATCAGGAATATTCACATCTTTAACGACGAAAAGAAGAGCCGGAGAGGATCAAAAGCAAAAAGCAGGGTACAAACTATGACTGTTACAGCATTAGCATTAGCTTATTCACTGTTAGCACTGAGCCTGGCACAGAAAACACTTGCCATTAGTCCTCACTGACTAATCTAGCCCAGCTTGACTCTTGCTCGGTACCTCCCCCTGAAAAGATACCAGTATATAAACAGCACACCAATTCACAAAGGCCAATGGCCATGTTCATAGCTATGACATGACTCAGCGTTTTTCCTCCTTCCAAGTCTGAGTACAATTTTAAAAAGACCCCAAAGGTTATTTACAAAGGTCTTCACATTATTGAACACTCTACAAATCAAGCGCCATGTTCCATTCGGAGCACACGTCGAAAGACTAACCGAGCAGCATTGTACCATGTGCTAACCAGCTGACAATGCAAATTCTAAGCATTGTACTAGTCAGGTAGGTAAATCCACCAGGGAGCATGACCTCAGCTGGTAGCTTGCATCCTAAGAGGGAATGAGCTGTTAGTGAGGTGCTAGCTAACTAACTTAAAGCATATATATTTTTCACCGGCCACTTTATTAGGCAAACCTGTCCAACTGCTCGTTGACGCAAATTACTGATCAGCCAATCACATGGTGG
>JAODKL010000039.1:14891045-14902757 GCA_026780765.1 Petrocephalus schoutedeni
GAGGGGGGGGGGGGGGGGGGGGGGGGGGGGTTGGGGGGGGGGTCATTTGACAGGGTTAATTTGAATGTCAGCTCCACCTGGCCATTGTTCCACCTTATATATCAATGTGTTCTGCTCTGTCTTGAGTCAAACCATTAAAAAAAACTTTATTTGTCCCCGAGGTGCAATTTGTGGCATATAGAGCAGTGTTGCACAGACACAGAGCTAAACAGTAGAAAAATAAAATAAAATAAAAATACAATAAAGATAAGAATAAAAAAATAATAAAATAGTCTATGGTCATCTCCCTTTTTTGTTTGTTTTTTTTTCCGTAAACCTGCCTGCTCATCTTGGTATTTTTCTGAGTGTCATATTTCACTCTCCCCATTCCTGCCTATCGCTAAAGAGGAGATCTAAAAGCAGGGTCTTCTCCCTTGGCTTCTCAGGGAATTACCATGGGCAGAGCAACACATGACCTCTATGCCGATTTTCTGGGTGGGCAACAGTGCGGATGTGTTTTTGAAAACCAACAGGCACTTTTCTAGCCACCATACGGGGCCCTGGCCACTGCGAGCAGTTGAAAGACCCAGAACTGGTCAGGGGGGATAATGGGTCTGTCCTGTCTTGAGTTACATATAATTTCATTCAGTGTTTTTAAACAATTCTCCATGTAATTTTCATCTTGCATATGAGAAAGGCTCCCGTCATCAGTGGCCGACAGTAAGCCGCAGCATGAAAGTCTGTATATTCCTGTATCATCTCCCAGCCATAATACTGTTACAGCTTTATTACTGCTGTACTACAGACTAAATGTGATTTACTTGATTGATGAGAAACGACCCAGGTGCTCTGCTACGCATTTTATTTTTCTTATCGGTCTTGAAAGATTGATTACAGCAGTCAATGTAAGGCCACGTACGGGCCAACTTCCACATCATGTCCCACTGGACACCACAGTCCTACGCCTCAAGAAAGTCACTGTCACCAGCAGGATACAGTCATTTCCTATCACTTATTTCAAAATCATCTTAGTGGCAAAGAATATTGAGGATAGATTTTTTTTTTTGCCAAAAAGCCAAATGTTTTACTAATTTAACTCTTTTTCAACAGATTGTTCAAAACATTAACCATGATGCAAGCAGCTGAACAATTTCAAAGAAAAACTGAAAGAGTTTGAAAGTATGCAGTTATAGCACAGGATGAACTTCAAATTTTCTGCATTTTTACAACTTATCACACCATCATAAAAGCTGGTATGTGTAGAGACAGAGCAGATTGACTCTGGCAGGGCTTGGAGGCATGGATCTATCTGTACATCATGAGCATCGACCGGCATCTAGCTACAGCCAATCGGATGTTGAGCTGTCCATCACTATCAGAGGTGGTCAATGGATTTAGCCTCCATGCAGCCCAGTTACCACAGGAGCGACTGAACCCGCATTTCACAGACACGTCGCTCCACACAGAGCCTTCCCTCCATTTTCTAATCCTCTTTCCCGATTGATGGTCAGGTTCCTGTACAATTCACATCGATAATTTCATAGTAAAACTATGACATAATGACATTTTTCCTGACTGCCCTTTAATTGCATGTACCAGTCTCATCTGAGCAACTTATCCTAAGAGAAACATCATGCAATATACAGCAGCATTTTCAAATTTATTAGTCGCTCTATTCAGAAGGACAATCACAGTCTGAATAATTTAGCATTCTGATATAAGGCTGTTTCCATAGTTTTCTGTCTATTCAACCTGTTTCCATGCAGCACCCTTTCAAACGCAGCTGCCCTCAAGGAAGAGCATCACCACTGACAGAACCACAGCCAGCGTTACATCAAGTGGCCAGAAGCCAAACATTTTTAGATGCGGCTGTTCTCAAATGTCTATGGAATTCTCCAGAATGGGTTTGGTCGTCAATAATACAGAAAACCAAAATATTAAACATGATGTGTATATTGCATATATAGGGAGTTTTGTGTATAACAAACACATTACATAAGAAGAAATAAATAAAGATTGACTGAAACATAATAAACCATTTGAGGTTATATGTGACTCTTCCTAGGGTTCAGAACCAAGTTGCCTGCAGGAATATACAACCTTTGGATCATCACATTAACTAGGCAGAGGAATGTAGAGGAACAAAAGTAAAAGTGAAGTAAAAAAGGCAATAAAGAATGTATTGAAACTAGTGGAACAAGATGTCACATGTTATTATCTTCTTGTCTTTAAAGCCTTCTTCAGTGCTACAATTACAGTACACAGTAGAGAACTATAGAACCTACTGGAAATTCCAGCTGAAACCAATAAACCTCATTTGCTGGTTTTCAAACAGCTGAACGGATCTGCGTTACTCACCACTAGGTCAAAGGGTAGAGTTCCTATTTCAAACACAGGCTGGTGAGTAACACAGTTCAGCAGTTCAAAAACCCACATAAACCAGTCTGTAAAGAGGGAGAAAATAATCAAGGCAGAGATACTATATACTTACCTTACCTAGTTCAAACCTTAAACAGGTCCACTGTGTACTCTTTTATCTAGGTAGGTTTAACGACAAAGGTGTAAAATGCATTTTCAGTACGTTTTCTCACTCCCTATTTTTGATGATTTTTAAAATGTTCCAATTCCATATGAGCTTTTTTGAACTACAAATACATTCAGCATATTTTGAGCAATTCCAATGTGGCACATTAAAATTATATGAAAAAAATCCATGAATTATACATTTTTAAAAGTTTTCAAGAGTTACTGCATGATTTGGGTTACATGCTACATAGCTGAAGTCATTGCAACTAATGCTTCTGGCCTCCATTTGTTAATAGGATGTTTCTCAATGACATCCGCACTCAGTATCGAAAACAATACAAAGAAACATGAGAAAAATGTCAAGACAGTCCTGCCACCTAGTGGAATACGTCCTATGTGGCCAAACTCTCTTTAAATCTTTAACATAATCATCATAAATGAAACATCAGTACTGCATATGAATCTCATTAAGTATATATAAAAATATATTTTTTTACAATTAAACTGCAACAGTAGTCTTTATTATTGAAATATACTCCACTGTGCATTTAACGTTCTGTTCTCCTATGCTAGTGTCACTGTAGCAGCACCACGTGATGCTGCTCAAAATCTCGCGATACCAGCCATGCATATTAACCTACTTTTCAAAGTTACCATAAAATGGGGGGATCCGCGACCCTGAATAGGACAAGCGGTTTCTGAAAATGGATGGATGGATGGATGCAAGCCGCATTGTATCATTGTAGCCACACGAATGCAACCTTAATAATGTTACACTCCTCAACAAGGATGCATCTTTCGCATCTGCGCACATGAACATGTGTGTTACTCAGTCGGAAGCTCTTCGGAGTGTATGCCGCATTTACTGGATCCATTGCCTTTGTCTCTGATACATTCGGTATCGGGACGTATTGAACATCGAGTAATACTATAATTGTAAACATCCATTTATAAACAATCTATACGTTTCAAGCAAAATCGGAACAATAGCGTTGAAGTATCCTCTGAAATGCCGCAGTCGCCTGCAGTTTGGCCACTTTAACTGACAGTGATACGAAATATGTCGTACCTTGATGTCAATGATGGCTAAAACCCACGATGGCAGAATATGAACTATAGTGGTAAAATCTTTCCTGGGTTTCAGGATTATATATTTGAGAACGCATTCCCAGTCACTGGCTAGTATAATTTAACAACTGCGATTTAAACAGGAGTCTAAGACTTCCAGTCCTGTCGAAATCAGAGGCTCGAAAACCGCATGCTTTGCAATAGTTTGTTACGGCTTACCCAACAGAGAGTACTCTTAATGAGTCTTGCATTATTTTGTCCATTGTTCAATTAAGATTGGTAAATTATATTGAAAGGTATATATTACATTCACATTTATTTAACATATATATGTATAAAGCATCTAATTCTTATTAATGCGTGCAGTTGTTTTGACAGAATAAGTGGAGCTAATTTGACGCAGAATCACGTTACTGAGACATGATTCAAGTTCATTGCCTTCTGTAAGACCCAATAAACAAATAATACTCATACTCTACATATCTTAAAAAGTAAATAGCCATGGCAATCAGATTTAATGTTAATTTCCTCCTGGGGTCAGGCAACGACCGTCTAAAAATCCATCAACGCGTCGAACATGAATGGCACCATTGAAATTTATCAAACTGACAATGACAGCCATTCGGGATCTTCTGCCCCTTTATAGCTGCCCGTAGGTCAAAGTTTCCCCAAGGCCATACATTTAACGATTTTGAAAAACGATACGCCGTTTCTGATAAGTGTAACAATACTAATGATGAACATTTAAAATCGTAGTATTAAAAAAGAACTTTGTATAAAGCGTTTGTTCAAAAGTACTGAATGCGTCCCCTCCCCCCGAACACAGCTAATGAAGCGCAACGATCCTGTGGATCATCAGATGTGCAAACGAATTATTTGAAAACCCAAGAATATCTACTAGCCGGCGCAACATAAACAATAAATGAAAGAATGAATGAACTAGCGAACGAAGGGGCAGTGTGTATTTGTGCTAGCCGTTTGCCTCCATGTAGATCACTATGAGCCATACATTCGCGTCCTTCTAGCGCTCGTTAACGATTTATATAAGAGCACACACCCTAAAACCTCCATATGTCGTGTCTGTGCCTCCTGCTGCCTATGCGACGAGAAACGCCGCATAAAGGAAACTATGATGTCAGGGTTCCGGTGGGCGTTATCATAGAAATAGAAAAACTGCTCTTTGCCGCTAAGCCACACGTGCCTTCCTGCTGTAGGGACATTCAATCTAGTATTTCTATATCTATGACCTACACATGGAAAGTGCTGGAAAAACCGAAGTACAACCACAACAGCAGACAGATATCCTTCCGTGTTTGAGCAGAGCAGGCCAACAAACATTAGGTTTGACGAGAAATGTTTAAGGGAAAAACATATAAAAGAGCGGGTGTGTGACAGTTGCATACAATTATTACAGATAGTTTTTTTTTACAGATGGCTAACATATAAACAATACATGTAAATGCATTATCTCGAATACACAGTTGCACACATAAGGCTATTTGCTTAGTTTTCCGTCAGCTGGTGTACGTGTAGAATCATTATATTATATACACACAATTATATTTAAACGAACAAGCACTTCCGCGCTGTGCAAAGGAACACCAGCACAGCGCACGGCGCCCTTTGCGCGGAGGGATACGCACTGACATACACAGCGGCTATATAGATATCCTTCTTTTCAATGCTGCCCCTTTCAATTTCCATACCTCACAGTGTAGGAGGATCAGGGTACATCAATCGCATTTAATTCAAGAACGCTACCCGGAACAAATAAAGGTATTGTAATATATACGTTCTTTAAACAGCAGTTGATAAAATAGTTGAATACCGGCAAAAATGTCGATGCGAATAACGAATATTAGTAGTAAAGCTGTAGTCCAGATATAATGTGTGGTATCGTGAATATTTTTCTTCTGATCCCTATTCCAACTGCATGCCTTATGTAAAATGTAACTATTTACTTATTATTGTCGAAAAACGCGGAAGGCCCGCTGCTTTTTGTTTGTTTACCAATCGTTAACCGTGTAACCAGGTATAGCCGTGCTAGCGCTAGACGCGGTCCGCATTGTCGCAGTAATCAGAGGGGGTGTATTTGAAACCCTAACTGCAATTGAACACAATTTAGTAACAAGGCCAGATAGTTAGTAGTTTAGCCAATAATATAATCACATAATAACGCGGGATAACGCAACACTGTCTTAAACAGAGCTCCGTTTTGTTGTGCACGTTTTATGCACCATACAGGAAATGTCTGACTTGCCGGGAGAATATTTTAATTAATATGTCGTCCCTCACTAGCTGGGGTTCAGTTTAGATGGCTGAGTTTATTCCATTTTGCACTTGGGTCCTTTATTCTGCGATATTAGTACTGCTACGTTATTTTTCCTGTGGTTGGGTGCGTTAAGAAACAAAAACGCCAGTTTGATTTTTGTAAAATGTATCTTAGGCATTGCGGCTCATTGCGTTTACCATGTGCTGCTTTCATTGTCGGCACGTTGGGCGTCGCCATATTGTGCGTCTGTGACGTTACATCCTGCGCGGCGCTGCCCAATCAGATGGCTGCATGAGTGTGCACAATTAGGGACCGCAGTGAAGAATTTTAACGCTGTGTTAATGATAAACGAACTGCATGTCTCCGTTCCAAACGCAGATTTAAGCGCTTACTGTCGCTATGCGTGATGGATAAATGTTCTTTATTGATCCCGATTGGGAAAACCCTGTGTTACAGCGCAACATGTTACAACTAAACGGCATACCCAAGTACACATTGCTTAAGTATAAGAAAAGGACAAGTTTAAGTTGTATAAAATGGAAAACGGGTTGCACAAGTGAAATGGATCAGATAAGTAATTTTATCGATAAGAAAAAGTATTCGGAATAACTCCACTAAATGCAACTGGAATAGCAAATTTTCGGGGCTGTAAATATCGAAGGCAATGCAAGTACAGAATATGAATGTACACTTTGCTGTCTGCAGGTTAAACAGTGGGCAAATGAACAAGTGGAAAAGTCCAATAAAAACGATTAAATGCAATATATGAGGGATTCTTCACAATGCATAAATACATTATGTCAGTAAAAGGAATAGCTTTGCTCACAGAATCCAAAGGAACCCCTTACTTCCAAAGTGGTTAACTTGTTCGTTTCCGAAGCATGTATTCCTTTAGTCTTTACCTTTATGTAACTGTGTGAGCTGCGTGGTACTTACCAGAATATCAAATTTTCCACACAGATGCCTGAAGAAATGCGACAAGAGGAGGAGGCTGAGACCTTTGCCTTCCAGGCAGAGATTGCTCAGCTGATGTCCCTGATCATCAACACCTTCTACTCTAATAAGGAGATCTTCCTCAGGGAGCTCATCTCTAATGCCTCTGATGTAGGTATCATAGTCACTGTCTGGTGGATTGAATCGACTAATCCTGCCTTTGGTTTATGGGGCGGGTGACATTTACTCTGCTGTAGTAAAAATGGGACACTGTACATATGTCATATAACTGTGACTCCTTCCACAAGGCACTGGATAAAATTCGATATGAAAGCCTGACTGACCCTACCAAGCTGGACAGTGGGAAGGACCTGAAGATCGACATCATCCCCAATGTTCACGATCGCACCCTGACCATTGTGGACACGGGAATCGGCATGACTAAAGCTGACCTGATAAACAACCTGGGAACCATCGCTAAGTCTGGAACGAAGGCTTTCATGGAAGCCTTGCAGGTGCGTGTGATCAGAGTATCTGGAAGTGCTGCTTTGTTAACACCTGTGACTACTTGACCCTTTCATGCATGAATTATGATAACTTTTTTTACATGGATTTTTCAAAAAGTTATTCACATGTCCACATACAGTTCACCATTTCTGAAGGAATTAAATGGTATAAAAGATTGTGATTCTTCTGCTATATGCCATAAAAAGGTGCACAACTACATCTGCACACATTTATGAACTGACTTGAACCCAACGATGACATTTGCATTTTCTCTCTCTTAGGCTGGGGCTGACATATCAATGATCGGGCAGTTCGGTGTGGGTTTCTACTCTGCATACCTTGTTGCTGAGAAGGTGGTGGTCGTCACAAAGCATAACGATGATGAGCAGTATGCCTGGGAGTCTTCTGCTGGGGGGTCTTTCACCGTGAAAGTTGACCATGGTGAGTCGGCTCTGGAAAAACGACAGTTGAGGAATTGTTTTGAGTGGTCAAATATGAAACTGCTCAAATGAGCTTGCACATTCAAAGTCTGTCATGTTTATTTGCAGGGGAACCTATTGGCCGTGGAACCAAAGTTATCCTGCATTTGAAAGAGGATCAGACTGAGTACGTTGAGGAGAAACGCGTCAAAGAGATCGTCAAGAAGCACTCCCAGTTCATTGGATACCCCATTACTCTCTTTGTAAGTATTCCGTAAAGCTGTTTTATCTGGTTCACATATGTGACGGGGGGGGGGGAGGGAGGGAGGGTCAGGAACCTGTCCAGGGCAGAAGAAAAATTCTGTTGTAGAATATCGAATGCTTCAGCTGTGTTTGATCGCACATCGTTTGTAGGTTGAAAAAGAACGCGATAAGGAGATCAGTGACGACGAGGCAGAGGAGGAAAAGACTGAAAAGGAGGAAGAAAAGGAGGAAGGTGAGGACAAGCCTAAAATCGAGGATGTCGGATCTGATGATGAGGAGGACACCAAGGACAAGGATAAGAAGAAGAAGAAGAAGATCAAGGAGAAGTATATTGACCAGGAGGAACTGAACAAGACCAAGCCCATTTGGACGAGAAACCCCGATGACATCACCACAGAGGAGTACGGCGAATTCTACAAAAGTCTCACAAATGACTGGGAGGACCATCTGGCAGTCAAGGTGAGGCGAGAGCCTGCGGCTGACCTTCTGGGAGCACTTCCTGCTGCAGGAGTCTTAAAATTCCCCTCGCTATCCAAATCTGCTGACGTCTGGGGAAAGTGGTCATCCAGTTTGCCTGCCACTTGGCGGATGAGGGTGTGAGTGATGCATGCTGGTGTGACGTCCACGCCTGTCTGTTCCGTTTCAGCACTTCTCTGTGGAAGGCCAGCTGGAGTTCAGGGCCCTGCTCTTCATTCCCCGCCGCGCGCCCTTTGACCTCTTTGAGAACAAGAAGAAGAAGAACAACATCAAGCTCTATGTCAGGAGGGTCTTCATCATGGACAGCTGTGAGGAGCTCATCCCAGAGTATCTTAGTAAGTCCCAAGTGTCATGTTTTGTTGCCAGTGTGATTTGAATGGTTTTTCTTTTTTTTTCTTCTCACAAATCTGACCCTAACCTGCTCGTTTCATTTATAGACTTCATCCGTGGTGTGGTTGACTCTGAGGACCTCCCCCTTAACATCTCCAGAGAAATGCTGCAGCAAAGCAAAATCCTCAAGGTGATTCGCAAGAACATTGTGAAGAAATGTCTGGAGCTCTTTGCAGAGCTTGCAGAGGACAAAGAAAACTACAAAAAGTTCTATGATGGCTTCTCCAAGAATCTGAAGGTGAGCTAGCATTGGAAATTCTTCTGTGTGACTGCATAATGAGAACCTAGGCTGAATTATAACCACTGCATTTTTAAATAATTGTAATATTTTAACAAGTAGATTTTGCAACGTCGTCTTTTGATTCTCTTATAGTTGGGAGTCCATGAAGACTCCCAGAACCGCAAGAAGCTCTCAGAACTCCTGCGCTATCACAGCTCCCAGTCTGGCGATGAGATGACCTCACTGACAGAATACCTGTCCCGCATGAAGGATAACCAGAAGTCAATCTATTACATCACTGGTATGTGTGCCTCCCTGCTTTGTTCTTATCACAACCCCCTCCCATCAAACAGGGTCAAGATTTTGCAGAAGGGAATATGGGATTAGTGCCATGCTTCAACATTAGTTGCCTGGCCTCTGAGTTTCCAATAATGATGGGATACTTTTATATAGGGGAAACTGTTTTGCTGTATAAGCTGACCTGAAAACAAGACTGTTTCTCTAGGTGAGAGCAAGGATCAGGTGGCTAACTCCGCTTTTGTGGAGCGGGTCCGTAAGCGCGGCTTCGAGGTTCTGTACATGACTGAGCCCATCGACGAGTACTGCGTCCAGCAGCTTAAGGAGTTTGACGGGAAAAGCCTGGTCTCGGTCACCAAGGAAGGTCTGGAGCTGCCTGAGGATGAGGATGAGAAGAAGAAAATGGAGGAGGACAAGGCCAAGTTTGAAAGCCTCTGCAAGCTCATGAAGGAAATTCTGGACAAAAAAGTAGAGAAGGTAATTTGGCTTGATCAAATTTCCCAAACCTTTCTTCCTGTCCGTGAGCATACTATGAATTTGGAGATGCATTCCTGATGTCATGTCGTCGTTTTGGTCACACACAGGTTGCCTAGTTGAGCCATTTGGCACAGTAGGTGAGTCAGCCCTCATAGGTCAAGGCTGCCATTTGGGCTCTGAGTGCCATTGTGTGTCGTGGTTCTACCTTCGGTTTGTTTGCCATTAACATCTGAATGCGTCTTAACCCAGTCCTGCCCCCAACCCTCACAGAAAGTAAGGTTTGCAGAAATTAACCACCAGGGAGAGCCTTTCTGCCATAGGAATGTTCTGGAATTAATTTTTGCTTTTATGCATTGCTTGTAGGTAATTGCTAACTTATCAGACTGCAACCAGTTTAATGCTGCATCCACTGTGGGTGTAGCTAATGTGACTAACACTGCTGGTTTGATGTTCACCACCCGTAGTAAGTTCAACTTGTGGTTTTTTTGAAACAGGTGACTGTGTCCAACCGTCTGGTCTCCTCGCCGTGTTGCATTGTCACAAGCACTTACGGCTGGACGGCCAACATGGAGCGCATCATGAAGGCCCAGGCCCTTAGGGACAACTCCACTATGGGATACATGATGGCCAAGAAGCACTTGGAAATTAACCCCGACCATGCCATCATGGAGACCTTGAGGCAGAAAGCCGAGGCTGACAAGAATGACAAGGCGGTGAAGGATCTCGTCATCCTGCTGTTCGAGACGGCCTTGCTGTCATCTGGATTTTCTCTGGAGGATCCTCAGACGCACTCCAATCGCATCTACAGGATGATCAAGCTCGGTCTTGGTAAGATGACTTTTTTTTGTGCTTGAAGGACATTTGTGTGTTTTTATTTATTTATAAATAAATAAATTGTATGATTTTTTTGTTACTATTTTGGTACATTTCAGATGTAAATTTCTATATGTTGTTTTTTCCGCTCCATCAGGAATTGATGATGACGACATCCCTGCTGAAGAGCCAAGTGCAGCGCCGGCTGCAGATGAGATTCCACCCCTAGAGGGCGACGATGACGCTTCACGCATGGAGGAAGTGGACTAAAGGCCATCAGCCTTCCTATATCTCAATGCTTTGTAGTTTTAATGGTGAATCTTTTGACAGCCCAATTTAAACATTTGTATGGTTTCTGTAAAGATGTAGTTGACCAATTTGCACAGTTGCCAGCTTCATTCCGAATTTGTAAGCCAGAATCAACTTCTGGCCAATGTTGTATACACTTATAGGCAACACAACCAAAGTGCTGCTTTCAGTTATTGGTAGATCTTACTTTAAACTGCCTGGCATATGAAGAATGGTGAGTGGAGCTCAAGATCTTAGTCCAGGTGTCTGTATTTGGCATTTTTGTTTTGCAAAATAAAGCTGAACAATTGAGCTGACTTGATGACCTCTTAAATTGGAAACCTAAAATCAGGTTTTGTTTGTTGACTATGGTATTGAATAGTAGTTTCAATAGGTAAGAAGGAGGACTGATTAACATGGTAAATGTGCACTAATGTCTCTATAGGCACCAGCTCACACTTCCAGTCCTGTGTTGGGGAACTGTCTGCAAAAACCCGCAAAGCCACATGACCGCATTTGTCTGGCAGCATCTATGTGGATGTTCACCTGCCCCCTGAGAGCCTCTGGAGACAGCAGCTGCTTTTTCTGGACAAATGGCCTAACCATTCAGTACTCCATTAGTTCTTATCGTGCGTTCCATTATCCTCGGCGGTCGGAACTCTGCACTCGGGACAGCGTCACATCCGGTAAAGACTCGAGGAAAACAGTCGAATGCATTCCAGTTGCCGAACTCTGATCCAAGATGGTAGCCTCCATGAAAGTGGCTCTTGCGCTAGCTCTTT
>JAODKL010000039.1:14902857-14922433 GCA_026780765.1 Petrocephalus schoutedeni
CACTAAAGTGCTTAAAAATGTAAAATATCACAGCACCACGTACAGTATTTGCACTGGGCAGCCATCTTGAAACCAAAATTGGGATACTCTGGGCTGCACCGAGAATCTCAGATTTTTCGAGAGAACTCGGTTTCTGACTCTGATTCCAACCTCCAAGGTATAATGGAACGCACGATTAGCCTTCACTGGGTGAGGGTGGACGTGTGTACAATGGTATCATGTTCCTTAGACCGTAAACCAAAGTTTCAAAAAGGAAAATCAAGTCACTATTCTTTCTGCCATTAGTACAGGGGAGACCAGACCTCCCACACTTCCAGAAGCAGAACTTCTTGTATTGTTTCTTGCCTGTGATTCACACAGACTACCTCTGGAGAGCATCTCCCTGAGGTATATAAGCAGATTCAACTAGATCTTCACGGATAAATATGTCTCCATGGTTCACATCAATCACCTAGGTCATCTTAATATAGTGTTTCTCAATCCTGTTCCTAGAGCCCCACCTGCCAGAAAGTTTTTGGTCAGACCTACACTGCTTACAACCTACCACCTTCTTTAAGCCATTAAGAAAAGCCTGATGCTAATTACAGCATCAGGCAGGAGTGAAAACCTTCTTGCAGGTGGGGCTCCAAGAGCAGGATTGAGAAACACTGTCTTAATACGATGAGTCGTTTCATTAACATACAATCCATCCAGTATATATTGTCCACCAGACCAGATGACTCCCCAATGCATAAGGCTTAGACCACTTGTCTGACATTTCATAAGCCTCATCAGTTATTTCACAGGTCAATGTAAGTGTGAGCCAGACAATACATCCTTGTTAATTTCTGTCACCTATTAAACACATTTGGGCTCTACCTAGTTTTTTGATAAATTTGGCAACCCGCTAATATATACCAGAAGGATATGTGCTAGCGGTATGAACAGATTAAACTGTCTGCACAGAGTTGTGAGCATGAGCTGGTATCACCACCACGGCAGCTGTTTTAGTGATGAGGTGGTAACTGAGAAGGCAGAGTTGAGCAGGTGGCTTAGTGTCATTCATGTGTGTCATGTACATACCTCTTTCTTGTAAGTCACGTGACTTTTCAGCAAGGCAGGAAAAGGGCAGACTTTACAGCACTCGCTTCGAGATATGAAAATGAGTAACGTCAAGGTGTCGCGGCATATGACTCCCACTCCCTCCCACTTCTCAACAATCAGTTTTCCCATTCTGATAAACAGATATGTGCACCTATAACAAATCTACTACAATGTGCTTAAAATTTGTACACACTGTTTAACAACTTCTCAAATGTAACAGTAGATTCAATGAAAAAAAAAAACCCAATCAAGAAGTAAAACTTCTCAGAATGACAATATATCGTTTTGTGGAAGTGGGATACCCAGCCACATTTTTTGACGTCACGCCAACTTCTGCAAAAATCTTCAATTTGTTCTCGAACTGAAAGGAAAACGACCAGCAAAATCGTACAACACATAAATATTTTGAGTGCCGCGTTACTCCGACAAACAGAATTTCCCTTCTCGAAAATACCGCACAGTCATGTGATCGTTTCCATTACAAAAAAAATACCATAAAAATGAAGTGTAAACCAAAGCTAGACTCAACCAAACCATCCACATCACTGTGAATGAACTCTTTGTACAATAACGGAGTCGTACCACTCTGTAAACCTGTCAGTGTATACTTCATTCTTTTACTTAAAAGGAATACAAGTCTGCACAGGAACCACAGAGCTGAATACTCCAACCACAG
The DNA here is from genome assembly GCA_026780765.1 of Petrocephalus schoutedeni. Taxonomy (NCBI): domain Eukaryota; kingdom Metazoa; phylum Chordata; class Actinopteri; order Osteoglossiformes; family Mormyridae; genus Petrocephalus; species Petrocephalus schoutedeni. The sequence continues at coordinate 14,904,617 of JAODKL010000039.1, forward strand.
TTTTGCAGGAGGTTCATGTTAGTGCATCTTGAAAAGCTGCCATACAGTGAAAACACTGCAAGTAAACAAGGTCTGTGCAGTCGCCCCCGGGAACTGGCCAGGTGCCACGGCTACAGGGTGAAGCCACAGCAACATGGCCGTGCTGTTCACAGCAAAGTCAAGGGGGCTAAAACAATAAGACTACGGCTGAACAACCCAAGTATCACAAAGGCAGAACGTTTCCAGCAGCTGTTGGGAACTGATCAAAAGAGGAGGAGGACTGCCAAACTGCCCCTTCAGTCCAGAAAGGAGTGCAACCCTTTAAGGGCGAAAAACTGCAGGTAACATTTGACAAGGTTTCCTGTGGAAACTTGAGGTTGTGTTCAGCCTTCTCCACCTACATCGAAACCTCACACTCACGGCCGGTCACAGTGAAAGTGCAGCAGGTAAATCTGGCCATGCATTAAAACAATTCTGTGTTCAGGTAAAAAAAAAAAAAAAAAATGAATTTCCACACAAACATCCAACACGGACATACGTGATATTTGAAAACTTTGCCTGGGGATATGCAATTGAAGGCCATGTAGACTATGTGAAATTTTCTGGGAAATTTACAGTGAGCTGTGGAATTTATTCACTACCAATGACACAGCGTAACACCCCACACAGTAATGGCTCATGGAAACTGAGATCAGCACATTTACCCACGGCCAGTCAGTGCTCTGTCAGAGACCCCCGAAAATAACCATTGAAATAACCACATCAAGCACCTGGGGGCGCGTCACAGGGGGCTGCTCTTTAGCTACAGCCCTCAAAATGCCCCCCCCCCCCCAGCACTGGTCAATCTCACGAGGACCCAGGTAACTCCCAACTCAATACCAGTACAACAGAGGAACAAAGGGATATTTCTCTGCCACAAAAGAAGCACCACAAAGCGTGTCAGTCTCTATAAACCCCCCAGGCTAGAACGGGGAGGTCATTCAGGGAGAAAACGCAGCGTGAGATCACAAAGAACTGGCATCAACACACCATGTGTGACATGCTGTCTTACAGCAGCTGCAGAATTTGCTGGGATGGGAGCAGCACATAGTCCGGGGTGGGGGGGTGGGGTGTGTGATTGTGACAGAGGGAATCGGAAAGAGGGAGTCCCGGCGATGAGAAAGAGCAGAGCTTTCATCATGACTGCGCTGGGGAGAACGTGCGCCAGCAGGAGCCGAGTGCGGCCCCCGGCCACTCACAGCGAAAGTGCCGTCGGTGGCTTCTCAGAAGTGAGGCGCTGCGACATCCACACGCGTTACGAAAAAGACGAGTGGAAACAGTGACACGCCACCGGGGGTCACAATGACAGCCACGGGAATTTTCACCCCCCAACGTAGGGGATACTTAATTCTCGGAATACCCCCAGCGCACCCCCGCAGTCCCCCAGTGGGATCATCCGCCCACGGGACGTGGGCTGCGGCCGAACACGTTGGGAAGGCCATGTGCTCGGATCAAGTTTTTCATGACCAACCTGATGTTTTGCAGCACCAAACCTCAAAACTTACATGGCAGCAAGGAAGCAGAGCCTTACTTAGTTAAGGACCTCCACTTTCATGCAGCAGCAGCAGTCTCAGTGCCTTAGGACTGATCAGAAGGTTACTGGATCAAACCCAGGGTCGGGAGAATGATTTTAGTGTTGGGCCCTTGAGCAAGGCCCTTAACTCCAGTTGCTTAGGGGGCTGGCTGCTTTGTGACACTGCTTTTTCATTGCTTTAAATCAGTGTTTTTGTTTTGCTTCCTCTCAGCTCCTCTCAGCTTCCTCTCAAAAACGTGGACTGTCCGGTGTTCCCCGAGGACTGGGTTGGGGGAACACTGCTTTAAGTAAAAGCATCAGCTCAATGTCCTCCTGACATTCAGTAATTCATTTTTGTCCTCTGTAAAAGACACAGTGTTTTTGCCATTTTTTTTAGCTCTCTCGGGAATTTATTTAAAGGAAGAAAAAATTACTTAAAATTTAATTATAATTCATTTAAATTATTAATTTCCAAAATGGTTTTGCAACACCACTTTTGATTTTGAATTACACATACCATCCGGAGCTCAAAAATGTTTTTACTTTTGTTAAAAATCTTCCTTTTATGATAACACCTTTTCTACCCTGTAGGTAGCAAAAAATGATAATTCAGAGTGTTTTCTTGGGAATTGGATATTGCTATGCAAGAACTTCACAAACATACACTCAGTGTACTATACTCTCAAAACAGAGTCGTTATGGCATGGTTTCCACAAGATGTTGGAAACATTGCTTTTGAGATTGTTTTTCATGCTGACGTGATTGCGTCATACAATTTCTACAGATTGTTAGATGTACATCCATGCAGCAAATTTGATGTTCTACTTCGGCCTCTAATCAGAAATAAATTTTGAGGGTGGGGGGTTTCAAATTTATTGTACTACCTAGCTACGTGCCTGGTTCTACCACATCTAAAAGGTGACTGGGAAGGGCACTGAAGAGCACTGACTCAGACCGATCCCATTTCACAGAGAGTTTTGCTTTGTGACATGGTGCTTTGTCATGCTGGAAGTAGCTATCAGAAGACGCGTAACTGAGGACAATGAAAGGCTCCACATGGTCAGCTACAATACAACCCCTGGCAAAAAAATATGGAATCACTACTCTTGGAGGATGTTCAGTCAGTTGTTTTGCTTTGTAGTCCAAAAAACAAATCAAAGATGACACAAAACTATTTTACCTAAGAGTTGAACATTCTGGATTTGTAAAACATACCTAAAAAAAATGACATTGTGGCAATTAATGGCACATGTTTTTTCAGTTGAGGAAAAAATTATGGAATCACCCTGTAATTTACATTTCTGCCATGCCTGCACAAGTGTAATTATGCAAATTAGTCTGCAGTTAAAAGGGAGTGCTTGCAGACCTTAGCGAGCTGGTTCACCTGGCTCATTGACAGGAAACATGGCCCCAACAAGGGAGCTGACAGCTGAAACAATGGAAAGGACCATCAACTCCTTCAAGAAGGTAAATCAACACAGAATGTGCCAAAAAATGCTGGTTGTTCCCAGTTAGCTGTCTAAAATTTGGAGCAAGTACAAATAAAACGGGAAGGTCGTAAAAGGGAAACATACAGGTAGACCAAGGAAGACATCAAAACATCAGGACACAAAACTCCAAGCAATATGCCTCGAAAATAGAAAGTACACCAACAACAGAAATGAAAGACAAATGGGCAGAAACAGGAGTCAATATTTGTGACTGAAACTGTAAGAAATCGGCTGAGGGAAATAGGATTTAGGTACAGGAAAGCCAAACGTAAACCATCATTAACACCTAAACAGAAGAAAACAAGGTTACAGTGGGCTGAAGAGAAGCAGTCATGGACTGTGGATGATTGGAAAGTGGTGTTCAGTGATGAATCCCGAATCTGCATTGGCCAAGGAGATGATGCCGGAACGTTTGTTTAGTGTCATCCCAATGAAATGTACAAAGACAACTGCTTGAAGAAAACAAGCAAATTTCCCCAGTTACTGATGATATGGGGCTGTGTGTCAGTTAAAGGACCAGGGCAATTACCTCTACAGTAAATGTACAGGTGTACATTGAAATTTTAGCCACTTTTCTCATTCCATCAATCGAAAGTAGGTTTGGTGATGATGAAGCTATTTTTCAGGATAATAATGCATCTTGCCACCGAGCAAAGAGCGTTAAAACTTTTTTCCGAGAAAGGCATATATGCTCAGGGACATGGCCAGCAAACAGTCCCGATCTCAATCCAATTGAAAATTTATGGTGGAAATTGGAAATAAATGGTACACGACAAGGATCCACCTTGTCCACTGCTATACGAGAATGTTGTTTTTCACTAGGGAGGTCCGTGCCTCAAAGAACTCAAGCTATCATAAAAGCCAGAGAAGGTGCAACAAAGTACTAGTACTAATTGTGTTCTTTTTTTGTTCTTGATTCCATCATTTTTTCCTCTACTTGATCTGAAAAGAGATGTTCCATTAATTGCAACGTCAATTATTATTATTTTTTTTTTAGTTGTTTTACAAAGCCAGAATGTTCAGCTGTTAGGTAAAATAGTTTTGAGTCATATCTGTGATTTGTTTTTTGGACTACAAAGTAAAACAACTGAACATCCTCCAAGAGTAGTGATTCCATATTTTTTGCCAGGGGTTGCACTCAAACAAGGTATGGCATTCAAGAAATGATTGATCGGTCGACATTAAAGGGCTCAGTAAAGCACCTCTCACACAATTACACACCAGCAGCCTGGATTGTTGGGACAAGGAAGGTTGGGTCCATGGATTCATGCTATCGATGTGTGTGCTTCAGCAGAAATTGAAATTCATCAAAGCAGGCTATACTTTTCCAGTTTTCAGCTGCCCAGTTCTGTTGAGCCAATGTCCACTACAGACTTTGACTGCTAGGAGTGGAACTCAACATGGTCTTCTGCTGGTCTAGCCCATCTGCCTCAAGGCTTGATGTGTTGTGCATTGACATGCCCACCCATACAAAAGTTTAATAGCACAATACTCCACAAATCAGTTCAAATCCCAGTCAGCACACTTGGGCACAGCCCCAGTTTCATGAGGTGGCCTCCAGTGATGTTTTTTCCCAGCTGTCCTAAAGGAGGTCCCACATATGCAGAGTACTTATTGGGCACTTTTCCTTCTTTCTGGTCAGACTCCTCCAAAACCTTTTCTACTGTGTTTAGGGGTCAGGAGCCAAAGTCATGTGATACGACACTGTCACTCTCCTTTAGAACTGCTGCAGTAACACCAAAATTTCCCTTTGAGGGATTAATAAACTTCATCTTATGAATAAACAGGTATAGAGGTATTCCTAATCAAATACAGTGCATTTCCTTATAAGAATCAAATGACTTACCAAAAGCAGCAAGAAATGCAGTTCACAGAAGGAACGTTGACCTTGAAAAAAGAAACTGACAAGCTGCATACCATATAATAGTACTCTTTCCAATGAACTACTGTATACACGAGTCATAGAGCTGTAGCAGTAAAGATGTTACAGCTCATAGGAACACTCAATTATTTCTTGGTACCCATGGTGCAGAAAACGTCTTGTATCATAAAAGAATTAAAAAATAAAAACATTTCTGAGCTCTGGAAAGTATGCTTAATTCACATGGCAAATTTAATTGAAGAAAAAACTGACGCAAAGGCAATTTGCCGAATCAAAATAGAACAAAAAAGCTTTTTTCCACCAGGATCTCAGGAATATATGCAAGTATAATGTATAATGGGTGAAACTATAAAATCTAGGCCCTTATTAAAATCTACATTTATTTTTTTTTAAATATGTCCAATGAGAGACAGCTAAAGATTTTAAGCATGAAATAAAACCACACTCCAAATAAAGGAGATATCATTTCCAGGTAACGTGTGCAGAACATCACTGTTATTAGTTCCATAACTACAGGCTCCAGTACAAAGGTATGTCCATACAGTTTCCTGTTGTATGTTTTTAATCTTTAACTTAACTTTCATCATCGATTTACATGGTGTGCAATCATCCAGAGAGAAAATGCTAGATATTAAAAAAACAAAGATGCAGAACAGAGTGAGGAGCTTCCAGTTGGAGTCCAGTGGAGTATCCATTCACCTTGAGAAAAGCGTTTTATTAAGTCACTGATTTATTAAGTTACACAGACCCATTCAAACAAAATGTAATGTTATGGATGGAAAAAGGAGGATATACAATGTTAGAAATGACAATAAAAAGTGATAAAAACTTACTCACACAAGTGATGCAAAACTATAAGGTAAAGCAGAATCGGCCGTCCCGTTCCCAAAAACATCCAGGGTCAGGCCGGGGAAACCATTAAGTTGAACTATGCCACAAAAAAAGTAGTTTAACCTTCTGACTGCGGACACAACATTTACCAGCTCGGTAGCAGAATGTAAATGCATTTAAGAAATTAAGTACCTTAAAGTCTTACGGTGAGAAATAAAATGTGAAGACCCACAAAGAATTTTATTTACAAAAAAATTAAAAACAAAAACACTTGTAGCCCAGTAATCTGAAAACCTAAATTGATAAATTAAACATTGTTACGAAGGGACAGGTTGTACAAAGACAGACAGGATGGACAGCTGTGGACACAAACGCATAAATAAACACGGAGCATTTGATAGCTACCCTGTAACCTTTGAGGTCGAGCAGGGCGTATGATGGATTTCTCCTGGTTATTTCAGCATCATGAGGTGTATTCCCGTCATGCACGCTGACATCCTTCACTATGACGACAAACAGCACCCCCCCCCACTGCCCCCATAGCTTCATTATGCTCAGAGCTTAACTTCACATCAGACTGTACCTGTGTCACCTCCAAGCTCATCTTTGAACCGTTGGCTTTGGTTCACTCTCCCTGACCCCACAATCCATTTCGTACCAAATGTAACAGCCATACCATATGTTTGGCTTAAAAAAAAAAAAAAAAACAAAACCATTAATGGTCAGCAGGCTCAGCCCTGGTGTTACCCCACCATGCCCCCTCGTTACATCTCCTAAGCAGTCAGGTTACCCTGGCAACAGAATCAAGGCCTTTGAGTCCTGATGTCAAAGGCCTCCGGTGAGGGGACTTCCGGTTTGCTGCCGAAACAGGTGAAATTAATAGCAATGTGGGCAAAACGGACAGACACTTAGAGCTGTAGCCGGTACAACTAAAACAAGCAGATCTAAGTAAGTAACCCTATACAAAGGGCACAGCAGAGACTGGGTCAAAGAGCTCAGTTTCTGTAACAACATATGAAAGACCAACACCCCCCTCCCCACACCACAAATGGAGGAGCTGTAGTGCTGCAGTGTGAGGCCAAACTAACTCCCCCACCCCAAGAACACGCGCCACCCTCATTAAATTCCATGATTTAGGTGGCACACAATCCACATTCGACTGGTGCGGAAGTTAGACCAAGGCCATCAGAAGACTATGTCTTCAATTCTGCATGAAAAAGATTTACACAATAAATCTCATGATATCACTGGTCACAAAACAGCAGCTGTATCTATGGCCAATTAGCCATTTTTTTTTTTTTTTTAAAAAGCCAAGTATTCGTATTTGGGGGTAAGGGGAGGGCCATAATTTTGGAGAGAGTCTGGGTCACTCACTGAGAGTGCAACAAGAAGGGACACACTGTCCTATAAGGTACCATGAAAAGTATGAAAAACACTTCGCTGTGTGAGGAAACACGCGAGTCCCTGGCATGTGGAGCAGCTCCTTGCACGCCTTCCTGTACCGTACAAAACACCTCCACTGCTGCCAACGCTATGGAAAAAGGCGCCTTTCCCGCTCCCCCACACCCACGCTATTCAAAGTTAAAGAAGGGAACGTGACCAACTCAGGGACATTAATCTGAAGATGGTGCCAAACTGGACTTGGAAATACACCCTTTTAGACACCCTCCGGCCAAAATACACAGATTAGGATTTGGAAAGATCTTAGGAAAACTCCGCAGGTGGCCACAGCATGGCGGGTCCACCCCCCTACACCTTCTCCACCGTCGGTTGGCTTGCAGCCGCCTTCTTGCTCCTCTTTGTGCGGCTCCGGGCATAAACCCGCAGGAAAAGGGCGAGGAACACGATGGCGACGCCCAACCCGCCCACCACGGTGACCGGGTGGCCATAGAGGAAGCAGGAGAGCAGGATGGCGATGGCCTGCCGCAGGGTCATGATGATGGTGAAGACGGCCGCACCGAACTGGCCGATGGTGTAAAAGATGAAGAGCTGGCCGCAGGCGGAGCAGACGGACAGGAGCACGGCGTGGACGGCGAACTCAGAGTGCCGGGTCATGAAGGCCAGGGACTCGAACAAGGCGCCTTGCTCCAGAAGCGAGCCCACCGTCAGGAGGCAGGAGAAGAGGTTCACCCCAAACATCATCTGCACTGAGGACATCTTGTACTTGAAGAGGTTGTCCTGCCAGTTGGAAGTGAAGCTGTCAAACATGATGTAGCCACCCAGAATGACAACCCCGGAAAAGGTGGTCACAGTAGAAGGGTGCTTAGGGTTGGTAGTGCTAGACAAGAGGAACATGCTGACCCCGATGGAAATCAGCATGGCCGTGAAGTACTCCCAGTACTCATAACTCTTCCGGGACACGATCTTCCCCATGAGCATAACAGGAATGACCTTGGAGGCCTTGGCCAGGACCTGCGTGGGGAAGCTGATGAACTTGAGGGCCTCATACTGGCACCAGCTGCTCAGGATGTTGGACAGGGAGGCGAAGGAGTACTTGTACATGGGGGCTCCATGGCGGGGCTGCTTGAAGAGGACGCACCAGAGCCCCGCCACTGTCAAGGCCAGGATGCGGTTCATGAAGACCAGGAACTGGGAGTCTGTGAATCTCTCGCCCTCCTCGTCCTCACCGGTGGCCCCGTACGAGCGCGTCATGACACGTTCTTGTAGGACGCCCCATGTCAAGTAAGAAGCCTGCAGGCACCAGAAGCAGAAAAACAATGTTTATTCAAACAGATAGTATCAGTAATAAAATGCAAATGGCAACGCTGTGAAAACTGAAAGACGGCACCAAACTAGTAGGTGGAGTAATGGTCAAAGACACACATCTAAAATTGCTGTCCGGTGTAATTAAAGGATAGGCACAGCTCTTCCGAAAGGTTTAGACAAAACCTCTCAGTTAAAATACCCAGCTGTGAAAAACTGGCAAAATTCAAATGAAATTGTCAGCTAAGCAAGATAATGTCCCACCCGTTCCATCACACACAACACCCACTCTAGTTCCTGGAAACACAGAATTAATATATTCATAATTTCTCCATAACTCTGGGTCGAGCCTGAACAGCAGCAGGCTGCTAAGGACTGGTTATTACATTTAGCAGCACGCCAAGTTCTGTGAGTGGCTTTGAGTCAGAGCTTGCATGTAACTGCAATCAAACAGGCACCGTGTAGATGGCCCATGCTGGAACCCAGACAGGCGGCGAGTAGACGGCCCATCGCGGAGCCCAGATAGCCGGCGAGTAGACGGCCCATCGCGGAGCCCAAGTAGCCGGACTATCGCGGTGCCCAGATAGCCGGCGAGTAGACGGCCCATCGCGGAGCCCAGATAGCCGGACTATCGCAGAGCCCAGATAGCCGGCGAGTAGATGGCCCATCGCGGAGCCCAGATAGCCGGCGAGTAGACGGCCCATGCCGGAGCCCAGACAGGTGGCACATAGACGGCCCATCACGGAGCTCAGATAGACGGCGTGTAGACTGCCCATAGCCGAGCCCAGATAGCTGGCATGTAGACGGCCTATCGCGGTGCCCAGATGACAATTTCCCACAAACAAACCATTTCAAGTTTTTCAAGTGATCAACCAGTGTGCTGTAATAACTCGTCAGGTCTATTCAATTAAAAAAAAATGAGCTCACCTAAAGCATCACATGTTAAGCTGCGAATGTATTGAAAGGTCTGGTACACATCAAAATGTGCAGCCATTGACAGGACTGATTAGAATTACAAATACAGACAGGGCAGAAAAACTAAACATACATAGTAAAATAATGTAATACTTTAATATAAATTGTGAATTGTAAGCAGGCTATACATTAACATAACTAGACATAGACAAATGATTAATTGGACTGTAACATTTAGTTCATCCTCCTGCATGCTGTGATTAGAGGGTATCATTGGGGTTAAATCCCAATACCCTGTCCTGTGTGTGTACCTGACAGCTAAATAACCTGTGCCTTGCCAATGGGAAACGTACAGGGAAAGCAGGCTGTTGTTAAAAAGCATTAGCTGAACAGATGTGGTTTGAGTAAAAAAAAACTGGTACTGAAGCAGCTGATCCAGACAATGCATGGACAGACAACCTACCACAGGCCACACAGCATCCGATTAAAAAACAATGTGTATTAAACACCAACCTACATTCTTAAACACAGCTATCAAAAAAAACTTTAGAAATGTTTACACCCTATACAGTTCCAGTTATTGAACAAAGATTTAACAACTGTGCCACTCCAGGGATTTGTTCTGACAACCTTCAGGATACAGAATAATGCCACGGTAAGCTGGAATACGGTTATCCAATGAGTACCACGTTCAGTTCAGTGATAACCACCAATAGCGAAGCAGGAATGGCAGTAAAGGAACGCCCTCCCACCACAGTAAGAGCAAATATGGAGTGGGTACGGTGATAAGGAAAATCCCAACACCATGGTGCATCTAATAACAGAGGGGATACCGCGATAATGGAATTTCCTCCCAGCACAGCATGATCAATCATAGACTGGGTATAGTGATATGTCAGAGAAAAAGCCAACCTGAAGACCAGCTGCACAGAAGATCAACTTCAAAGCCTGCCTGGTCGACGACGTGGACTCTGGCTCATTTCGGGGGGCCACGAGCGGTTCGTCTAGCAGACCCGATTTGGACTCACTTCCAAACACACAGGACTTAATGACGGGGTAACAAAATCCACGACCTAGGCAGGGAAAAAATATCGCATTCGAGTTAGGGCTGGACAATGGACAAAAATGTTTACATTTTTTTCATATTGGTTGATATTGATAATTATCAATAAATGTCATGATTATTTCTTTCCAGTTTAAATGCTGATTTAAATGCAACCATATGGTTGTGTTTTTAAACTATTGCCAAATGGCATTTCACAAATCTGAGGTAGTAGGAAGCAGAACAGGTTGTTTTGGTCAGCGCTGACAAAAAGCGGCCACCTATATCCTTCTTAGCATTTCAGAGTTCTCCGTTTATAGCAGTACGCCTAAAATATCAATGAGAGGCATATCGTGATGCTTAAAATTAAGGAATCGGTATAAATTTGGCTTAACCTTACAATTAATAAACGTGTCGGACTTTAAACTGCAAAAAGTACTGTCACACCACCATCATCTTTCTTTATCCTTGTTTATCCACAGCTCCTCTTGTAAAAGGTGTTGTGGCTGCTGAGCTGTCCCTTTACCTCAACCCTGCCTGACTGCATTCTCTTATGTGTTCAATAAATCCCCCTTTTGTGTTTTTACAGCTGAGTGTATGCCATTGATGGTCCTGACTAGCAGTCACAGAGAAAGTGTCCTCATGTCATTGTGACGCAAAACGTCACCGGTGACACATTGGGTCTTAAATTATATCAAACTTTTCAAGCATTGATTATATTGATAGTTTTCCTCTATCAATATAATTGTTATGGTTTTATCACCTGCTAATTCAAGGACATTTCAACTTATGTATACTGTGACCTATCATTTATTAAACATTTTAAAAACAATAAAAAAGTGATTTTTAAACAAACACTGGATAACGAGCAAATAAAGAGCAAATTTCCAAAATTCACTCAGTACTAGAGGTTGCACAGACAAGACTAGTCGACTTCACTGCTCTGCAGTGATACTTTAAGCTTACGTTTTTTATCCTGCGGAAATTGAAAGATTGATCTATAGACAGATTTAATAATAAATCGTGGCTGGGGGTCATATAAATCAGTCTGTGTCTTGTTTTGATTGTGACTGATCCCTCCAATAACTAAAAAATGAAGAAAATGACTTTATCCTCCATTGTTTGGGGGGGGGGGCGCTGTAGTTTCGTATGAAATTACATCCCTATTTACCATAAAGGTCACAGTTCCTGTTGTGCAGTGGAAAAGCAACTAACAAAAGTGGCCAAAAGTTTGTGGTTGAGATGGCCCAGGAACTCAGGGCCAGGAACTAGGTTCCTGAACATTGCTGAGAAAGCACCTTATGACAGCGAGGAGCAGGCTTACAAGCTGGATCACGCATGAGTTGTATTTTCCTCCGCAAGTGTTAATGACTCCATCAGCAATTAGTTGACGCTGACCCCAATCAAATGCCGACTTGTGCAGCCCCTACTCAGTTGACAGGATATGTTGGGGAAATGGAGTGAGTTTTGGAAATCTGCTCTTCAGTTATTCAGAATACGAGGCTTTGCATCTCTGGTTTTATCTGTGGGAGTAAGACTACAAGCCAATGGTAACCCACAGATGTGTGAAAGCCCTGCAGAATCCATTGTCAACCCACCATGGTAACAGGGATAACAGTACAAGCTTGTCTCATGAAACACTAACTCTTAACATTTTCTTCTTAATTGCAAATCAAAACATGCAACCAACCAGTTTCTAGGTAGTTACTCCTCTTGAAATACTTGATGAGAAGGTAACCCGGGACGATGATTGTTGCATATCCCAAAATGTTGACGATGAAGCGGAGCAGCCAGATGTCGTGCCAGTTCTCTTGGTGGGGGGAATCTTCATCAGCAGAGTGAGCGGCGGGGATGAGGAAGAGGAGGATGATGAGCAGCAGGTGCCTGGGCCAGACCCTGCTGGAGAGATGGACACCTTCAATGTCAGCATGTAGCCTGCAGGACGCTTCTCACCAACATACCAATTTTCATTTTTAAATATATAACCTACATAACTTTTTCAGACAAACTGCCTCTCTGTCTCCCATAACCCTACAAATCACTGCTAATAGTAGGGATGCAACGGTACTCAGTAAAATACCAGACTGTTCGGTACGCACTGCACGGTCCGGTACGCTCTTGTGTACTGTGGTATTCCGGTTCTGCGCTTCCTTTTGAAAATGGCGCTTAAGGCTTATCAGGCTACTGTTAACCCTTTGGGGACGATGCCACGTATCTTTCTCATCTATTTCTGTTTATAACTCACTGAAATCATGAAAGAAAACGCTGGCTAAATCCGGAATCTGTCTGTTTTTCCAAAACATTAAAGTTTTCAAAATTAGGTTTAAATCGGCAAAAAAGTAAGCCATGTCAGCTTTCTTTGTTTTGCCTGCATCTTGGGCGTGTAGTATCGCCCAGACGCAAAGAGTGCTTTTCGAATTCTAAACAGCCGCATTTCAAATCGTATTCGCATGGTAATCTAATGAACAAAGCGGGGGTGAAACGCGATCCAGGTAGATTCCCATTGGCGCCCGTCGGGGGGGGGGGGGGGGGGTTGAGTAGGTGTGGCCAGGTTTGAAAGGCTCATGCTTATCAATCTGTGACATATGGTACCACATGGCTTGGAACAGGTGAAATTCTTTTAAAATTTAAGATCAAAATTTTTAATTTACCTCCAACTCGGGAGCTCATCAGGTGTCATCCGAGTCACGCTATCATGTCACCTGACTAAAGTCACGTCACTATAGTTTTTAAATTGCTTCTAATCTTTGGTTTACAGAATGACATTCAGGAAAAAGTCTTTGTGGAACAAAGTGTTTAGATATTTAATTATGTGTTTAAAAGTGTAGCTTGTCATAACTTTAAGATGCATACCAAGAGAATTGAAAAATACGCCAAAGAGAATAGTTCATGATTTGTAAATGTTTATCATTTTACCAACAATTGTCTACATTGTCGTTAAGTGAGAACTATTTTCGAAAATGTCATTAGGTGTGGCCAGGTTTGAATGGCTCATGCTTACACATGAGCTCCTAAATATTCAATGGAAGGAGACCAGAAATAGTGACATGAGTTAGGTTTTTCTTATTTATTTATTTGCAGCTACACCATATAGTCATATTCATGTAGCCAAGACTTTGGTGATCAGGTATCTAGGATCAAAAACTGCCACCATTGCTTACTATGTACTTTTATACATTTCTGCAAGTGTTCCAAACTGCATTTTGCAAAATCTGACATACAGTATTTACAATATGCATTAAAATAAAGATGAGTGTAATGGCAAAACAAATGTATTTGCCATGAATTAAGCTTATGATATTTGAAGAAATCATGCCCCAGTCAGTGAAAGTTTCCTACCTCTAGTGCCCAGAGGGTTCAGCGGTAAGTGCCAATGCTTAGAGGCAGTTTATTATTTGTTTTGTTGCGTTATTATTTGTAGTGTTGTGTTTAAACCAAACCGAAACCGTGGCCCAAATACCGAGGTACGTACCGTACCGTGGGATACCTGTACCATCGCACCCCTACTTCATGGAATCGGTTTCCATAGCCAAACGGCTGCATCCAAGAACATTACCAAGTGCAATGCAAAGCATCGGATGCAGTGGTGTGAAGTACACTGCCACTCTGGAGTGATGAATCACACTTCTCTGTCTTCTCTGTCATGCTTCTCAATCTGATGGATGAGTCTGGGTGTGGTGGATGCCAAGAGAATTTACTTGACTGCCTGCATTGTGCCAAGTGTAAATTTTGGTGGACTGGGGACGATGGTGTGGGATTGTTTTTCAGGGGTTCGGCTTAGCCCCATAGTTCCAGTGAAATGAACTCTTAATGCTTCAGCATACAAAGCCATTTTGGACAATTTCATGCCCCCAACTTTGTGGGAACAATTTGGGGATGGTCCCTTCCTGTTCCAACATGACTGTGCAACAGTGCCGAAGGCAAGGTCATGGATGAGTGAGTTTGGTGTGGAGGAACTTGACTGGCCTGCACAGAACTCTAACCTCAACCTGATAGAATACCTTTTGGGATGACTTGGAGCGGAGACTGCGAGCCTGTGGTCTTCACATTGAGGTGCATTGGGCCTAATGCCCCTCCTCTATGCTGTGCCCCCTCTGCCCTCTGCTGCATCTGGTTAACACTGGATAACACTTAAATTTAAACAATACACATGCTTTTCACATGGAAAGCTCAGTAATTGTTTTTATGATACATAATACATTTTTAATCCTTGTAAAATTAATTCAAGTTGTCAAAATTAATTATTAAGATGACATCCACTTTGAGATGGTAAAATAGCTGAATTCGGTGGTGCTTGCAGTTGGCATTTGCTGAGAGTATTATCTATTCATTCTGCTCTGGGTTGAGATGTTTGGAGCTTTAGAACTTTTTACATGTCAAGTTGAATTAAGGTTTTGGAGAGTGATTTTGTGTGGCAGCATGTTGCCCACTGGGCCAAGCCTCTGTGCCTGTGATGGGAAGGTCAGCCTTACTTGCACAGAGGCTATGCTCACTGAGCGACATGCTGCCCACTGGTGGTAGATGGGATTTGAACCAGCGACCTCTTGGTCGATAACTGGCCCAAAACTCATACCACTATGCCACCACCATCCCCGAATAATGGATAATTAATGGTAATAATTAGGGATGCTCCGATCAGGTTTATTGCTGCTGATTCCGATACTGATCACCAACTACTGGCGATCATTGGCGATCATCGATACCGATCACATTGATTGTCTGTGAATTTTTCAGTTTAGTTATGATGAGTGCCACTGGCTAAGTGACCTGGAAAAAATGAACCATAAAATCACCTTAATTTAGACAAAAATATGTTTTTACTTACTTTTTCAAGTGAAAAAATACAAAAAACTTGTAGGCACAATGCATCAACTATTTAGTCAAAAGGACAACTGAAAAACACTTAAATTTACCTGCTATCAATAACACAATCTTTAACATATTGATAACATTAAGCCTAAGTCAAATGCAGGTTACATTCAAATAAACTATAATAAGTTACTAAATGAAAAATACCTGCGAGCATGGCTTACTGTTTTGTGCATGAACAAACTCTGTTGTGCATTGTCAAAGAGAAAAAAAACTTTTTACCTTTATTATAATTTCGACCGATAAAATCGACCGATAATGACCAGTCGCCGATCGATTGGAACACCAGTAGTAATAATGCAAAGCTGCATAGGATAGGCGGGTATAGAAAATGGATGGATGAATATTATATTGAGCATTTTAGTTCATGCTCATGTTTTCAGAAAATGTTTTTTGTAAGATAATATAATATGTTTCTGTGGAAGAGTGATTCTGCCATTGAGCCTAAGAACAATTCTCTTAAACCCTAACTGCTCCAGGGCCAGGCTGACCCTGCCTTTTCAATCATATGTTGCTTTGGATAAAAACATCTGCTAAATTAATAAAATGTGATTTAAGAAGTAAAAGTGATTGTCTGAAAATCACTCCATCCTACTAGAGATGCAAATGTTTTCGATATTTTATCGAACCGTTTGGTACGCCCTGTTTGGTTTGATACACCCAGGTGAACTGCATTAAATCATTATGCCCGACATTAAACTTTAATTTGTAAAATGTGGTCATTGTGCACTAATTCTGTACGTTTGGAAACAATCAGGACTGCTTAGGACCAAGGGAATGTGTTTTCTCTGTAGCTCTGATCAGAATGTCTCCACAACCAATCAGAATTTCCCTGAATTTCCCAGGAGCCTATCAGCACTCTGAATGCAAATGATGGAGAAGTGAGGGGAAGGAAAACAAAACTTTTCCCGCTTGCATGACCATGGGGAGTGAACGCAAAATGGAGAAAAGAAAATTTTAAAGGGACCATCATCTTATAAATCTGCTGTGTGGGAACATTTTGGCTTCACTGTTGAGTATGATGAGCAAGGCAAAAAGACCAGCAGCAAACAAAGCACGCATTGCTTTGCAGCTATCGGCTACTCGATAGGTAACACATCCAGCATGTCAGCTCATTTACGTCGCCATCACCTGGCTGTAGCCCTAAGTGGAGCAGCATGGAGAGCTGGTTTGTCAGCTGAAACGCAACCATCTATTGCAGCTGCCTCCCAACAATATTATTCAACAAATTCAGAAAAACACAAAGAATTAATGAAAGCAGTATGCGTCTTCATATAGAAAGACCTGTAGCCCTACTCAGTGGTTTCAGACATGGGTTTCCATTACATGATAAAGGTACTCGAACCTTGTTATACAAGTATTATCCCCTTTCGCACACATTTCAACTGCAAAGTGATTCTTGAACTGTACGAAATATCTAGGAGTGAAGCTGAAATCGACCTGAGACAGACATTTCATGTTACAGTCAAACCTCCCTTTTCCGGGCAGAATGGGACCACGGGATGCCTGTAAGTAAGAAATGCCTGTAACTTAGAACATGAACAGTACAGTACAACGTACATGTGTACACATACAAACTACATGTTATGTATGAGGTGCAAGGCTTATAATAGGATGTTATTTCATTCTGAGCTAGCGAATCATCCCCTTTTATTCTTGCAGTATACTTTATATAGTTTATAAGTATACAGTTTATTCTTGACGAATGTCTCTGTATGCGACATTACTCACTTCTGTCATCCAAAATGAAAAGCTGACCGCAAGACATCTCAGTAGCTCTGCTCACTTTTTGGTCATCGAATTTGTTGTTGTGTTTTTGTTTTCTCTGCACTTAGGTAAGTTAGCTTTGGGTTGGGAGTTTTGTTTATAGTTTTCGCTATATAGTCACTCCTGAGTCCTTTTGCACTGAATTTATTTGTTCTGTGTCTGTGGCGTGTCAGTAAAAACAGCTAAATGTAAATAAAAATACCCCTTTGTCCACGTGAGTTCCCTTGTCCATCGCACCTTGTCCTTCTCTTACTCCACGTCCCCTTTCCCTTTCACTCTGTTGCGCCCCAACCCTAGACTGGTGCTCGCAACAACAGCTGCTGGGCTGTGTAGGGCTGCCCGGTAGAGGGAGGTGCCCATATATTGCAGGTCCGGATAAGGGAGATTTGACTGCACTTTATACTGCACTTTATTGTATTTCATATTGTCTGTTTTTGTAAGCATGATACAAGGAGAAGTGTTCCATTTTTATAATAAATTGTTTGATTTGACTTCATCTGTGCCTTAAATTATTCTTAATTATTCTTATTTAATATTGTTTCTATATATTTGGTAATCAGAGGCAATTGCATTTTACCTGGCACTACTTCAACAGCTCAAATTAGTGCAAACAGGGACGGATTATGGACCGGGCCAGAGGGGCCGCTGACCAGGGGCCCTTGGGGTGCAGGGGGCCCGTGGGGCCCCTAGCCCAAAACAATTTGCAACGTTTATCAACAATGTATTTTCGTTTGTCTATTTTAGAGGGCCTACATTCTTTGATCCTCTGCCTACAAGGGCCCCTGAC
>JAODKL010000039.1:14932899-14946908 GCA_026780765.1 Petrocephalus schoutedeni
CAGCCAAGCGACGGTTGTATATTTTCAGATACACAGTTAATTTCAGAGGCGTTATATTCCATTAGTTTTAAATCGACGAAGTACTAGCGATGTTCCGATCCATCAAAAGCCAATTTACATCTGCCGGTTTTCATCCTTAATTACTTTATTGGCGCCCCTTAATCTCAAATGCCGATTTTTTTCGGATGACGTATGATACATGCGCTGATCACTTTTAAAAAGGTGCATGGAGTTTTAGACACAGTATCGGCACTATGTTGTCCCCGATCTAGCAGTTTTACCAGATACTATTACAGATTTGCAATATAATGGAGGAACACCTGCTAAAGCATTCAACGCCATGGAGCTCTTTAGACATTTGCGCATGTGGGCTGGATCTTTGCGCGCCGGCCTTATAGTTACTCGGATGGCCGCCATTCGATACGGCGCGGCTATTCGGGGTATTGTCTTATGGTGACTGGTAGCAACAAAGCAGCTAATCGCGTATTTTGTTTAATATTGGTGACACTTAGAAACTGTTGGAGTACGCCGTCTCCACCGGGCCCGTGGATGAGCAGAGACACAGCTGAGACGTGGAGAAGTTGCAAGTCCAGGTTTATTCTCTAACAGATTGCAATCGGAGAGCGAGTATCTGACATACATTCAGCATGTACAGTAAGGCGCTCAACCATATGTTGAAGCAGTTCTTGGGAGCTTTAAGCGTGAGCCTGCAGCATACAGGTAGGGCCTACATGGCCGCTCATCACTAACGGGTTCATGGCTTCGTATTCCACGTGTCCGCATAGGCGTCCCACAGCGAATGAGCACTTTGTTCGCACACCATTATAATTCGGGATCTCCGATTCATGAACGGGTACTTTAAAGTAAATCGGACGAAATACACAATAACACAATAAGATTATCAAACTTTTGGGGCTGACTGTTCATTTATATCGAAAACCCTAACGTGGTTGTTTTACATTTTAATTAGGCGAGAGGTGATCATTGTACATTCACAAGAGTCGGAGGTGACCAGTATTTTAATAAAAATTAGATTTTAATGAACATGCAGTTTCTACTAAAGTAACTGAACAATGTGCTGCAGCATGTAGTAAACACGTGTAGTATATAAAATTGCAAATTCGTTTTGTGCCCACTGCCTTTTTACTAAAGCTTATTGTGCTGAAATGGCATGGCTGCCAAACTCTCGATCCCGCGTCTGGCGTGACGCGCACGCTTTCTGACGTTCAGGCTCACACAAGAAATCCTCCGGCAAATCGATATATTCCATTATAAACCTACAATTAGCTACGTCACAAACGCTGGGGTCGTTTGCAAGCCCTACAGACTATTTGCAAGGTAATATGACTGTTACATGCATGTAAACGTGTGTACAAACGTCTCGAATTGAAAATCTCACTCCAGCCAGCTGACCAAAGTTAGCAACCTTGAAACTGTATCTGTATTTAGGCCTATGTAGAATTTTTTTAGATTTCCTCCCAACGACGAAAGCATTTTTGTTCTAACCCGCAAACAAACATCTACTCAGTGCGACCTCAGTGAGTTAATTGATACCGCCAAAGGGATGGTTAGATATTCTCAGATGCACAGGTTTTCTATTGCATTAAACTTAAGTCTCCGAACTAAATCATGTATGATTATAACTCATTAGCCTAAAATTTTGTTTCTAACTGGTTTACATTTACACTGAGGAATTCAGCACTATAACTGTTTATCTGCTTAATTTACCTATAAAGATTTAGGTGGAAATATGCATTGATGTCTGGCAGGTACAAGGTAAAGGATTTGAATGCGTTTTAAGTTCTGTTTGTAATACAGGCTGCTTGCGTGTGTGTATCTACCTCTGGGTGCTGCGATATCCAACAGTGGATGTGTGTGAGAGACGAAGATACTGATGAGAGCCACGGCTAGGGTTGGCGCATGTCCCTTAAAATACGGAATCGTACCGTACTTGACAATAAAATTGTGCTTCCCGTTTTTATCCAATACGGTTTTGATTTACCACCACTGGTGCCTCACTTGGTACATAGTGGCAAGTCAAAAAATTCTGGAAACAACTTTGCCAACATGTCACTCATAAAGGATTCTTATCTTAATTATGCAATGTGTTAAGCAGGAATAAACGAACACATGGGTGACAGATACTGTCCCCTGGCAATGTTTTAATTGGCAACTATTTTTGGCACCAAAATGGGAGATGAATTTGTACCAAAATTTGAATGTCATTTTAATAGTAACACAGAATAATGCAATAAGCAAAGGGAAGTTAAATCCATTGTATTCATTAGCGGTAGGGTGTTGACTGCATGGATAACATTGTGGGGTGGTGGGCTTGATTCTTCAAGTGTGTCTGTGTGTGTGTAGTGGGTTCTTACACTCCTGTTTTCTCCCACAGCCCAAATGAGCATGAGCTCATCTTCAGATTACACCAATAGTGTTAGTGTATGCACCCCCTGGGGGGGGCTAACTGGTCACCGTGATCCCGTATAGTTTATGCTGCACTTATGCATCCTGTCCTCTCACACAAATGAATGTGTTTTTTCCTACCAAAACAGTTTGGCCCCATTAATGCCCAAGCATGCCGGACTAATCCAGAAAGAGCTTGTTTTGAAAATAGCTGATAAGAACTCCCGGTTTCGGCTGCGTTTCCTTGTTGGAAATTCCAGTACTCGGTAAATGTCGCGCATCATTATTGAGCACATCACAACTTCCCCAGCTATAAGGGAGCGGATGTGACAGCGGGCAGCATTCGTTCATTTGATTTAGAATAAAGTTATGCCCTTCCTAAACAGGCAAATTCACCTCTGCATAGCCATGGAAAAATACAATCATCCTGTACAGGCACATGAATGTATATGAAGATGACATATGTTCTCCATCGATGCATCTCCTGCCCACTGCTCAGCCAGCACAGGGCACATTCACACCAAGGCTGGGCAATTAATCAAATTCTTTTCAATTACAAATAAACTGATTTCCATCCATTATCAAAACAAAGGAAAATGATTGTGCCACATTCCGTTTTACAATAATGCTCCCGTTTTCTCGTTGAAAATCCATGAACCCTTTGTCCTCTTCTCGTTTGAATTATATTTAGAGTTCAAGAAAGTCCACTCCTAAAAAGACAGTTTTAAAAGTTCAGTTAATGCATGATATTTCCAAAAAGTTAATGAATAGTTGTGATTTCATGATTGACCAAAATTATTTTTGGCATAAATAAGCAGTTCTAATTCACACACAAACGATTCTCCCCCCCGCCCAGGCAAACGTAATTGGCCAATTTCACGTAATTGGCCCATAAATGTCAACAGACTGTGGTGGTCATACAGGTGCGATACTATGGTTTACCTGACATGACATGCAGGTACCAGAAATGAAAGTCCTGTTAAACTTTTTCCTATAGCTCACTTTAGAAAATTGACCAGATACCCAGAGCAGCCAGACAGCAAGTCACTGTAGTATAAATAGGAATTGGCAGAGAGTTTATCCATTATATAATTATCCAATACAATAAAGAGCTAGACCTGTAAAACGTGCATTTTACACTGAATAACCCCTAGTGATAAGTTTGCATTATGGCAAACATTACGATTTGTTATTTTTCTATAACAAATTATCACCACATGGCTCATTGAAGCTGAATTAAACAGCTGGTCCGAGTTGACGGTGTGACACACAGGCTAAAACATACTTACTGCCCAATTAACTGCTCAAATATTTAAGTTATTTACTGCTCTAGTCCATCTTGATCTGTCATCAAAGCTGTGGAACCCACGCACAAGTTATGTTGTTCATGCATGCACTCCTTGAATGAAAGGCTTTGATAATGGGTGGCAACGTTTAATGTACAAAATACAGAAGAAAATATCATGTGTGAAGTGAACGTTCAATATGAGCCACAAACGGTAAAATTAGGATATGGGGGAAAAAATGCAACAAAGCAAAAAAAAAAAAAAAAAAAACTATTACAGCAGGAAAAAAAAATCTGACAAATCTGCTTTGCATCTAAATCAACATGCATTACCCCGATTTTTACCTTCAAAATTTCAATTCAGGGGTAAAACTTGGACATTGTCAGTTAATGATTTTAGTGTCAATTACTTTTGGGAAAAAAAACCAATGGACACTGTACCTTAATCCTAAAATCAGATAAACCCAGATTTGTACATTTGTAAATTACCCATTCATGCCCATACATTTTAGCTGTAGCAACAGGGCAGAGACCCCATTTCACGCAAGAATTTGCACATTCATTTTAGAAAAATGTCTAATTGTTAGCGAAGCCCTTTGAAAAATAAAGGTTGATAACATCAGCTTTATGTACAGCTCTTGTAACAATATACAGACATCTTTCATAAAACCGATGTTTAAGCTAAAGGTTTAATAAGTATGTTAGTACTGGATGTGCATCTAATTTTGTATTGTTTTGTAACAGGGTCCATTGCTACACTGAAGGAGACCACATATCAAGATGCCTGGACAAAATGACCCCTTAACCCCCCCCCACCAGCCTCACGCACTCAGAATTTCACCCCGATGACGGCGCGGCCAGAAATCTGGATGTCATCGAAGGGAAAGAGTGCCAGGATCTGCAATAGAGGGGAAATTCTCATTGACGGGGAAAACACTACAACTTGGTATCAGGTGACAACTGCTAACATATAAATTTTTGCGGACTTCCTTCCTGATTGTGATCCAAATCCACATAGGCATCTGTGTTCTTAAATGGCTGAGCCAGAGTCTGGCTGACATATTAAGCTCAAGAAGAGGACCTTGACCGAAAATGTTCATTTAAAAAATCATCCAGAGTCACGTACAATTGAAAGGAAGGTTAGACTGTTTAAGGGCCTTGCTGAAGGACCCAATGGCGAGATCACTGCCAGCGATGGGATTTGAACCAAAAACCTGCAGTGCTTGAGCGAAACCCCAACCCACTGAGCGACACCCTGCCTCAACTGACTACTGCTCGAATGTAACTGCACATACCCCTGGATTCCCGGGGCATAAAGACGGCCCAGTCCACTCACATCGTCGTTGCCGTCAGCAAGGTCCAGCGCAGTCTCGTCCTCCATGTTCTTCAGCATTGTGTTAGCCCCAGACTGGCAGAGGAGGGTCGCTATGGAGGCGTCCTGCCTCCCGACAGCCAGGTGCAGTGGGGTACAGCCGTTGAACATGGTTGCGTCCACGTTGGCACCTTTGCTCAGCAGCAAGGTCACCAACGTTGCGTTGTGCAGCTCCACGGCCAGGTGCAGTGGCGTTTTCCCACTGGTGCCTTCCTGCGCGGTATCAGGGGACACGACACAATGACCAACAGGACACCAAGGGGCTCCCTGCCTAGAGCAGGGGACACGACACAATGACCAACGGGACACCAGGGGGCTCCATGCCTAGAGCAGGGGACACGACAATGACCAACGGGACACCGAGGGGCTCCCTGCCTAAAGCAGGGGACACGACACAATGACCAACGGGACACCAGGGGGCTCCCTGCCTAGAGCAGGGGTTTCCCAGCCACTCTGAAACCTGGGAACCCCAAATAAAAACAGGCCTGAGCTGGTGTGGTGGGGGATGTTCATTTTAACTGGATGATATTGGCATTTCGGGAATCTGAGTCACCTCTCAGCATAACCCCAAACTGCTATTCCACCGAGCCGCCCCCCGATCTCAAAGACTGGCGATGAAAGTTTAATCTATGCATAAAATCATGCATAAAAACGTTAACGAGAAAGCCTTCTCCCAGGGCCCAGAGGAGTACCAAAGAAGAATAGAAACTGAAAGGAGGCGGGTGGCTTGCTCACTTTCTGTATGCGACTGAATCTCACTACGTGTCTGGTCTTTCAGTCGTGTGAGCAGATTCCAGAAAAAAAAACCCACACACTGTTTGAGAGGCCAGAGGGTTCTTACCAGAAAAAGCACAGAAGAGTGGCACTCCTCACTGACTCACCTGGACATTTAGGTCTGCACCTATACCTATGAGGAATTTCATCAAACGACAGTTTTGGCGCAGGGCCACCAAATGAAGGCACGTCAGACCTGAAACGAGAGAAAGATGAGTTGCATGAGCCATTTACTAAAAATGTTCCCATACAACAAACACAGACTCCCTCAAATATCTGGAACTTAAGAACTCTGGGACTTTCCCTCTGAAAAAAGGGGCTAGGCAATCCAGTTAACCCAAGCATTCACACAGTCAAATGCAGTTTTCAATGTCAGCAGGCGTAGTGTGTAATGCAGAATTCAGCATGAATCAATGGGCTCTGGGGTCCAGAACAGCATGAGATGCAAGAAGTAAAAATCAAAGGAAGAACAATCCAGATACAAGTTACCTCATTTCCGCTTTAGTTATATGAAAGAGAAAAAGCATCTGAACAAAGCAGAAAAGTGATTTTTACAACAAAAGTAATATAAACCTCTCTGTCTGTAATCAGAAGGTCAGCAGTTTGAATTCGGTGCTCAGCAACGTGGCCGTATCTCACTCCTGGGAGTTACTTACACAGACGTGTTCTAAAGGGCAGAATGAAAAATTGGTTCAGAGAGAACCATTCAGATCTTGTGTCAGATGTCAGACTAACCAATCAGATGTCTTGGACCTGCCTCCTCTAAACTGATTAGTTACCTCTGAACCAATCATTTTTCACTCCACCCTCAGAACATGCCTGTGCAAGTGAAACTCTCACAAACCCGTATATCAGTTGAACCCTTGAACATGGCTCACTTCACGCTATAGTGCCAAGTTTCACTATCCCGTCTACCTGTGTGCGCCTTAAGACACCAAGATGGGACATTCAGAAGTACCCGTTAAATAAAGCTTAATTTCACTTCAACTGCAGGCTGGTGAAATGGCACCACAGATCTTTTCTTGCCATTACGGCATGCAGGAGCCAGGGCTCACCTCTCCAGTTCTGCATCTTCAGCACCTTCTGTATCCTCTCGAGCCGACGGCAGGAGATGTCCATGGCCATCTCATAGGCACAGTCCTTCCGGCCGTACTCACAGGCCACGTGGAGAGGAGTGTTACCATCCTGGTCCTGCACCTCCAGGCTGGCCTCCTTCTTCAACAGCCTCCGCACCACATCGGGCAGGTTCAGGTAGGTAGCAAGGTGTAGGGGCGTCTGAAGCCGAGACCAAGCCGGCAAGATTAACTGGCCATAAGCGGACTTCCGATACATCACCACAACAACGTAGCGCCAAGCGGGACCGGGGCCTGAAGCAGGTCACGTTCATGACACATGGCTGTGCTGCAGAGGGCTGAAAAGTAGGCTTTGTCTAGATTCTCAGCTTTGTTTATGTCTGCTGTAAATTTTCGCTTTGTAGGAAAACAGTTTAATGACTCATCTAAAATGCTTACTGCTCCCGTTCCACCACCTGTAGTCATTTCCTGCCTCCCCAACAGGATTATTGAGAAGCCAGTTCAGCCTTCCTCAGCTGCCGTCATGCTAATTTCAGAAATGACACCCCCGCACCTTCACTCTGCACCGGTGGCTTAAATGCCAACTTCCCTTTCCATCACAATCTGCTGAACAAGGGAGAACAGCCACTATCCCATGCTGAAGGCTGGTTTCTGGAGTTATTCCCCCAACACCATTCAGAAAATCCCTGTCCCCATCCCCACAGAAAGAGGAAAAATTCCCACTGGATAGAGAAGACACAAACAAGCTCCCTTATAAAGCCACACATACAAATGCGGCAAACATGCATGCATTCATCTTTGTACCACAAGCATGCAAAACTGATTAGGGAAAGGAACAGTGAGACATTTACCTGGTATAAATTATTCTGAATGTCCAGTATCTCTTTAGGGAAAAGGTCCACCAGTTGTTCAGCAATGTCTAGTTTCTCATGTATTATTGCGAGATGTAAGATTCTGGAGAGGAATAAAAGACAAAACTGATTTTTTTCCCAGTAAATATTGTTTCTCAGCCTAGCATAAACGTATTAAAAATGACAAAAAAGAAAAGATTGAATGACTACTTCAAAGACTGTTTAACAAAATATTAAAATGTTCAAGTATTTACACCAAAAGTCAGAAGTCTGGACAGTGTCACATCACATAACCTGGCCACCTGACTTACAGCAGAAATGGTTTTGGAGGAGTGTAGTGGGTGGCTAGAGATGAACAAGCAATCAACCACTGAGCACTCAGAACATGTGGGACCCCCTTCAGGCCAGCTCAAAAAATGGCTTCCTGGGAGGCCGTCTCATGAAAGTGGTGTAGAGGAGAAATTAAGGTCAACCAGTCCCTGCTCAAGAGCCCAGTTGGGTGATATTTTTTAAATGTACTTTCTTGGTCAGTCTATAATTCAAAATACATTTTATAGTATTGTCTTTATACTCATTCTACATTGTAAAAAACACAGTACAAATTAACCTTACCATGGGTAGGCGTGTCCAAACTTGACTGGCACAGTATAAATATAGTACATAAAGAGTACATTTTCCATTATTGCTGCTAGTTTTACACATTAAATTAATGCAACATTCAATGGAAGTTTCCATACCAAGCAGTCAAGATATTGCACAACCAAGGAATTTACACAAGCACATCAGGTCTGGTCAGAAATAAGGTCATTCAGTTAAAGGGCCATTCCACATTTTTGAAAAGGAAGAAGTGAAAATTATTGCTACGGTCATTAAGCAGGTGTAAAAAGTTAAAACTTTTCATACTACTAAAAGCACTAACTAGTGGCATTTTATCAGAACATGCATATTATACTTGATGTGCCAATTGTACAGAAGCAGAACATCAGAAATGCACGGAGCGCAGCAGGTACCTTACTAGAAGCAGTAATGGCAAAGTGCACATCAGTCAGCCTACGCGAGGTCTCACCCTAATCCATAACTCAATATTCTCACCAACACAACCCACTTTTTTTAGGTTATGAATTATGCAATGTGAGACTAACCACATTTATTCTAAAAACAAGCATTTAAAAATGTACATAAATGAAATCTGAATGACCTTAAAAAACACTGTCTGGCACATTAAGGACTGGATAATCGTGTGGAAAAACTAGAAACTAAACATACCCAAGCACCTGATACAAGATTTTAACTCTGTACCATAGCCTAATCATGAAAGCTTTGTATAGTCCCTTGTGCTGTGATACAGTGGCCTTTACCATTAAAAGCAAAGCCTTTGAAAATCACTGAGATCAGTCTGACAGACTATGACTTTGATGTTGAATTTCCAGTGGAAACCATGTCTTTTATAAGACAAAGGGAAGTACAAAATCTGCAGGCCAGACACTCAGGAACCGTCAGAAACACCACAGCGGACATTTGCCGTTATGCTTGCCTATTTAGCTGTCAACATTATTAAATCTTTCAGGTCAAGAAAGGCAGACAAAGGAGTAATCACAGTAAATATGACCTTCTGGCAGAAGGACAGATTGATTCATGCAAGTACTCAATCTGCCAAAAATGGCACCAAGGGATTAAAAACTGGCCCCAGACTTTTGCCCAGACAGGCCCACTGCACGCACACACACGATAAGTTCTGTCGATTGGCAGAGGAAGCCCACAGTGATTTTTCTGGGGCCCACCAGGAAAATACCCATATGCCAGACTGCCAGCGCAGCCCCAGCAGACACTCGTGCTGAAATAGCAAAGAACACTCAAACCGAATTCTGATATTATTACCCATTCTGTCAAGCCTGAAAACAAATGCAGGAACTGTAACGCTTGGATTCACTTTTATCATTCAGGCCATTCAGACTAATCTCCAGCTATAATCCAAGCAGCTCTGATTTAGTCATGTGTCAAAATTAGAGCCACTTTGCCCATAAGTAAAACCAGAGCTGACTTCAGTGGTAAAGGTAACCACGGCAAGCTGTATGGTAGCTTGCTATGGTACCCGGACATGCTGGACTGTGGCTTCCTGTCATTTACAAATGAAGATGAACAGGTTTGAAGCCAGCTTACCTTTATCATATAGAGCTACACTGAGCCACATGGGGGGGGGGCAAAGCCTTTGTAAAGGCCTCTGGAACCTGGAAAATGTTCCTTGCCCCCCCCTTTATTAGATTTCTTCATTTTACTGTCTCTTATTTCAGCATGCGGTCTTTTAGAGTCAGAACTGGGGGAGGGTGAAGACGTCCACAGCTTTCCATTACCCACCCCCACCAACAGATTGCTCCAAGAGTTTGGATCAGCAGACTTCGAGTCCTGCTTAGCCACAAGGCCACCAGACACTCCTGTGTTATTACTAGCAGGCAGGCAGTTAGGAACAAATCCTTGTTGAACGTGCAGTTTTAGGGCACCATTTCAGCACAGTTATCAATCTTCTGTAGAAACGGATCTTGTGCACTTTATGCATACATGCTTGTGTTAGCAACTTGGCAACAGTGGAGAGTGCTTCTCACAGTATGCTTGGCACAGTATTCACTACTACAGAGTGGATAAAAGACTAAATTTAATCTCTCACTTTAGTACTACTCGAATACATTTCAAAACAAACGCACCAAGTTCTCTCGGTCAAAAATATATGTCCTATATTTCTGCAGATATTGAAAGATCTGAAAGCAGAATGTCGTCTCGTCTGGAAATGGTGATTCATAAGCCAATGACATGTAGCCGTGCAAACGGCCAGGAACTGCAGAGTGAGGGACGCGCGCCGGTAACGCAGAAATGTGGAAGAAGCGTGCGCGCATGTCCCGTCCTGCAGGAGGCAGTGAAGGGAGGCAGCTTCCTTAGGACGGGGGGGGGTCAGCAGCACCCTGCCAGTAAGAAAAGCCCGACACCGCACGCCTGTCATTCACGCCTGCAGATGGGGGGCCGAGAAGCGAAAACGGAGACTGATCTTTTATTTATTTGCAATTCACTTGGGTGGTGAGGAAGGTAGCAGGCCAGCTCGGGCCTGACCTGTGGAGGGGAATTTCCACAGTTGACTTTTGCACTTCTGCAATCTGACTAAAAAAACCACGGGGGGAGAAGGGGGGGGGGGGTGGGCATGTCACTCACAGCAGCCTCCGATGGCGGCGGCGGCAGCAGCACGGTACTCTTTAGACCCGAGTTTCGTTGAAAGTGATGTATAGTGTGCACTGCTCGCCGGATCGCATGCAAATTCCTGGCGCCGAAAGCCGAGAATCAAACGCGAAGCTAGAGCAGCGCGATCGCGTCTCATCCGCCCGCACTGTAATCGCCTCCAGCACGCAATGACTCCCGGGGAACGTCCGTCCTGAAGCGTCCGCGCTCGGCTCATGCATGCCTTTATCTAGGGCTAACAAGTACATTTCGTAACATCTATATTATAGCCACAGCGGATAAAAGTACGAACGCGACTACAGCCCAGTTTTACCAACAATGTAAGATGACACCAAAAACACACTAAAGTGAACTTTGCAAAAATGAGAAACACTGGATTAAGTATAAAAACTAGTCACCCGGGCAGCAGTGTTTAAACAATCTGCAGATTCTAATTCCTCAAGAGTTTGAAAGGTGAGATTTTCAAGAAATGGGCTCTCCAGTGGCGATTATAGAGATGATCTGGTGTTAAAAGTTTCACAGTACACTTCCTATTGACTCAGATTCACTTTCCTGTAAACGTCTATAACAGCGAATTTAGATAAGCCACTGATGATGTCCTTCACAAATTCATTTTATACCCCCCACCCCCATTTGTCTGTACTTTACAGTATGTCTGGCACAAACTTTTAACGCAAAGGGATTAATAAGCCAAGATGTGTGCAGCATTTATCCCCCACAAATAAAACCGGTGAAGTGCGAATGACTGGGGAAAGAAACGTACGTGTCTCCGTCGTCGGTGATGAGAGCGAGGTAGCTGGGCTCGTCCCCACCGCCCTCCGCCGGCTCCGGCTTCTCTCTGCCCGGCTGCTCCGAAATGCTGTAGCTCTGCATCATGCCGGTGAGGCTCTCCACCGACAGCGTGGAGCTGTAGGCAGAGTCCACACGGTCCTCCGTTGCAATGTACAGCTTGTCCTTCATATCGGAGTCTTGCTCCTGGCCCGGTCGCGGCGGCTGGTCGTCCTTATTGATGGATTGGAACAGCTCGATGCCCGAATCCATCCGGGCGTCTTCCTGGTGGTCCAGCTTGGCCGCCTCGTCGTCGGTGCTAGCCATGGCGGCGTCCGGGTCAGCTTCGTGCGCTTCAACGTCAACGGCGGCGGCCTACCCTGCTTTAATGCCGTCCACAGGAGTGATGGATAAAAATCACACCTGGAATAAGGCTTTTCCTTTCTGAAACTAGCAGCTTGGATCCGTGCCTTTCAAGCCACATAAAGCTTTTCTTCCTCTGCACTTAAAAGCTATACATTAAAATAGTGACCCAGCTTGTTGCCTGGGTTTTTCCACTCGCCCTTTCCTACTTTTAGGCAGAAGGAGCGCCGACGACTGAATATGCTACACATTGATCAAGCCCCTGGGAAAGAGACCGAGGGCACGGAGCTCCTGCCGAACATCCCGGCCCCGTCCGCGGCAGTGCGCGTGTGAGCGCGACCGGACGCTTCTAACGAAAGCCGCTGCCGGGGAATCCCCGAAGGGAGTGGCGTGCGGTCACATTACACGCCGAGCATATATCCGGAGTCTCCCTAGCTCTACTGGATTGCTGGCTTGTCTTTTTCTCCATCGCCAAGATCCCACGCCGCGGGCCAAACTACTTTCCCACCAAGAAGCCCCTGAAAATCCACCATCCGCTTTAGGCTTGGAAATTCAAGGCGTACTATGTGTCAGCGTCCCTTAATCGGCCTCTCTGTGCTACATCTAGCTCCTTTTCCCGAAGCAATTGCACGCAATGCAGTCATCTCCTCTCATTAAACGCAGTGAACAAAGTTTCAGTGTAAAACAACATGCGTCCGAACGTGTGCGCACCTTCTGCGGCCGCAGACTAAGAGATAAGGGGGCAACCCTGGCGTGGATTAAAAACCCGAAAGCCCGAAGCGTTGGCTGTAAACCCTTGAGAAATATATTTACCCTGTAGCTTAACAATCAGGAAGGTGATGGATCAACTTAATATATAATACATGTTTGAACTAGGGTAACTAGATAATCCATGTCAGAATGGACACTTTGGACTAGGACAGGATTTGTAAACTTCCACTTCGATTAAACGGACCTGGATTTCAGGCACTTATTTTGGGGGTCTTGTGCCATAGAGGTTTACTCAGACTGTGGAGCATCTTGGGGTTAGGTGTCCCAAAGGTAAAGTCTCCTCGGCAACCGCAGCGTCTGAACCAGCAATCGTCTGATCACTACCACGACGTCCTTACCCACTCAGTAAAACACCGAGCCCAAAGAGAAAGTAATCCGACGAGGATGGGATTCGAACCCACGCGTGCAGAGCACAATGGATTAGCAGTCCATCGCCTTAACCACTCGGCCACCTCGTCTTAGTACTTAAAGTCCTCCAATAATTTTGTGGTAAGGAAACCATGAAACAATATTGTTATTACTGACCGGCAAATCGTAGTATACGAACGTCGTATAGCACGTGTATGCTTGTACAGTATGTATGTGTACATGCATGTATGTATATGTGTGTATATGCATGTGTGTACATCTCAGCATGTGTGTGTGTGTGCGCACACCCCATCCTGGGCTGATCCCTGCCTGGTGCCCAGACATCTAATTACAGAATTCCCCAGAGCCCTGCCATGGGTTGTGTTTGTGCGCCCTGCCGTGCGCTGGTGCCCCATCCTGGATTGTTGCTTGCCTTCTACCCATAGCCTCTGGGATAGGCCCCGGACCCCCTGCGACCCTGAATAGGACAAGCGGTTCCTGAAGTTGGAAGGATATATATATATATATATATACACACACACACACACTCTCACCGGCCACTTTATTAGGTTCACCTTGCTAGTACTGGGTTGGACCACCTTTTGCCTTTATCCTTTGTGGCATAGATTCAACAAAGTACTGGAAACATTCCTTTCAGATTTATCGGCTGCACATCCATGATGCAAATCTCCCGTTCCGCCACATCCCAAAGGTGCTCTATTGGATTGAGATCTGGTGACTGTGGAGGCCATTTGAGTACAGTGAACTCATTGTCA
>JAODKL010000039.1:14947322-14967889 GCA_026780765.1 Petrocephalus schoutedeni
CATGCCACGTTCAAAGTCACTTAAATCACCTTTCTTCCCCATTCTGAAGCTCGGTTTGAACTGCAGCAGTTCGTCTTCACCATGTCAACATGCCTAAATGCATTGAGTTGCCACCATGTGATTTGCTGATCAGCAATTTGCGTCAACGAGCAGCTGGACAGGTCTGCCTAATAAAGTGTCTCTGTATTTGTATTTTACGGTTTAAATTTTAGGTATTGTGGCCATCTGGTGGCCAAATATAAAATGAAGCGTTTTCCCCCGCTGAGAAAAGCAGCAGAATTGTAACTGAGGCGGTCTATCCAGACACGTGTCCACTGATCCGGTAAACACAAAGAAAAAATTTATAGATTTAACATCCGTTGGCTCATCAGGAAAATAATTCATTTGTCACATATTACTACTAGCCACCTGGCTAAAAAATTGTTAGACAAACAAGATAGTAATTAAAGATACCACCTTTAAAGAATGAAACTTCATAGTCATGTTTAGACATTTAGATTACCAACACAAATGCAATGGTTTACCACTTAAATTATTTGAAATCTGAAAATCTCACTCTGACTAATTCTTTGAGCACACAAACTTATTTAACATTGTACGACATTTAAAAAGAAACGACTGTTTATCACTCCACTTTAAAGGGCACGATAGTCAGCATTCTGCTCATTCTGTCGCTACTAGACTTTTTAAATGTTGTGTTGTGGTTCCACATGGTACATCAAAGTCTAAAGACAGACAATAAATCGAATAAAATGTCTTTCATGCCCCCGTCCACCTAAAACGTCATGATCAATATTCTTTGCTCATAGTCAGTCTCCATTGGTCACTTTACTGGGTTGTGTTCATTATCATTAATAATAATAATATTTATTATTATAATACAATATATTTATAATAATAATAATAATAATTATTATTATTATTATTATTATTATTATTTATAAATGTCCACAGGGGGGCGCCTATTTTCACTCGGTTTAGTATACATGTCCGTTTGCGCTTGACTTGACTTATACCTGTCGATGGCAAGTCGACGACGCCAGGATGTAGAAAGGTGGCATGCCACTAGCCTCTGGATAAGATACTGCTTCATTGATGGCCATTATGCATATTACAAGAATCTACCATATTAGGCAGGCCATGGATGGACGGTATTCCAAATATCTAACGACAGAATTCCTCAAGCAGTCTAATTTAATTGTTCGCTTGATATGATATGTCACATTAGCGATTTGGTTATTACTTCATTATGGGATTATTGAATTCCAGAAGAAGGTGTCACTGAAAATACATTTAGGAATTTATCTGTCTGGCAATGAGAGCCAACCGCTATGTGTCGTGATGCCTCTTAAATAAGCTGCATTCAAGAACTATAAATAAATCGTTTGGAAAGCATTGGATTTTGTTGACAATTAATTCTTAACAATCAGCACATTTAAATTCGGTAAATGGTCCAGTGAGTCATTTAGGATTTCAACATTTGAGTAAAAGCATCCGTTTGTGCATAATCCTAATGTACCTAAATGAATCTAAGTCTATGTGAAATGTTGGGCCAGACATTAGTATTGTTTTATTTTCAATCTTTCTGAGTTGCGTTGTTAGTAATTTGCTATATCTACTTTATACATCTATGACGGTTACGATCAGCTTGGACACCTGCTTCGTTGCTCGCCCACCCACATACGGTGTGAAGATATCCTTAATTTTAAACCACAAACGCATTTTAGCAATTTTACGCCGACTGTTAGCTCATGTGTATCTGCATCCACTTCTTATCTTAAACAGTATTTTGGAGCCCATGCCACTGCAGTCTATGGTATCAAGTTCATATCCTTCCCGACAGAAATAGCCGATGCAAATCAGTCGTCTGAAACTGGAGACATCAATCGTTGCATTTTGCAAAACCACTGGCACAGATAAAATATGCCATTGACCAAAAATTCTGCTCGTGCCCATGAATTGATGTTAAATCTCAACCATTCTTCTATATTGAGGAGCAATTAAGATCTTCCGCGTTTTTTACAAAAATAATCCACCATACATTTCGTGCAGCTGTTTCTAAAGCACGTTGTAGCGATAACGTTTTGTTGATGGCTCTCACTCTCTCTTACAAGCTTTTTTACTGTACTGGCATCAATGAGCTTTGCCCTGCTCATATTCCCGGCTGCGTTGAGAAGGCAAGGCGTACAGACAAGGTCATGCACCCCTCCCAGCGGAGATGAGGAGGACGGGGAAACATCTCACATAAGCCCTGTGGAGGCTGTTACCTGCAGAGGATTACAATACCCGCGCTACGCCGCTGATAAACGAATGGATCTAAAATCATATTCTTTCCACATCGACTGGCAGGGTGTATAAGCGGGCGCTACTGTCCCACCTCATCAGTCATTACATCATAAATCATTGATGACTTTTTCGTCCAGGCTGTGGCTGAGGGTGTTTTTCATGATCGTTTTCACAGTCGATGGGTAAAGATTGCTGAGACGCCAGCGTCCTCTCTGATGCTCCATTTGGACAACCATCTTCTTTCCACCGACTCGAGCCGGCAAAGCGGTACAGGATGTTTGGACCGAGCGCATCTTTCGGGTCTGCTCGTAAGTCACACGTAGCCATGCAGCACATTCAGGTCGAGCCGGAGACACCGGAGAACAGTGGGAGCCTGGCGAGCCGTCGAGCGGCTGCGTCTGAGCGCCTGTGGGTTGCTTAGGGGAGGGCTGGCTTGGATGATGACCGGCGTGTTTTTGTTATGTCGCGATTCGGACCTGGTTCCTGCTGAGGTGATCCATGCCCCATCGTCTCCAGCGCCATCACCATGTCCCCAGCGTCAGCTGCAACAGCCAGTGAAAGCAGCACTACCACGGTTCCCGAGGAGGATGCGGACAGCCCCCGGGAGGAGGTAAGAGCGGAGCCCGCGCCTACAGCCCCGCGTCCCCATTCCTGTCGTGCGACACGCAGAGCGCTAAGTGCAGCGCCGGCTGGAAACGACCCCGAGCCCCAATCCGCACACTTCACCGTCCATCATGCAATTAAATAAGTGATAAATAAGCCGCTGCATGTGCGTGTTCTCTGTGGCTGCGATCGAAACGGCCCCGTCTGTTAATCATATGGGGCATGGACAAGGTAAACAAAGGTGGTGAGATTTTGTGGAAGTACGTGCGTGTGAGATGATTTTATGTGGCTTATAATCTCTCTATTTTGAGACAGTGAAATGCATGGCTCTGAATACGCTGTTTTTTTTCTAAAATAGGCTAAGGGACAGCCTAATAACGGCATTAATGCGAGCAATACCTCTGGAGCTTCACACGGTACGTTAGTAACTGGAATTTGGGAGATGAAAATCATGCGTTAGTGTAAATTTGGGCTTTTTATTAGTGCATTTTATTAGTTGTTATTTAAGCGAATGGCTATAGGCTCTGACTTGCAAAATGTCCCGTAATACAAGAATTGTGTTTATCGCACGTGTGACTAGTGTCACCGTTAGAGGGGTGCGGCATCTTACACATATTCAGCGTATTCTAATGTGACAGGCGACACAGCCGGACAGAATGTCACACAGGCATCAGCATTCCAAACACAGGGTAAGTGACAAAAGCTCGTCATGCTTAGAAAGCTTGTGTGGAATTCCAACATCTAAAGCATACAATTCATGTATGACAAATGCAATCAAAATAAATGAATTATTTTCAAAGTTAGGAATCCATCGTAGTTACAATTATCTGTCAACCGCACTAAATTGCAAAAGTGTATCAACACATTTTACCTGGCCCTGTAATTAAATGAGTAGGAAAACCAAATTATATCGTCGTGTCATGGACAGACTACGAAATCCAGCGTGTTGTCAGAAAATAGCACAAAGACTCCTAAAATAGTGCGGCGACGTGCGCTCCTCCGGGGGTGAGCAGACTGGTGACAGCTGTGTGGAGATGTGGCATTTATTGGTACGACGTGGTATTATTCAACATTCAGACACAGGAAACTGTACATCGGGAAGTAAAAACCCTCAGCTGGACTCCCACGCCTTTCTCCGCCCCGTTCCTTGATTACACCTTTTTAAGGTCTGTGAAAACTGAACACCGGGTGCAGCATGACGAGACGGATGCTTGTTCACCACGACAAAGTCCCGCTCCTGAGGCTAATAACGTCGCCTGGTGTCACATGTGATGCACGTGTTCTGCTCCGAACATGCCTATTACATACATCGAGTAGGCCTTTCAATGGCCCATAACCCCGTCCGCACGAGGGCAATCTACGGTATACGGGTCATTAACCAGATACTTTATTACATTTTTATGATCATGAAATTGATTAGAAAATGACAATTATTTATGCTGTATTTTTACATTTGGCCTTTTACATTTGGACAATCTAAAAACGCTCAAAGATTTGTTAAAATAAATGTTCACGTTGTTTCACTGTTTGATTCTAATCATTTTGATTAAAAAAATTTCAAAATTTAAGTGAGAACAGCAGGGTGGCTCTGGTGCCTTCCACCTCCAGGGTTGTGGGTTTGAATCCCACCTCTGCGCTTTGTGTATACAGCCGGACTCTCCCCCCATGTTGTGCAGGTTTCCCCCGGGTTCTCGGTTTTCCTACCATTTTCCAAACACATGCAGTCAAGCTGATTAACATGTTTAAACTGCCCGTGGAGTATGAGTGTGTGTGAAGGTGCTCTGCAAGAGACTGCCATCCTGTCCAGGGCGTACCTCAGCCTTGGGCTCTGTGCTGCCTGGGACCGGCTCCAGGCCCCCCCTCCCCCCTGTGACTGGTTGGGAAATGGATGGATAATATTTAAGTCATTACTCTTTTGGAACATCTGAGACCACATGCTAATTAAGCTATTATGTAGTGAAGCCAAAACGCAGCGGACGCAGTTTACAGGGCACCCAGGCATCTGTACTTTGATTTCCACTGACTCCATGAGATATTTAGCTTGTTATTAGCATAAAAAAACAAAACGTATTCCTTGGTATTTTCAGTACATACAAAAGCAATTAAATTATTACCACTAAAGTCAGGATATATGGGATCAGTAGAAAAACTTTGACTGAATTATCCTTTTGTTTCTTTAGTGTGGAGTGACAGCCCTCCTTTTTTTGGGGGGGGGGCACTGTGGTTGATTAGTTAGTGGTAGCACTATGTGTATTCCTGGGCTAGCACCATGTATAAAGGCAGTGTCTGCAGCAACAGGCAACTTTACACCGAGCGGGCCTGCAGCCAGACAAACCCCACCAACAGGAGCCTCTCTGCAGGTGTTCCTGGGGAGGCCCCCGTCTGCGTGCTCATCTCACAGCGTACGTTTATCCTCCGTTCCCAATGTTATCTTGAATTCATGTCTTAGTCGCTTCTCGAGATATTTTTTGGGTGGAGAAAAAATGTTTTCACTACATAGAATAGGGCACCTCAGCATGTACCGGAGAGATTTAAATAAATAAGGCCGAAAGCAGTTAGAGCTTGCGCCTGAAATGGGCCTGTGCCCTACCCCTCCCTCCAGGCTGAGGCCCCCAACTGGCTGGGTGGCAGGCCTGCTGTGTGACTCTGAGCCACACAGTCATTAATGTGCCTGGGGATCCACATCAACATTCACGGCCTGCCTCAGATCTCACTTTACATTGGGAGTCAGATCTGACGCTTATGGCCATGGAGTCTTAAGTAAGGAATTATGAACGAAATGTCTACGAACGACAACAACAATAGCAGTAAGATCAGCCATAGCAGTTATTATAAAAAACAATAATAATTAGTACCGTTATCTGCACTTTGCTTAAAAACATCAGGGTTTCTAGGTGCCACGAGGAGATGGCTGTGTGCACGAATCACACCGCACCATGTGAGGAGCAGCGCGTGAAAATCAGTGTTCACGCATAAGAGATGAAGGGGCATTTTTAAAGTTAAATTAATGCTTAATATTTAATAGGAAGGAAGGTGCTGCCACCTCTGGCGCCTCACGGTGGCGGCCGCATGCAACGTGCTCCCCTAATTGGTACTTAAGCTGCATGGTGTCAGGATGTGAAGGAGCAGCGCAAAAAGTAACAGAGGGCCTTCACTTTCAGAAAGCATTCTGCCTAAATATAATCATCATCATTTATAAAGGGCGCAATATGCAATTAAGAGGCAGACGTTAATTAGCGGCTGGCAGTCACCTTCCCCGAGGCAGCTGATTTTTTTGATGACTTTTCCTTCAGCACCTTCCCCATTACAGCCGCAGCCTGTTCTGAATGATGCCAAGTCACATGACACCATCACTCATCTCTACCCATTCCTCTTTCGCAGATTTCGTCGCCGGGACGGCTTACGATTCGCTTAGCCGCCGTGCGGTCAAGATGAGCTAAATGAGATAAATGAGCTGCCTCGCATCTCTGAGTGACCACTAACGCTCTCGTTTGCTGTCTGCCCCCCCCCCCTCCTGCCGAGCAGCAGCGCCCACTGAAGCAGTCCCTGAGCAAGGCCTTGTGCCGGGAGTCTCACTGGAAATGCCTGCTGCTCTCCATGCTCATGTACAGCTGCGTGGGAGCCATGACCTGGTGCCACGTGACCAAGGTGACCCGGCTCACCTTCGACAGCGCCTACAAGGGCAAGTCCATGATGTACCACGACAGCCCCTGCTCCAACGGCTACATCTACATCCCGCTGGCCTTCTTGGTGATGCTCTACGTGGTCTACCTGGTGGAGTGCTGGCACTGTTACACCAGGAACGAGCTGCAGTACAAGGTGGACGTGTCGAGCGTGTGCGAGCGGATCCAGCGCATGTGCCAGGCCACGCCCTGCATCTGGTGGAAGGCCATCAGCTACCACTACGTGCGCCGGACGCGCCAGGTGACGCGCTACCGCAACGGCGACGCCTACACCACCACGCAGGTCTACCACGAGCGCGTCAACACCCACGTGGCCGAGGCCGAGTTCGATTACGCCAACTGCGGCGTGAAGGACATCTCCAAGCAGCTGCTGGGCCTGGACGGCTTCCCCGTCACCAAGCTGCGCTTCACCAAGTGCTTCAGCTTCGCCAACGTGGAGTCGGAGAACTCGTACCTGACGCAGCGGGCCCGGTTCTTCACGGAGAATGAGGGCCTGGACGATTACATGGAGGCCCGGGAGGGCATGCACCTCAAGAACGTCGACTTCAAGGAGTACGTGCTGGCATTCTCGGACCCAGAGCACCTGCCGTGGTACGTGTCGCACTGCATCTTCTGGGCGGCCGCCTTCCTGACGCTCTCGTGGCCGTTGCGGGTGCTGACAGAGTACCGCACGGCCTACGTGCACTACCATGTGGAGAAGCTGTTCGGCTTTGACTACGTGCCGGTGACGCCTTCCGACGAGCGGCCCTTCTGCCGCCACATCCCCCGCGTCAACACGGTGGACAGCACCGAGCTAGAGTGGCACATCCGCTCCAACCAGCAGCTGGTGCCCAGCTACTCAGAGGCCATGCTCATGGACCTGGCGCAGCTGTCCAGCTGCAACGGCTACGCCGTCTGCGGCTACCGGCAGAACTGCGAGCGCTGCCACCGCACCATCAGCAGCTCCTCCATCTTCTCGCGGAGCGCGCTCAGCATCTGCCACGGCAGCCCGCGCCTGCCGTTCAGCGCCAGCCGCTTCTCGCTCGGCCGCCTCTACGGCTCGCGGCGCAGCTGCTTCTGGCGCAGCCAGAGCGGCAGCCTCAACGAGCAGGGCTGCCCCGCCGAGAGCAGCCGCTGCCTGTCGGGCCGGGCCGCCGGCGAGGAGAGCCCGCCCGCCTACCAGGATGCACTGTTCTTCCCCGTGCTTATCGTACACCGCGACGAGGGCTGCCTGAGCCACAACCACCGGTCGCTGCACCGCAATGGCTCCTGCGTAGAGACCTCCTTGTGAGGGTCGGGATTTCGGGAAGCAGCAGCATTGGGCGGGGGGGATGATGTCAGCTGGAAACGGTACCCCTTCCTGTGCTCGTTAATGCTGAAATCAGCCGGGGGCACGGCGCATTCGCTTTGAGTCGAGCCATTCCACCCTTGAGAAGTTTTCCCGTTTGTGTCGTCTTAGACGCCTGCCGGATGATTAAGCCTTTAGGGTCACTCATAGCCCACTTGTTCATTACTCATCCATAACTGTTTCCTGCCAGGATCGATCCGTTTAATCAGGATTCTCTATGACGGCGAAGAACAGACATCAGGTTTAATCTCACGATGCATTCAGTAGAAACTAAACCTGCGTAGGAAATTAAAGGGTTAAACGCCAACACAAACCTTGTGGAATTAATGGCAATAATCTTTAAAAAAAAAATGCACTGAAATAGAGTAACTTAGGGTTTGGATTTTTTTCTAATAAAGGTTGTGCAAGGGAATACAATGTTTACGGTCATCAACGAACAAATTAACTGGGAACAAGGTCAGAGGTCAAGATGGGCAAAGGTCTACAAATCGCCAACCCATAAGGACTGCAAGCGCACAGCTGTTTTTTCAGCACCGCAAGTGTCGCACAGTCATGTGACCGTGCTTTGGATCGTCACGTGTCCACAAGCTTGCACACTTCACTTCCTGCATTAATGCAAACCCAGTGGCTCTCCGCTAACACAATGTCACAGACGAGCTTAAGTCTGTTGGGTGACAGTAATGATCGTAACAGATGAACTAGCACAGCCGTCTGCCTCCTCCAGGTTACATAATCTCTGTCCTGCTGTGGTGTAACATCCTGCCATCGGCTCCCCCGCTACACAAAATCACACATTAGGACTTTGGGTTCCTATGCAGCCGTTTGGTTTCTGTCTTTTTTGAAAAGTGTGTTGTTACTTCTGGAAGCTGTAGCCTCTTGCAGCTGGTGGCCCTTTGCAGAAGATTGTTTAGGTAGTGATCAGATCATCCACAGTTACAACCTACCACTGATCTGAAAAATAATCAACCTCTGGTGATTTATAGAAAATTTTCATATTTTGCAGAACTTTTTAAATTCATTTTTTTAGCAGATTTGAGACCTTATTATGTTTTGTAAAATGCTTCTGCTAACTGGGTATTTTCACCAATACCAAGACTGGTGTTGCGAGTACTTTAGACAATGGGGGCATTTCCTTTGGTTTTGTAGTCTTTGAATCCCACCCTGGGTGTCTGTCAGTTTTTCAGGAATCTGTCTGTAGCCAGTCACATCCGTCAATGTGATCCTGTGATGCCACTTTCCGTTTTAAGGGCATACGGAGTGTAAAAGGTAACAGGAGACATCAAAAGTGTCACACTAACCCTGAACATAGGGAATGTAAAAAATGAAGACATGCAGTCATGTTTCTTACCCTTCCCGTCCATCTATTCATAGCACTCAGCATGGTATGGTGAATTATTTAGTAAGGGACGCCAAAGGACACACAAACAGAACTCCTGGTTACGAAGTATGTTTGCGTGATTCACGAACAGAGGTGCTTCTGTAAAGGGAGGCCCTGGTACGGGTCTATAATGGTACAGGATATAATTCATAAAAAAGTCCTCTGACAAAAACAAAGGTTTTTAGCGTTGAATGAATAACTGCAACTGTGACAACAAATGCCAAGCTAATTAGTGGCTTGGTCCACAGCACTACAGGACTGATGTTTACAGAGAAAGAATCCACACGTTTGCCGTTTTTTTTTTTTCTTCAAACTGTCTTCAGGCATCACATTCACCATCAATACGACTAGCCAGGCTGTGTCATGCACTTGGTCCATTACACAGCTTCATTCCTCCTTTTTCTGGTTTCAGCTACCTCTTTTCAGTCACTGAAGTGCCTGGGGGCTCATCGAACAAACGCTCATTTGCGAAAGCATTTGATCAGCTTGTAAGTAAGCCGTACTGCAGTTAAATCAATGGTTGGGTCTCACGGATGAACTGAAAGTTTGATGCAGCCTAACAATACACTCAACCGAATCGGTAAAAATAAAAAAAAAAACCTTCCAAAATGTATACTTCATATCAGTGCCGCCTGATGCCCAGGTGTCCACCAGTATGGTGACCGGTGTCGCCTAATGGGCTGACCAGTACGGCTTTGTATGTTTTTACTGAATTAGCAAAGACAAATTTCACCACTTACCATCATATTCACAAATGTGTGGAATCGACACCCCCAAGCAGTGATCACTGGAAACTCCACCTCCCAGAAACCTCTGACAGCTAAAAGCATTCAATTTTAATTCATTTAGTTCATTTAAAGCCCATTCATACATTTCACTCCATGTAAACTAAAAACTCCCATAACTCAGTTTTGTCACCTAAAGACACCCCTGGTAACCTCAGGAATGTACCAGATTGTAAAGGAATGTATAGATTTTAATGGACTTTTTACAATTTATTTTCCTGACTGAATTTTCCTAACCTGACAATTGTGTTTGTCATGAATTTCCCACTGAATTTCATCATATGTGTCTTTGAGTTTCTATACTTTAAGATATTTTAATGTCCACTTTTCAGAGTGATTATTAGAATTTCTGAAGGTAAATACAGTTCTTCTTCTCCCTTTTCTCCAATGCTGTAATAGTCGTGCATTTTATGATTACATATCAGAGCCCACATCTACATGTATCTGAAACACAACGAAACGGTCAGTGAGATGCCTGAGGCACTCAGTACCAGCTCATTTTTTTTTATGGTGCATAACTATGCAAGAGTCTCAGGAGTTCAGCCAAGACACCACCTCACCCATTGTGTTCCTGCCTAATGTTCTTTTACGCTTAGAGTCTAAATCAGGGGTCTCCAACTCCGGTCCTGGAGAGCTACTGTCCAGTTGGCCTTCTTTCCTGCCAGGCTTCTGATGAGCCACATCTGTTCTCAGGTAAATACCAGGACCTGGTGTGGCTCATCAGAAGCCAGGTAGGACAGAAAACCTACCAGACAGTAGCTCTCTAGGCCCGCAGTTGGAGACCCCTGGTTTAAATGCTTCAGTTTGTCCTATAACAGACTAATACCTTCTGGCTAATTGACCTTTCGATTGACGTTTATGATGGAAGACTCAGGGGACCCAAAGCTCCTCTGCTGCTGACATCATACCAATCAAACAACAGAGCTTTTCATGAGCTAAAGAATGTCATGCACCAATCATGCAGAGTCTTCGATTAACTATATGCCTTGGGTGTATCAGACACATGAGCATGCTGACTTACATTTCAGTTAGGAAACTGCACAGCCACTAAATGTAAATATCATCTGTGATACCCAATGAGAAGGAAATACAAAGGCCCCTCCTGCCATTTGAGGCAAAACATATTCCTCCCGCCGGAGGAAGTAATATTACAGCCCAACGGTCCTTAGCGCTTATTTATTTGATGCTGCATTAGTAACCTGGGACCCCTAGCTCTGATCTGGTCTTAACTGGGGCCCCAGGCTTAAGAAGGGCAGCTG
This sequence comes from Petrocephalus schoutedeni, assembly GCA_026780765.1. Lineage (NCBI taxonomy): Eukaryota > Metazoa > Chordata > Actinopteri > Osteoglossiformes > Mormyridae > Petrocephalus > Petrocephalus schoutedeni. The sequence goes on from JAODKL010000039.1 coordinate 14,958,644, forward strand.
TAATGAATTAGTAGATCTAAAACGTCAAAATAAAATTATGTCCTACTGCTGTTGTACTTCAGCAGAATTGAGAAAGTAACGAATAACGGTATATTTCACACGTTTATCTAACGAGCTAAGAGTGAAAATGATGACTGTTAACAGCACTCTTTGGTTGCCGTCAGACTAGGAATGCTGCCCATTTTTTGCGTTTTATATAATGGCCTGATGTGTGAATAATTAGGAAAAGCTGCATATTCCTCCTGTAAATAACCTGGGGATGCAGGAACAGATGGGGTAGCAGAATTTTTATACGCCGGTGAATGTCTCACCTATGGAATGGAGTGCTGTCCTTACCAAAATGTGTGGGTATCTGGTTTGTTCAAGCGGTAAGTATCTGTGTACATCTGAAATATGTCAAATAATTGTTCCAAAAAGAGAATATATTGTACATAACCTTATTCAGCTGTATACACTTGGTGCTTTAAAATCTGAACATCAATATGGGAGAGCACTGTTCTGTTTTGGCACTGCTTGTCATGTTCCCATGAACATACACTTTTCATGCTCGTCACAGGTGCAGACAGATTGTAAGAATGTTCATGTCACATTGCAAACTTTTAACTATTATGATCAAATATTGTAAGGAGGGCAAGGTGACCATGGAATTTTCCAGAATCATGTTGTACATGTTGTATGGAGCAGACTGACCAGGGAATGCTCCGGAATCTAGTTGACCATGTTGTCCAGAGTGAATTGTGAACATGAAATATTCTGGAATCATGTTGTTGGAGGGGGATTGTGGCCGTGGAATGTTAAGGAACCATGTTGTACATGTCGTTCAGAGGGGATTGTAACCGTGGAATGTTCCAGAACCACACCTGTCACTGTAAGCATTATCCAATTAGACAGCTGGGGGACCCTCACCTGAGAAGTCTGGTCTGTCGGTTACTCTTAGATGACTTTAATAAACATGAGCTCAGTGAACCGTGATGGGTTAGCCATATCCAACAGTGTGTAAAAGTATAATTACATACAACAAAAGGCCACAATATCCAACTCAAGTTCTCAAAATACATTTTTTGGTATAAGTGTACAGAAGATCAATGTTTTACCTGAAATTGCAGACAGGACATATTTTATACTCTATAGATGAGGTCATCTGTTAGTCTGCTGTGTAATGACCCTACAGTTATAAATGTAAAAGACTGAAATACCTAATCTTTATGTATATTACCACTTTCACAATGTTGCCTTTATGTTGCATATATACAGTCACAAAGATTAAGAACCAAATCTGTGTACCAACATTACAAAAAGGCTGAATAAAACATCATGTTTTCAGTTGGAATGTGTCAAAGGCATCATTTCACTGTGTCATACATACTTGTTTTTGCATCTCCAGTTTTATTTGACGATCCCTCTACAGGTAGCGAATCTAATTCAGAGTAGCAGACACACTGCTGCCTATTAAGAGTTAATTTCCTTCATACTAACATTTTAAATTGACAATTAATAAACCAATTATGCTAACATTATGCTAACGTACAAATAACTGACAGTGATTATGCTGTATATAATAGCTAATGTACTTAAGCAGATATAACGAGGAGATCTTTATCTTGTTCAGTCCCAGCTTGGACACTTGTACTTTTAGTTTTTTTCCCCACCTACATCTTATTGTGAGAATGAAAGATGTACGAAGCTTATTGGTTGTGAGGTGAAGAGTCGCCAGCGGGGGTCACTGGTGAGGTTGCGCTCTGGGCCCCCTTCAGCATGGCTCTCACCTGGTTGTCCTGCAGGATTTGATTGATGCGACCCTCACTCTCCAGGCTGACCTCAGACAGGCGAAGGTCACAGACCAAAATGGTGCTGTTATGCAACATGCCTTGTTCCAGGGCTTCTCCTCCCCCCTTAAAAACAAACCCAGATCAGACAGCATATATCAGTGTCAATGAAGGCCATAAACCCATAGCTTTGAACAAAATGGATCTTTAAACAGCCTCACCAGTCAGCTATGTAAGACATAAATAACCGTTACATTTTTATGCTGCCCATTGAAGCTGTGAGATACTCGATACAGATACTTGTAAGGTAATAAAGAATTTGTACAATAACCTAAAGTAATAAATAATTGCTGTTTCACATATTCCAGGGGGGGCTATCTGCACTGTGTACCCTAGTAACCGGAGAGTCATGGTCGGTTACGGGTTTTAAAATGAGGGGGGATGATGCAGCGATCCTCAGTTTAGCAATTTCAGATTTTCAGAAGCTTAATCCACCAACTCTCAAAAGATACAAGGACGAAAATATAGAGCAGGGGTTTTCAAAGTCCTGACCACGGTCCGGATGCAGAGCGAACCTCAAGTTTATTCGGACCCAGCCAGTATCTATATGACTGACGTAAAAAGGCTTAATGTGGTTTGAAGTACAAGATACAATGTAAAACGACCAAATTTCGCACACATTTAACTCGTCATGACCCCCCACCCCCCCAATGACGGAGTCAAAATCATCAATGACCATTAAAAAGTTCTTTTTTATACATTGATGTCTATATTGAATGTTATTAATTCATTAAAGTTCATGAAGTGCTGTTCTGTCACTGAAAATTGTTCTGGACCTCTGACTTTGAAGAAAAGTTTGAGAATCTATGATGTATTGGACCTTGGGACCAGACAAGGACTTTCAGTAAGAATCAGAACAGAATTATGTTCATTATGTTCATGGCAATGACGTGGAGTATCCCTTTTATATGCAGAGCCATTTCTCTGCAGTTCAGTGAGAAATAAAACTCAAATAAAGCTAGTATCAATAAAAAAATAATGCTGCAAACAGGATCAGAGACACCGGTAAAACACCGGTTCTCAAAAACACTGAAGCATGGGGCTAGGAATTACTGCATACAGCTGTTTCCAGAGGTGCCATCCTCGTGACGAGAATAAACACCTTCCATAATAGCTGCATTTTCAGAATACTAAAATGGACATTAAACAATTCAATACACATCACAAAACAACGATTACATAAGATCATCAGAAACCACATGAGGTCTAACACCCATGGTGATTGTTAATGGCTGCATACTGAAATTTGAAAAGCAAGTGGCGTGGTGTCCCAGTGGGTAGTACTGCTGCCGCATACCTTCAGAAGTGAGGGTTTTAATCCCTCCCCGCCTTAAGTAAAACTCCCCATGTTGCGTGGGCTTCCTCCAGGTGCTTCCACGTACCCCTCCCTCATACCTAAACTTCCTGTGCGTGCCCTGTGACAGACTGGCATCCCACCAGGGAGTTCTCTGGGGTAGGCTCCGGATGACCCAGACCAGGATACTTCTTTTGGAAGATGGGTGGAAATCTCATCTAATAACCAATGCGTAACATTGATTATGTAATGCTATAATTTGCTATCAGTGAAAGTTACACACAGTACGTACTAAAGACATCAAGAATATATGGCATCTGGTTTTTGATCACATTTCGTCTGCTCTTTTTTTTATATATTTTTGCTTAAATTCAGAGTATTGATCTTTGAATCAGATCCATTTGCAGACGACATCTTGACAGTATGGGTCGGCCCCAATCTGATCTGGCACTTTTAGCTTCTCAGATGTCACTGCAGTTTCCGTCCTTAGATACAGACGGAGAGTGTAAATGTGAACGGAGAAACTGCAGGCTCCCAGAGTCAAATGCTTTATTTGCAATAATAATAATAATAATAATAATAATAATAATAAATCATCTTAAAGGGGGGGGGCATTTTGGTGACTCTCAGTCTGCAGCAAAATGTACATGGTTTCCATCTCCCAGCCCCCTGTTTTATTAGATATCCACGGCTACATTTTAGCAGATTTCTTTCATTGAATTTTATTTAATTAGCAGACACTTTTACCCAAAGCAAAGCAGGGTGAGAGAGCAGGGGGTTATGGACCTTGCTTGAGGAGCACTTGGCTCTGTCAAGCGCCAGATCTGAACCAGCGGCCTCCTGCTCACTGACACAGTGTTCTAACCTGCCGGGCAGCACATCACCTAAGCTTTCAACATGCTCAGTTCTCAGGAAAAAGTAGCTCCACCCAGTATTTTGCATACACATGACGGTCCCTGTGTTCCTATTTTTATGGGGACTCTCCATTCCTTCCTATAGGCATAACCCTAATGCTAACTACGGCGACCTTTACTCCGACCCAGCCTTAACCTTAAATCACCAAACGAAACACCAGACTGTTTTTTTTTTCTTTACATTTTTGATTGCATTCACAGATTTTTAAGTTTCCCCTTGTGGAGAACGAAGGTATACATGACCCCACACACACACACACACACACACATACATTAAAGTATTCCTAACCCGGGGACTTACCACTCCAAACCTGTTGCAGGAAAGATTGACAGTTTCCAAGATGCTGTTTTGACCAAAGACCCGTGACAGGGCGACAGCTGCGGCCTCAGTCAGCTGGTTGCTTCCCAGGTGTAAGAACTCCAGAGTCTTGTTCGATAAGAGAGCTTGAGCGATGGGCTGCCCGCCCTCGTCCCCGAGCTGGTTCAGCCTGAGATTGAGCCCCGTTAGGACACCGTTGGTGAGCAGCGCGTGGCCTAGGGCCTGGCCTCCCGGCCCACGAACTGCGTTGTTGCACATGTTCAGCCTCTCCAGCTTGCTCCGGTTCAGTAGTTTGGCAACAGCCAGGGCCCCCCTGTCTCCAATCAGGTTGTGGGACAGGTCGAGCTCCTGCAAGGAAGGGTGCTCCAGCAAGTACTTCACGAGCAAGCAACACTTCTCGTCGTCCACTTTGCTCTGGTGGATTCTGAACACCTTCAGACAGACAGACAGTTTATAAATCCCGAAGGAAACTGCACAGTACGGTAGCAGAACACACACACTTAGATAGTAAGCCATTTAGACAATAATAAACAGGAACAATTAATAAATAATAAAGTGCAAAATAGTGCAAAAGTAGGACACAGAATTCCATAGTAAATAAATAGAAACAAATAGTATTATACTGTGGATTGTACAGTGAACATTTAAAAGCAGACCATGAACCTGACAGAAAGGTGGTGTCATGAGTTAGACTTCCTTCTATAATGAATTATTTTATAGCAAACTGCACACCAAAACAATACAGCACAAGGATTCTTCAAGTGTGAGATTAAATTTAGCATTCTGTTGTTAATGTACAATGATGTTATGCTATAGTTAGCCTGTGAATATTTACACATAGCTTATAAACTCCCGCAGTGCAAGAAACACCAGTCACAAGGCGGGAAGCCCTCCCCACCTGCCACTGTGCTCTGTCTTCAGACCAGCTGGCTCACAATACTTGCAGTTCACTTAACCCCGATTAAAGCCAGCTGGTCATCATTAGCAGTCAGTTTTTAGCTAGAGTGTCAGGCTTGCCAGTGCTGAGTCATGTTTAGCAGTCTCTGGGCCTGCCCTGTGCCAAAAGTGGGTCATCCCCGTGCCTTGTGCTCAGAGTCTAACCCCGATTAAAGATGATACTTTAGCCCAGTCACTGTCATTGACTGAAGGGCAAGATTATATTCCAGTAATGTGAATACAGTACATATGAAAAGTTTACAGTATCCGATTCAAATTGATGAATCCCTAGTCTGCGGGAGGATATATTACAGCTGAAGGGCAGAGACACTTTCCATTATTTTGAGCTTACGGATGGTTTGCCTGTTATACAATGGACCTGGTTCTAGCTCCACAACGCTCAGCAGTACAAGGCAATCCGTCATTCACCAGCTACCAAGGCTGCACTGCTAGCTGGTCGAACTGGCAGGGGTCCTGTCTGCAGCCCTGTGAACCCCATCACACCACCAGAGGCACAGGCATAAAAATAAACTAAAATGAAATAATGAAACCAAATCTGTCTGGAGCTGCAGATGAATGTTCTGGAACCAGGCACTAAGACCAGATACCACTGAATCCGCGGCTACGCCCCGGCCCCCGCCGGCATGGCACGTAATGAAAACAGTGGTTAGACCGTCCTTTGAAGATGTCACCTTTAAAGACATTATTGTTATCCTAAGGAATAAAACTCTGCCAATTAACTGAGCTGGCATCAAAGGACGTATAATAATGGATATCATTTCAGCGACAAGACAATTTAAATTTAAATTGCTTCCCAAGAAAACCTGCATCCAAGACAAAAAAAAAACTTCAAAAATGACATTTCATGGTATTAACTGATGTAGCTATTTCTGTTTTCATCCTTCTGCAAAATTACTTTAGGATGTTGCTGAAGTATATAGTTTTCATGCTAATAATATTAGTTTCTCCATCATGGTTTTAACAAAAAATTGTTATGTATGCCAGTACTTCACAATATGGTCCTTGGGGACTGGCAGACAGTCCATGTTTTTGCTCCCTCCCAGCTCTCCTCAATAGCCCGGGAGCAAAAACATGGACTGTCTGTGGGTCCCCATGGACCAGGTTGGGAAACACTGTTGTACGCAGCTCCTCACCTTCAAAGTTCGGCATGATTTTAGAGCCACAGCCAAAGCCTGACAGTCACGGTAGGTGAACTCAAACAAATTCCATTGGAAGTTCATGCCACAGCCATGAACACCATAGACCAGGTGTAGCTCCTCCAACATTGGAAGCTTGTCCAGCAGGACGCCAAAATCGAAGTGGTCCAAAGAGGGCCCATTGAAGCTCGAGTCGCTGCCCGAGTCTGAGTCCTCATCCTCCTCTGGTTCCTTAATAGGGGGTAAAAGCTGGGAGATGTTCAGCCTTCGCACATAGTCTTTGCTCAGTGGGACCAAGTCCAACACCGACCTCAGATCAGTTGCATCAGGCACAAAGAGCTCAATGGCGCCCTCTAGGTGCTGCTCGAGGTACATGCGCTTCCAGCTGTGGCCATAGGCGCAGACGTCACACGCCGGCCACCGCTGGACGCAGCACCTCTGCCAGTAGCCTTCATCGTCGACCAGGCCGGCCGTCACACTCAGGGGCAGCTGTGGAGGCAGCAACCCCAGCACCTCTGCTCTGTGGCTGGGCAGCAGCTCGCGGAGGATGGGGTTATCTGTGGGGTGAAGGTGGAACCAAGGAACCACCAAACATAACAAGAACCACTGCTGTTACTCTGCTTTAAATCAAACACATTCTGCTTGACTTCTGGACCTCAATAGTCTGGAGTCCTGAGATTTTTAAGTTAATTTATATTTATTCATTTGTCATTAGGCTAGTTTACTTAATTCATCAATTCATTTTTCATAGCTGCTGCTTCTATGCAGGGTTGCAGGTCCAGAGCCTGTCGTGGAAACTACGAGCGCAAAGCTGGGAATAACCCAGGATGGGGTGCCAACCCATCACAGGCCGCGCGCACATACACACACACACACACACACACACGCACCTACAGACAATTTGGCTTCCAATTCACCTTAGGTGTTTTTGGACTGGAAACTGGATAAAGTCCCATGACAACAGGAGAACATGTAAGACTCAAACCCAGGCTTCCTAACAAATTAGTCCTGTTTGCTTGTATATAATTTAACTAGACTTTAAATATTATAAATGAAGTGATAATGCATTATGGCATCCATGACTCTGTTGTTAATTGAGGGTCGCATAAAGGTATTTTTGGTTTACATCCAATGTTTTTAAAAGGCATACATTCAAAGTTTTGCACTATATGCCGCAGGCAGAGTTTTGTCAGGGGAGGGACCGCGGCCAGGGACCAGCTCAGGTCCTCGGCGATGATGCGGCGTGTTCTCCGTCCCGCCAAGGCCACGGGCGGCTTCATCAAATGTCGCTGGTCTGCAGGCTTCCCTCGTCCTTGCCATACATCTGCCATCCTAATCTGCAAAGATTCATCACCGTGACACAGAGCAGATTTCTACAATTCTCTACATACAGCAATTCAGGGTGACCTTACCATTAAATGGTTTTCGTATCTCGCATCAGATTTTCACTAAAATCTGGATGATATTCTGTGTTTATTCCGCCGACCTTCTGTCTGTCTGTCTATAGTTCCTCCATCCCAACAGCTGTATAGAAGGACATGTCATTATTTTACAACATATATGTCCCCCATTAAGTCTAAAAGATGGACTAGATTAACTACTGCGGAGAGCAGCGCAAGGGGCCGCGGTAAAGATAGCTTGCATTTAGCGATTCGGGATTCCACTGAATCTCTCTCTAAAGAGCAGTAACGTGTACATTAAAAATGTGGCATCTCGGTGTGATTCGTGAAAATGCTAATACGGAAGGACGGCGGGAAAGAGGAGTAAAATACGGTAGTTTCCCGGCCAAAACGGGAGACTTGACAGCTATTTTGCATGATAATGTGCGCGATAATGCACTGTGGAGAGAAATTCAGTGGAATCCCGAATCGCCGACTGCAAACTCGGTTTCCCGTGGTGCAAAGGAGCACTGAAACCGCTGTCTGCATAAATACACACATTCCCCACGGCGAGGCTCGGCGTGCAGTAACCCTTTGGTCTGTTTGCGTGTTTTTGGGTAACTTCAATCAAATTTAATCAATCAGTTTCAACTAGCCGACTGTTACCATGCGAGACTTAGCTTGATCACATTAAACCGGGAGGGGGTTAACAGGCATAAAGGGAAGGGAATCAAGAGCAGCGGACTCGAAGACCTGTGGAAATTGTGCGAAAAATGTTACAGTGAGAGTTTTAAAGAGAGAAATAATACCGAAGGCGCAGTTTGGCCGCGCGCGTAGCCCTCCCTGGCGCTTGTTGTTTTCTAGCGGCTGAGCGTCTCCTTGACGACCGACGCTAAGGTCTGAGCGGTAATAATGGCTCTTTGCGAGATGAATGGAGCCGCAGCCGTAAGGGGGAGAGGCAGCTGGAAACGTCCTGACACGCAAAACCCAGACAGGGCGCATCTGCTTAATGCCAAGAGGATCACAGAAACAGGGTTCGGGTTTAGGATGCTGGCCATTTGGCTGAGCGGTGTGATAAGATCATTGGAACAGATTCTTCTGCAGGAAAAGTCATGCTTTCATAATCCACACGACAACTCTTAAAAAAAACATCGCCGGTGCAATGACAAATTAATAAACTGAAGACAGTAAAGCAGCATTATATTTAAGCTGACACCGCAACTACATTCATTCGATTAATTTTGGGTGACGATGCACGTCAGGGAAGACACTTTGGGCTAGGACAGGAATTGTAAACTTCCATTTCCGTTAAAAGGACCTGGATTTCACTTAAGCGCTGAGCTTTTGCTGTGCGCTGATTGGTCAGACTCCTATAATCATGCACGTGTCACTAATGTTAATGTGGAACAGCTGGATGAGTC
>JAODKL010000039.1:14983256-14994833 GCA_026780765.1 Petrocephalus schoutedeni
TGAGATTATGAAGGGTTCAGGCTATTTTATTTTATCTCTACAACAACAACAACTCATAATAATAATAATAATAATAAGAATTCTAACAATTAAACTCTGAAGTAATCATTTATTTACCTTAGCAATAAAATTATACTTTTGTCAGGTCAAGTTCTTCATTGTCGCATATATTTTGCAATACAGCGAAATTCTTGTGCTACAGTTGTTGGTGAGGGAAAGGTAGTGCAGGTAGAAGAAAGGGTGCAAATACAGTGCTAAGAGTCACACTGGACAGGGGGGATACTTGACAATAAATAAGGCAAGTGGGACAACATTATACAAAACAAAGCAAGAGTGTACAGCACTATACGTAACATACAAGACAGAACAGGACTGTACAACTCTATAAGACTTTACAGAGCAGTGTGCAGCTGTACAGCTATATAAAACAACAGAAGGGACCTGGGGTGAGTACTAAATGTAATGTGCATGAACAGCCAATTTGGAAATACTGCCCAAGAGTGTCTGGGGAAAAAAACACAATCCTCAGGTACCAAAAAATGTAATCCATCCCATCCATCCATTTTCCAACCCGCTTATCCGAATAGTGTTATTTTTAATAGCTAATTTACCTTCTGGATCAGAATGCTCATTAGTGAAGGCGTCGTCCTTATTCCACCACAATGATATATGCCTAATTATACATTTTCAAAGACAGCCTGTTTTGTTGACTACTTTAATCAGAGTAACACTGCAAGAAAATCTAACTGAAGTACAAATGCTGAATCCATAACAAGAACTAATTCTAAATTAGGTTTACTGTGTGTTTGTTTGTAAAAAGCACCAATTTAAGAGTCTATAAATAATATGATCAAAAACTGATTTATTTAGTGTGGGGGTTACATTTTATACTTATAAACAACTGTAGTAACTGCATGAAATACATAAACTGTTATGACTGATTAATGATGTATGAACCTGGGATAAGTATGTATCACTTCGTTTCTGGATAATTTATTTGTTGAGTAATTAATGCACTTACAGAATACTGCTACATTATTTGTGCTCCCTCAAGTAAAGTGTCACTGAAGCTTTAGAGACAAAGGGTAGGGGAAAAGCATTATATGGGAAACCTGGCCATTACACCAACAGGAAATGTCATGTCATCCCTTTCTATATATATATGGGCATTCATGTAACAGCTATAACATCTGCCACTCTTCTGGAAAGGTTTTACACAAGATTTTGGAGTGCATCTGTTGGAATTTTTGATCATTCACCCAGAAGAGCATTTGTGAGGTCAGGCACTGATGCTGGACGTGAAGGCCTGGCTTGCAGTCTCCATTCTAGTTCATCGCAAAGGTATTGAATAGGGTTGAGATCGGGGCTCTGTGTGGACCACTTAAGTTCTTCCACAACAAACTCACCCAACCATGTCTTTTGGGACCTTGCTTTGTGCACTGGGGCTCTGTTCTCACAAAGTTGGGAGCATAGAATTGTCCAAAATATCTTGGTATGCTGAAGCATTAAGAGCTGCCTTCACTGGAACTAAGGGGCCAAGCCTAACCCCTGAAAAACAACCCTGGGATTAATGCCAGAGGAAGTTTGGAACTCTGCAGTTATTAAGTCAACAGAGCGTTGGTGACTTTTACCCACTATGTGCTTCAGCACTCAGAACTTATTTTACATGGTGTGCAAGTTTCTATTGTTTCTAAAGGCTTCCACTTTGCAATACTACCACCCAGGGAACAAATGCAAACTGACTTATTGCAAAAGCGGCATCTTATTACAGTACCACACTTGAATTCACTGAGCTCATCAGAACAACTTGTTCTTTCACAAATGTTTGTAAACCTGCTAGTTGCTTGATTTTATACACCTGTGGCAATGGGTCTGAATGAAACACCTAATTTCAATGATGTGTGTCCCAATATATTTGTCCCTATATTTTATGTTTTGAAAACGTCATGTAGAGTATGACAGCACAGAATGTCTATACTTGAGTTATATAGGCGTACATAAAACCAAATCAAAAATCACCTTGGTGTTTGCAGCCAAATACGCTAATGGTGCCCAGAACTACATACTACATTTCAACTTTACAGATGTTTTTAAAAACATTATATACCAATTACCACAACATTACTTTAAGTAATATTTTTATACAAGAATAAACATTCCACTCTTCTATCCAGAAAAATCTGCCATTCCTTCATATATAACCTCAGACACTATGTTTAAATATATTGCTATACAGTACATGCTTTATAAATGTAGGCTAGCAGTTTCTTTTTATTTTTTTATTTAATCAGAATTGAATCTGTTTTCACACCAGCACTGACATGTCAAAGACATGTCAAATACATATTCATTGCCCTGTTTCCCCATAATCTGGGACTGGGAGTTCTCATTCATTACAATTAACATCCGTCTCCAGTAATGCAGGATGCCTTTGTCATCTCAGGAAGGGTGAAGGGGCAAAAAAGTCCAAAAATAGCTGACAACTGTTGGCTCACGTCAACAGCCCTGTTTAGCCCCGTTTTCCAATAAGTAACAGAAGCACTTTACCAAAAACTATAGCGCTTCTGAGTTAGGAGCAAACAAATTAACAAAATTACATAACGAGCAACGGCAAGCATGTTCTTAGCCAATTTGATTTGCAGTCAAGTTACTGTTCTAAAGTGATTGTAGACCTCTCTGTGAAATCAGCATTTTCACAACAAACCTGTTTTGCAAGTAGTCTGGCGTACAGTAAAACACGATTCCATGGAGGCATTCTGGGAAATTCTGATGGATCTTGGATGTACCACTGGAAAAATTTTGATCTGCGTTATTAATTTTAATGATGTCTTTGCCAAAACAAAACAAATTCCTAACTCCTTATATTCCCTGTGAATAGTATGGCAGATTATTTTCAGTTACAGTTTGTAAATAGCAGCATAAATACATTATCATTTTGAACCATTAGCTTTTTTTCCTATCCGTCTTCTACCTGCTTACCAGGGTCTGGGAGCCTATACCCCTGGCAAGTTTAGGATGCAAGACTGAGGTATACCCTGGATGGGATTCCAGTTCATCACAGGGCACACACACACACACACACATTGGCATACCTATCTAAATTGGGACCATTCATTTATTTCTATGGGTAAAACCCTAATCCCAATCACAACACCCTTAACCCTTACCCAGCCCTAAACTTAACCACAAGTAACCAACCCAAATACAAGATTTTTGGTATTTTTACTTTTTTGAATGCATTCACAGATTTTTATAAAATTAAGCCTGAAGTAGTGAGGACAGAAATAATGACATAATGGCGTAAGTGATGCTCCCTCACAATGCAGGTAATGCGCCACATTCAGGACTCCCTAAACAACTGCTCATCTGACATAATATTCATGTCTTTCAGCCATACAGTAAAACAAGGAGCATTAGGACTCTAAAAACTTGGAGCTTAGTGCTCTTACATCAATACTGGGAGTGCTACACTCCCTGTATCAGTGACCTCATGACCCTCCATGCTCTCCAGATCCATCACCTGAGTTCATAGGAAGAGTCACCAGAGACCTGAATGCCACTGCTGAGGTAAGCAAACCTCTCACTGAGGTCGAAATTCTCCCTGCAGGTAGACACACTGCTGGTGGCTGTGCCTAAGGCGTCAGTAAAAGGCTGGGTTGTAGATTTGAGTCTCTCGAGAGCCCTGATCAAGCCTCCATTGACTCCATGAAGATCACAGCATCGTGATGCCCCAGAGTTGTTGGACCACATGACCCTGCATAGCACCTAGTCCATGCAAGCACTGAATAGAATAGGAGCAAGAACACACCCCTGACGCACCCCAGAATCAACCAAGAAACACAGAGATTCTGCCGCCACTCTGCACAGCTCTCACAGCACCAGTGCACAGATCAGTTATGATGCACAACGACATCAGGGCAATCCGGCAAAGTCTCAGGATGTCGCACAGGGCACCTCAGTCAACTGAGACAAATCCTTTCTGGAAATCGACAAATACTGCAATGAAACTCTGAGGATATTCACATTCGAGCTTGATGCAAACCCTCAGTGCCAGGATGCGGTCAGTGATAGACTGCTCCAGTCTTGTATTAAGGATGACCCTAGCAAGGACCTTACTCGGCACAGAGAGCAGTGTTATCCCCCTGTAATTGCTGCAATCCAGGCGATCACCCTTCCCTTTCCAGATAGGGACAGCAGGACCCGTTTTCCAGTCAGTTGGGGTGACCTCCCAAATGAAAGCAAAGATTGCTTGCAATACCAGGAGGACAGCCTTACCACCAGCCTAGAGGAGTTCACAGATCGCTGTGGCCTTCCCTTCCCTGATGCGGTGTATTATATACTTTGGTTATGTACATTGCTTAATATTTGGGGGTGTATGTGTATGTGTGCCATTCATTACAGGTTCCTGCTCCTGCACACCTGCATCCTGAGCACTGTGGATGCGGATTGGTTAATCGCTGCTGGTCAAGGACCTACAGATCCCCAGCTTGCTTATCTATGCTTTGTGCACACATTTATTTTTTTGAGCAGCCTGAGCATAGTTTTTTTTGAGAAAGCCTCCTTTGTTAGCCATTCATGTGGCCTGGGATTAGGTTAGGATAGATTTTACCCATCGTCGGCCAGATCCCCCTTTGCACATTGCTAGAAATTGGTTGCCTAGCCACACCAGGCTAGAGGTGTGTAACTCCTCTATGTTTTGTATTGGGATAGATAGGGTAGTGTGGACAGGCTGTCTTTTAAATTTTTAAAATGTTTTATTTTGCAAATAAATTAGTTGAATAAGATAAGTTTTTTTTTTACTTTTATTTTTTGCTTTTCTTCGATGTTACCTATGACCCATCTGGGCTGGGGTTTATAGTTTAGTAAATATTTTGTAAATTGATTATATGGTTATATGTGGCATTGAATCAGGCCATACTGCAAATGTCAGTTTCGCCGTGGGCTTAGATTTTGTTTGTATGCCCTTTTTGTTATGTTCATTTTCTCCTTAGACATTCCAGGATGTAAGAATCAGGGGGCAAGATGAATGGACTGTATAGCAATGTCTCAGATGTAAAAAAGAAGTTCTGGTTTTTGTATGTTTCAAAGGTAGGTTGCTAATGAAGTTGGATGCCAAGATGCATACGTGGGATGAGGGATGTACTTAATCTGTCTGAATTCTGAGGTTCAGGTTTATAGCCTTACAAACTGATGCTCTAGTGCCTATCTATAACACACACATTATTGCAGTTAAGCTTGAAGCTCTGCTGCATCCAGGCTAAGAAAGTAATAATCAAGTTATTACTGTGGAAAAGGCTTGTATGTAACATTCAGTTGTGCATCATCAGCATAGCAGTGAAACCTTAGCTCACGTCTCCTGATAGTCTGTCCAAGCGGGAACAGATAAATGCCAAACCATAATGCTTAAAGACTGATCCTTGTGGAACACCCTGCAAAACCGGAGCAGTCATTAACTTAAAAAGAACCCATTATGACTGAATAAGCCAGTAAACAAATAACTATGCCAAATAAACCAAGGAAGTTTTTCATACCGTGAATAGAAATCTTACAATTAACTGTATCAGGGCAGTTTCAGTGCGCACCACAGCACCTACTTTAATGGCGGTTAATTTCCCTGATTCTCAGCAGCAAATGGGAAGTTCAGGCTAGAATCATGTGTCTGATCTGATAACATAACATTTAAATTGGTGCAGCTAGAAGGAGAATAAAAACTCTTAATAAATCTTTGCTTTGAGCAACAGCTTATGCAACCTTGGCTATGTATCCAAAGTCTCTGCCAGGATTGTCCTCCCCTGAAATAAATACAGTGGAGGTACATTCCTCTGCAGTTCCTCGAGGGGGTCTCTCCCCTGGTAGCAGGCAAGACTGTGCCTTAAAATCATGCTTTTGGGGTCTGTCACCCCCACTCCCGACTCTTATGCTCAAATTTATTTTTATGAGTTCTTATTGCTAAGAATGTATTCCACGCAGGACATTTGTAATGAGGTAAAACACTGACGGTATTGTTTAGGCTATGTAACCACTCCCACTTCCCAGCAGTAAGGCAAGACCAGAGTATTTGTGTAGCATGGGTATCGTTCTTTAACAGAGGCTGTTTAAAGTACTTCACGTTGCAATCAATTCAGAAATAAAAAGTGCATTGCATGAACAATATTTTAACTGTAAAAATAAAAGTAAAATAAGACCTGATCGATTAATCTCTGGCATATAGCAGGCACAATCAATAGACAGTACAATACCTATGAAATGAGCATTAACACGACTGGCTGCATAGACTTGGCCATAGAAACACTTTAAGCTGGGGGCATTAGGGATCTGAAGAGGGATGTGTGAGGTATACAGGATTTCTGAATGTGACCCCCAGTTGCAGTAACTGTGAGGCCCCTGAGACCTCCTCCTTCTATCCCAGAATTCCAGCTGACTGCTATAGTTTCTTTGTTGGTTCCTCTCCATCCAACTGCTTTCTCAATAAGATAAATCACCGGCATGCATCCTCACCGGCACAGTACTTGGCCATCTGTCGAAGTTTGTTCTTTCTCGTGAAACCCGTTTGGTTATTCGGCACACAGTCTGAACCAAATTCTGTCTTTTTTTCCATTTGAGGGTCAATACAACACGGTGTTCTTTACAACAGCTGTTATTTATCAGAGCCTTGGAGGAGATCTCTGGCCCGTGTTCCATGGCTGTGGAGTAAGAAGTCTCCCCTTTACTGTCTGCATAGTGGTCTCAGTGTCTATGCCACGATTCACATAGGTGGTGTCAGGTAGGAGTAGATTAGCAGCTTCTGTTGGGACCGGTATGAAAAGAGAAGTGCTTTTATACTTGCAAATACTACCATACGTTTCTTGTTCAAGTTGCCTTGCACCGAATATGTGTTTGGGTTTTGTTAGTTGCATATTCTTCCATAATATATTTTTTTTGAAATCATTCTGAAATAGTATCCCATGCAGAGGCGCCCTGCCTTGTCCCGTATGCTGCCTGGGATGGGATTCAGGCTCAGCACGACCCCGTACTGGGTAAGCCCTTAAGGCTGCTAGATGGACTGATGCCCGTTCTAGAAAAATCCTTGGCTGGCTTCCTGGGATTGCTGTGGGGAAATGTGATATGTGCCCTGCCCTGATGAACCCAAACACGATCATGAGCTATTGGACAAAGGCGTGTTATAGTGCTAAAGAGCGTAAAGTCTCCGAATGAAACCGCTGCGATTTATACAGTAGTTATCTGTGCTGCTCTGACCACAGCTGGACTATGGGATAAAATAATATGTTCTGGTGGTTTTAATGGGTCACTTATTTTCCTGTTTACTCAATTAAAAATATAAGAAGATAAGATAAGAAATCTTTATTGTGATTGTCACTTTTGCAAGGAACAACGAAACTGAAGGTGCAGTCGACTCTGTGTGAGGCATAAGAGATAAAAACAATAAAAGAAATAAAGAAACAAATACTAATGAAATAAGTTACCCAGTAATGAAATATTTATATGAAATATTTTACAAATTTTACAAAATTTCACTAGCTGTATTTACAGATTACACCGATTGACTTAAGGTCTGTTTCAATTGCGCATTTGGATAGAAATATGGAGCAGTATTACTTTGCGTTCAGGGGCATTACTGCTTTGGGATAAAAGCTGTTTTTGAGGCAGTTTGTCCTGGTTTTCATCGCTCTGTATCTCCTGCCTGATGGCAAAAACTGAAAGAGGCAATGAGCAGGATGTGATGGGTCTTGAGAAATGTTCATCGCTTTTTCATTGGGAGGTGTAGATTTGTTCCAGGGTGGGCAGGGTACAGCCAATATTTCTCTCTGCTGTCCTGACAACCTTCTGGAGCGCTTTCCTTTCTGAGGAAGTGCAGCTGCTGATATATCAAGATAAAGACGTGTGCAGCAGCTTTCAGTAGCATGCAGATGAAATAGCTGCATATCACAGAAATGCATTGAGAATCAACACCTGGGTCACATTAGTCAGCTATGCAAAGAATTTAACATCCCCGTGTGACTCATTTTAAATCAAAGACCAGAAGGCATCGATGAAAACAAAAAAAAAATAAAAAATTGAGGAACAAAGAAGAATAAATGAAAGACAGGGGAGGATTTGCTTCCAGGAGTGAGTGTTTCCGGACATTCTCGAGGTTTTGGTTTTATTAGAGTTTAAATGCCCTGCACCCATTACTATTTCTCTCAGCTCCGTGAATGTGACAGACTTGCACATTGTGGAAGCCACCCTAATTATCACTGTGCTATAACCGCATGAAATACCCAGACCACTAACAGCAATAAGAACTAACATAAACAAGATTAAAACTAACATAAACAGGATTTTTATAAATAGTACTGTGCCAAAAATCTTAGGCAGTAAATATTGTTGATGTGATATTATGAGAATATGTCTTGCAAATGATGTTAGCTTAGCTTAGCTACCTTATAGCCTCTCCTAAAATCACCCCACTATCTGCAGCTGCAATCCAACACACCCACGCAGTTATTGACTTGTCATGCACACTTTGCATGATAAATTGATACCTCACTCTGATATTTAACTAATTGAATTAAGTGAGCTGATGGAGAAACATAATGGATACATGGAACAGCTGAGGGGCCACCGAGGTGAGATTTGGGCACCAAAGCGGCGTCTTCTAGCTGTCTAGGTGGATCTCAGAAACTTTTTGGAAATTAGAAGAAATCCTTGTTAGTGTTGTGTTTTTTTTTAAATCTGAGAAATATACATTTACTACCAAGATAAAAAGCTTTTAACATTTCCTTTGACTGCGTAACACTTCTGCACAGTGTTGAATGTCTCCGTGCTGCTCTCATATATGTCATTTTAGCTTCAGCACAGCAGAACACCAACAGGACAGGTAATTATACCAGACATAAGTATTTTAATATGCTTAACACAGGCTGAGAGCCGTGATGGAGCAAAATCTAGTCTGGGGGTCCCTGAGGCCGGGATTGGGGAACACTGGTGTAATGTAATGGAAATGGTAAAGTGCAACCACCTTTTCCAGAACTTGTTAGTCAAACATATTATTGTAAACACCCCCTTTCAGAGGCACCATTTAAACCTCTGTATATAATCTTGCCAGAATGCTTCAGGATAGTTAGCAAATATTTCACAAAACGTTCCTTCTTTAAATTGTCAAAGAAAGTAAAGTTGAAAATCACTTTAGTTTCGAGTCCGCATGATCATTCTTTCTGAGGGCTCTGTCATTCCTGCGTTTAATCCATCTAACTCTGTCATGCAGACAGGATGCCACATCACAATTATTCACAGCAGTGGTAAATTCCAACCTACGCAGTGTGAATATTTTAGATAAGGGAATATTAACTTATTTATTGAGAATTATTTTTTAATTGCATTGTTAATGTAGCATAAATACATTTCACTAAAAAATTAAACAGAAGCAGGTTTGGGTGAACATCGAACATCGAACCTGGAGTCTCAAACACTGACCATGAGGTAGAGGACACCCAGAATGACCCAGGGCCCATGCTCACGCACACAACCACACGCCACGGCGATTTAGACACGACAGTTTTTCTGACTGTGGGAGGAAACCGGAGGAAACTTGTGCAAAGGATTCCCACAAGTGCTGATGCTGGAGAGCCAAGCGGCTCCCCGCCGCGTTAGAGCCTTGACAGAGCAGATGGATCTGTTACCACATTTTATTAGCTCCTGTCATCATCGCCTGGTACAGGAATATCTACCTGGGCTTCCTGCTCTTCCCCCGCTGTCGGGGGGGCTAATTCCTGAATTCTTGATGAGGAGTTTACAGGGTCAGAGCACAGCCATTGTTTCACACTCCTCCCCTGGGATTCGCTCGTCCTGTTCACTTCTCCAGTGCATTTTCACGTCGGAATTGCACCAAACGGCGCTGCTCTGCATTATATCACACTTCACCCTGTCACAGCAAATAACCTGGGAGGGCCTGTTTAGAAAGTTACATGGACCCTGTATTATTACACATGCATCATCACCTTCCAGATGCTTATCAAGGCGATTTTTATGCCACAATGAATTCCATTACTATCTTGATTACTATCTTGGCCCTATACAAATGACCACTGCCCCTTCCTTCACGTTCTTGAAGTACTTATCACCTGCTATTAAGAATTGTAACAATAGCTACCCTCCTATTGGCCACGGTTACGGTAAATGCTCAGCTATTATTGTTTAATTTCTGTTAAGAGGTTAGATAAACAGTGATTAACAATTCCTGATATCTATTGATAATGTGTATAGACACCTTCAGAAATTCCTGTAAGAAAGGAAGCCATGGATTACGGTACGGATATGTATCCAAAAATATCAAACAATAAATGATTGTTTATTGTAAAAAAGCACGTAAGAGTCAAATTTAATCTAATTTAATCCTTTTGTATTATTACTTTACCTGGCCCAAAATAGCAGGACATGGGCAATTAACAATTTTATTTCTTATACGTGAGGATGGCTAAAGATTTCTACAGCTGAATCTGATCAGAGGATGAAAATGCTATGAAAGAAATGCATTTCCTCCGGTTTTAACAGCTCGGCGTGTGATGATGATTAACTGCAGCCCTGACGTCAGTCTGACGGGCTTAAGGCAAAGCAGATGTGTGTGCCTCTTAAATCCTACTTGAGTGTGGTCCAGGGACATACTGGGAATATGGAATTATGAGGCAGTACTACTAAAAGCAAAAAAAGATTTTGTCCTGTTAGGTCAAAGATTTCCTTGGTGGGTCAGAATAAACCAAGGGAATTTCTAAAGTAGGAGAAGAAAATGTGTTCATGTTCCAGCAACTGACCTCTGCCTATCACACTCTGGAGACTTGGTTTAAGGGCAAAACAAAGCTGCAGAGGATGACATCACACGGGATCCCTGAGCATTCCTCAGACGAATCCTGGGTCCCACATGGAGCCTTCAGTCCATTTAAGATAATCCCAGATTCGCTCCAGTGTCTACTGTTCTGGGGTGGCCTTCCCAAAAGCATCGTAGCCCTCAGTAGCTCATTATTGAGCACTTAAGATTGATCGTTAATCGTTTCGCTCGTAGATTTACTAGTGATCCGACCCACTCGTTATTTTCTAAGTAGTTCGTCGTTTGAACTTTTGCCTGCTGTCCTGCCACAGAGACACAGAGATCAGCCAAAATAGATCACAAAAACACACTGGCGGTATTCTTTGGACAACGCAATAATGCCGATGATATAATAAGCAGTCAAAATTAATAATATAAATGTAGTTAAGACAAAGATAAAACTATAATGCAGACTATAAATTAGCGGAAAAGGGGCTCGTTGTTGTCACTCCTGTGTGCATTTTCAGTACATAACAGGGTTGTGCACCATTCATAATTGACTTGAGAATGACAATGAAATGCAATTCATAAAACTGGCTGAAAAAACGTTGCAGAATCGCAATTAGGAGTTGAATATAAGGAAGTAGAATTAAAATGGGAGTCATTCCACATACACTCATCTACCACTTTATTAGGTACACCTTGCTAGTACCGGGTTGAACCCACTTTTGCCTTCAGAACTGCCTTAATCCTTCGTGGCATAGATTCAACAAGGTACTGGAAACATTCCTCAGAGA
>JAODKL010000039.1:14996406-15030733 GCA_026780765.1 Petrocephalus schoutedeni
TTTTTGATTGCATTCACAGATTTTTATAAAATTGAGGTTATCCAAATGGGGACCTGAAAAGATGTCCCCAAAAGTATTTCAGGTTTCACTACACTTTGGGGACATTTTGGTCCTGAAATGTGATCTATGCAAACCCATACACACCCAGTAAGAAGGGGTATTCAAACCCGCAACCCTGGAGTGGTCAGGTAGCAGTAATACCCAGTGAGTAACCCTATAAAAACACATGAACAAACTGGACAAAAATGACTTTTGTTTCTTGGAACAAGCAGTTTAGTGTCACATTCATTTGGGCTGAAGACAGTTAGAAACAGTATTTTCTTCACAAATAAATTCAGTTTCATTAATTGTCATTATTTTATTTACTTAGCTATCACGGAGCTTTGTATAATTCAGCTCAAAGACCAGCCGTATTTTTGATGAAGGCCCAAATAACTGTTGATCCCATACAGCTGCTGAAGCGTCAGATGGCTGCGCAGACGCCTTCAGTGTGTTATGCTCAGTAAAAGTATGTGTCATTTGCTATGACAATATTATCTCTAGGATTATGTTAGAAATGATTTGTTTTGTTTGGCCTTGCCGAGTGCCTCACATGTTTTGCTTTCACCATCATATTGCCCAGAATACATCAAGAAGAAAGAAATTCACTGCTTTAATTCAATCACCCAATGTGATTCCCTTTGCTGTGGATAGCAGCTGATTTATGAAATAAAATAATAACATTTCTTGAGTTATAATGGCAATATGTATACAAGTACTCAGCATTATTCTATAAGCATTGCTGCTGAAAGAAAAACAGCTAAAGCTGCTTTTAGCTGATTTCAGCTGGTCCAAGATGATCTAACATGCCCTTAGATGGTCATGTCTGCTCACCACCTGGTGATGCTTCTGTGGCTAGCCAATTAAGCTGGCAATGCTAGTATTACCACCTAAACCAGCTAGAATGACCATCATAAGCTGGAATGACCAATTAAACCATCAAACCGTCATGCGAAAACGTACACTTAAGCGGGTCCATCTGTTTTCATTATTTTTTTCTGCAGTGATGTATTGCGATAGTTAATAAGAGTGAGTAATGTGTTCTAATGCTTCAGTTTGAGGATGACCATTTCATGACCTGAAAATGAATCCCTCTGCTATCCTTTTTTTTTCTTATTAGAGTTATATGGAAAAAACAAGCGTTACCTATGAGTAAAATAGAGGATATTGAATGTGTTGTGCGTAGGGGTCGGACGATTATTGGGGATCGATATTAGGCATTTAACCGATTATCGGTGTTTAATTTTAACGCTCACCGATATTAAGTAACTACAAGGTGCGCCACTGTGGCTCCGCTGCCGTCTCTCCCTCTAGGCTCTTTGCTCTCATCCCGCTGCTTGATTTAATGTCCCGCCCACAACAATCTCTGATTTGCTACATCACATAAGTATTAGCTAATCAACGCTGAAGCCTTGCTGTCACTCACACCACTGTCACACACGAGCGCAGCGTGAGTCCGCGAGGAGAAGAGGAGCAGAGAGGAGTTTCAGCTGAGCATGGGCTGCTGCTGAGATTGGAGGGTAAAGCAGGTGTTGTTTCCCCAAATAAAAACATCACAGTCCTACACATTGAAGTTACACAACACGACGGAGCTCCTGTGAGCTATTTCCATAATGAAAAGCCTGCCCGCCTTTCCAGTTACACCGCTGAAATTGACCGAATAATGACCCTTGTTGTAGTAACCTGAGCCTACGGAGGCGCCATGGATTCACTAAGGAAAAAAACAACATCCAAGCGATTTATGTAAAGTGTATTTCGTTAATTCAGATAAACAGATCTTTTTTTTCTTTAGTGACTGCAGTAGGCTGATGTATGAGCCAGCAATGTTACCCGTAATGACAGTGCTAATAGCGTTATGTAGCAGCGACAGCTAATGGGTGCGTTCGACTTCATGCAACAGTTACAGTTTAAAGCGATGCATTCTGGTCATTTCTAATTGGCCAAAAACTGGAAACAAAATACCAGAATGCATCGCTTTAAGTCCTACTGTTCTTTAGTGACATCCAGGTTAAAATCAGTCTCTCAGGATCAGTTCTGATCCTCATACTATCTCTGACCTCAACCAACCAAGTCACAATCCTGAATTCTCCATGCATTTCTGAGGGCTTATCTTCTCACCCCAAATCATGTTTTCTCCCAGCTCAGGTTTTTAAGTCCTAGGCCTCCTAACTATCCTCTGACATCTCCACAAAAATCTGCACACATATCTTGGTAACCATGCAATGGAACTGTGGCAAAGAAATCTCTGGAAATAAACACTCGGCAGTCTTGCAGTGTGGTTTTAATTATGCCTGGAAACCTAACAAGATTTAATATTTTTGGTGGTTATGAGCTGAAAGAGTGAATGAGGAACTGAGGTTGGATAAAACAGACAGCATGATTTTCTGATTTATTCTGGATTTTCTTGCTAATTGAAAAGCTAGTTCCAGAAACCGCTTTTATGAACATAGATGTTTCTGTGCAACTGCAACCTCCGCACCTAATTTTTCAAGCTGGAATCGTTAAATGGCAGCTCTTTCTATTCCTGTACATATATAGTTGAACAGCTGTGAAAATTTTGTAGCGTTATATATGCACGAAACCACAAGGCAGTGTGCAGTGGCATATTGATAACCACTATTATTTAATTAGGCCCCTTGGCCTCGCTGAGCTGCCCGTAGGGTGTGACTGCATATGGAACTCTCTGTCCCATTAAATTACACGCCTGTGTCTCACAGATCTTCAGTTCCGCAGTGGTGCTGTGAGACGTGGAATCGGTTCAGACTCTGAATGACTCTGAATGACTTTGAATTCTATTCATCATCCTGTTTCTTCTTCTCGCTGTGTGAGCAGTACTTCCAGAATCTCCCCTCCTTCTTTTCTATATATTACTCAGTGGAGGGGCCATCTGGCTAGGCCAAAGCGGTCCCCACAGGTCAGACTCGGCTGCTGCGATGCCGCACATTCCCGCAGCTCCAGATGACATGCAACGTGACTGTTGCCATTACTTGGTGGCTTGTTACATTTCCATGTTCTGGAATGTGTTCCGTGACTTGCATTGTGATGTAATTCTGACATCAACAGTTACGTGAATGTTGGATGACAGTGCTGGGATTTAGCTAAATGACTTCCTGTCGCCTCCGTCTGCCTTTCCAATTTATCTTGTTCGCGGTGTAACTGCACACTTAAACATTAAATCATTGGCAGTGAGTCAGTGGAGGAGATGACGCAGAACAGATATGTCAATGAAGGTGTCGATACAGACAAACTACCCATCCATATTCTAATTACACACCCAGGATGTCCAGAGCCTATCCCAGGCAGCATGGGGTACAGGGCAGGGATACATCTCGGATGGGATAACAGTCCATCACAGGGCATCTTGTAGCCTTATTGCATATCTTTGGACTAGAGCATCTGGATTCCTCCCACACCTTATGGTGTGAACCAGCAGTGCAGCTACTGTAACTGACCAACCATAACAGTAAACAGAATCACGCTCATTTCATTTTGACCTCCCAACATCATCATGGCTGGAGATTTGTTAGGTACCTTAATGAATCTCCACCAATTGCTGAATAAACGTTGGAGACAGTACCATATGTGGTGAGATGTTTTTCCAGTGGGTGTTTAACAGAACTAGAACAGCAATGGAAACTGTGTGTTAAAGAGCCAGTTGACCTGTTATCTAATTTATGCTTCTACAGCCATTCATCTTTTAATCTAGAATACTAATAAACTGTTAATTTACAGAAATTCCAGAAAATGTGTTTTAATCGATCTATAACAAAGCAAAAACCAAGTATTGCCCTATTTTTTCTGAGATTTGATCAGCATGTCATACTCCAGCAAGGAGTAATCACATTTTATTTGTGCAATATATGTTACTTAGCAACATAAGTAGTGATTGCATTTTCAGGCCATCTAAAAGTCATCTGGATTACATAGCTAAATATTCTAAAAGTAAATACGCCCCAGCCTAGGCACGCTTTCTTTTAAAGAAAAAAAATCTGAAATTGCAAACATGTGGTAGTACATATTCCACTGTTCCACTGGGGACAACGATTTAAAAAACAAACCAAGACAAAAACACTACAGCTTTGATTAGTAATTTGAGATTTTTGGCTTATTTGCATAAGACTAGAAAATAAACATATGAGCAAAATCCCGCCCATCACAAAAATCCAATCCCATTGCTATATTTTTTTATTAAAAATACTTCCAATAATTCCAAAAATAAGGACACAGTATAATGACAGATTTCTGTGTTACCCATGTGGTGTGACATTTCTAGCTAATAAATAAAAAAAAATCTATTTTTTTAAGGTGTTGTTCACGAGATTTAACTTGTGAATGGTTATTTTAGGCAAAATTCTCTCACACAATGAAATATACCGTAAACAAATCTGAATAAATCACTGGCTTCTTGTGTGGTTCTGAAAGCAAACCTCTTGGGGGAAGTCAGACTTGAAATAACTGAATAATACACACGAGCCTTGATCATAAACTGTCACTTAAGTGATTGTATAACCTGATGATATCCAAGTATTTCCAGATCACATGAAGGAACATACCTCAGCATGAAGACACCAGCTTGCCATTCTTTCCGAGATATCCCGAAGCGACTCCTCGTGGATCCGCCACAATATTCCAGTGCTGTCTCTCTCTAGGTGGTGTTTGCACAAAAAAAATGTAAACCACCTCTATACACCATCTCTATATAATAAAGAATCGCTAACAATCCATGCAACCACTGCTAAAGAAGCGATAATAAAGTCAGTAACATATTTTATTACTGAAATTTTGTTTATGCTTGAGGAAAACCAGACATGGACGAGGCTGCCAGCTTCCCCTCCTGCAGGCTTTCCCCAGCGATTTAGCTATGTAACTTGAACCTGCTCTACCTCAGACCCATTGCTGCTCGAAAGACCTTCTTTCAGCCTTTATGCACACCTAAATGATTTCCCCAGTCTTTCACCTCCTGCTGTTGCAGACACTTTAAATTGCTCATGACAATTGCTCAGATTTTTTTTGTTAGATATTTTTCTGTAAAGGTGTTTAATTTTTAATCTCGATGGGGGTCACAGGAGGCATGGATCCTATCCCAGATGGCACTGGTCACAGGGTGCAGGTACACCCTGGCCGAGACGGCAGTCCATCTCAGGGCGTGGGTACACCCTGGCCGACACACCAGTCCATCTCAGGGCGCGGGTACACCCTGGCCGACACACCAGTCCATCTCAGGGCGAGGGACCACCCTGGCCGACACACCAGTCCATCTCTGGGCGAGGGACCACCCTGGCCGACACACCAGTCCATCTCAGGGCGAGGGTACACCCTGGCCGAGACGCCAGTCCATCTCAGGGCGCGGGTACACCCTGGCCAAGATGGCAGTCCACCACAGCGCACATAAACAGTCATACTCTTGGGGAAGCCAGAGGCCATGGAGGACAACCAAGCAACCAATAAAGGTGTGGTTAAACTGCACGTAGACACAGAGCAGCGAGATTCATCAGAGCCCCAACCCTGGAGATGTGAGGCGTGGCATCAGTGCTACCCCCAGGCCAGCACAACGCCCTCTATTCTCCTTGTCAGTTATATAATAAACATAATAAACAAAGTAATAATAATGTTTTATATGACAGTTTTAGATGTGAGGATGTGACACCCAGGTGATGACCCTATTCCTTCCTTTCAAATATACCTTATCACCAGTCGCATAACATTTATCTCTGTTTCCTCTCCCACATCCCCGCACGGCTAAGCCCACCAGCCCCTGCAGTTCTTTCTATAACTGTACCCATTAAATCCTTAGGAGTTTTTTTCCATTTGCTCCCCTTTGTTTTCTGTCCGCCGCACTGTTTTGTTACACCCACCTGCATCACGGCTAAGCAGAGCCTCCAGTGCCTCCCCCTCCCGTGCACCCCCCGTCACCCAGAAACGCTACACAATCGCCTAAAGCTGCAGACGCAAGACGCGGATGTCAGGGAGTCACCCGGACTCTCTGCAGATGCACAGGGATGGTTCGTTTGTTTCTAGGGCCACCCCTCAAAAAGTCATTTTGGGGCCCTCCATCCCCACCCCAAAAAAAATTTTTATACCAATGACAAGCAAGTAGAGCCGGAAGATCGTAGCTAGCTAGCTGGCTATCAACATGCTGCTTCAGCGTCTCCTAAATGAGAAAGATGTTTATTTAATATTCAGTGCAGTGACTCTTTCAAACCTGAGGGCCCCCATGCAAATGCATGGCTTGTGTGGAGGCAAAGACTGCCAGAGCACATCCCAGCATCTCTGCATATCCCAACATCCCTCTGACTGAAATCTGAGCTGCCCTGACATTGAGCCGATAGGCCATCAGGCCATCGCTACCCTTAGCCTGAGAAGCCCCAACAGCTGCCTGCCATGTGCTGTCCCCCAGGGTGATGTTGGGAAGTTTAGCTGCTGCTGCCGCCATTTGCACACACAGCTTGACTTTTTCTTTTGTCCTGGATTTTCCTGGTGAAACGGGAATGTGGGATTGCATGAGCAACTGTCCAGGAATGACAACAGAGGGCACACAATAAACAAAGCAAAGCTGCGTGCTTTCACACTAGGGGAAAAGGCATCTGCACCCAAACTGCTGGCCGATCACTACAGTCCTCTCTTGGTCACATGGAAGTAGACTATGAGGTTGAGTGGACCAATGGGATGAATGCACTTTTTTGATACACCTCACTTTTATCCAGTGCTGGTTTTGGCCAGTGGCTATGCGCAAATTCCCATGTGGTCAGCCAGAGGTGCATGCAGGATTTTATCTCAGGATATGCACCCCCCACCACACACACACATACACACACCCGCCAATTACATCGCCCACCTACTGTATATGTATATTTTTCCTACCTCACCTTCACATCAAGGTATTATAGCACCAGCGATATATATGCAGTTTATATATAGTATTTAGTGTTTAATGTTTGTGGCATACAGTCTCTCTTGTCTATGAACCTCATGTCCCAGTTTTCAAAATCTGGAGCTTGCCAGCCGTGCATTTCACTGCACATCGGACTCGGTATAACTGTATGTAACAAACTCAAGAAAACGGTGCTCAAGAATCATGGCAAAAACCCCCAAAACAAATCCGAAAAACATGTAATATTGGGCAAATAATATCAAGTCTATATGCTGAGGATACGCACAGTGCATCTGTGTACAGCTGCAGGCGTCCACGTCGTCACCATCTCCACCTTGGTTGGATCAAACCGGTATTACATTGTTCTATTCGGGCTGCTTGGATAAAGGGAGGGAACGTACGTCCCAAAGCTGTTTATGCTATAGCGAGTGGTCCTGTGATTGCTGAGGGTGGTAGGTCTCACACCTGACTCTGCGGAGTGCAGTCAGACAGGGTTCAGTATCTGTGGCTCCTTTTGGGGACTGGAAAGGTGCAGCCGCGGATTAATAAAACCACGGCGATCACAGCCTGTCCCACATCAGAGGTCACTTGGGCAGCAGCTGGCAGCGCATTTTCTCCCATGTTCCAGTCTTAGCTTGGCCCCTCACACAATAGACCGTAGGTATTGTATTCCAGGATAACTTCCTGGTTATGATATAACTGACCATTCTGTTTGTTCCTCCTCTCTAGCAACCCACTAAGCAGCATTGCTGTGTGCCCTGGCTCCTGTAATCACCAGTTTCCAGGTTTTGTTAACCTTTTTCTTGTCCACGTCCTGGACTTCTGGGTTTAAAAGATTTATTCTGATAACTTTCCCCATGCCCGAAAAGGAATGCCCGCCTGGAAGGAAAGAAGGCGGTTTTCATCTATTGAAAACGTAGCCTCTCGTCTACTGGATTTTAAAAGAGCAGAAAACGTTGGTTAATTTCAGACTGTCGATAACACAAACTGTACGCTGTTTTCTCTCCTGTGAATATCGTCTGGTACAGTTTGAACTTGAATGTGCCTGATAACTTTTTTATTATTCAAAACCTCTTATCCTGCAGCAGAAAAGCACCGTGGGAGATGGACGGATAGACAATACAGCTGAAGTGTTGACAGTATTTTTTCTTCTGGAGGAATGTTCCATAATTAGGTCTCAGTTCTGTTGAGCCTCCCTTCCATAGATGGTCAGATGAAAGACCTACGTTCAGCAGGAAGAAAGTTCACAGAAGTAATGATTGAAATAATGTATTCAGAGAAATCTCTCCATTCAAACCACGGGTATGAATTCATGCCGACCACAAAGCAGAAACTTATCTAGACAGGATGACATTATGTTTTCCCTTCTTGCCCTCTTTATTTAACCCTGCACAGTGATTATGTGGCCGTGGTCCTTCACAATGCACACTGATGTTTGGACAACAGCTCCAGGGGAAGTCAGGCAGCACGGATGAGGAACTTTTTGAATGGCATTTTTTCATAACAGAGCAGTTCAGCTCTGTCGCGGATCTGGCAGCGGCGTGGCATGGTGGAAGCAGGGGGGAAAAGGTGACAACCCAGTTGCAGCTCAGAAAACAAATGGGGTTTATTGGGAATAAAATAAAACAGGGGAAAACTACAAAAGAAACAGACCACAAGGGGTCACAACAAAAACCAGAAAGGAAACACTGAAGAAACCAACAAAGAAAATACAAATCAAAACCGAGAGAAACTAAACAGCGCTTACACCATTCAATTTACAATACAAAAAGTGACTGGAGAACAAAGGCAAGCACTTAAATACACAGAAAACAGGACACAACCAGGAACAGGTGCAACTCATAACTAATTAACCAATCGGGAAGGGCACAGGACAATGAGCAGGACTAATAAACCAATCGGGGAGGGCACAGGACAACGAGCGACAGGTGGAAAAACTTTACAGACCTAGGGAACACTACAGACACTGAAACTAGAAAACACCTACCAAAAAAACAATACACTAGGATAAGAAATGAAACAATAGCCAAAAACACAAAGAGGGACAATCTAGAAATCTAGGGAAAATGGAACAGTAGGGGAAAAAACCACAAAGTAAGAGGCTAACGGCTAAGCAGAGCCTCCAGTGCCCCCCCCCCCTCCCATGCTCCCATGACACGGGGAAGAGTAGAGCGGCAAACTCAGCCCACTGAGCTATGTGGCAGTCTTAAGAGCAAGGGCGACACACTAGGGTGAACAAGGAGGGGATCAGGATGGCCAGCCACCCCAGCTGGCCACAAGGGACAGGCACCGACCCTGATCAGCACAGGTCCATGTATAGCATGGCTGGAGGGAATATTTCATAAAAAGGAGAGGAACTCTGTACCCTGGCAGCTTATTGTTCCTTTTCCACAGTCTTCAGTCTTTATATCCAATGAGTTTTCTTCTTCCCTGGAAGTGTGCCCAGACCCCTTGCCCACCCTGGTCCACAGTGACCATTTCCATGATGCCTGTTTTCCCCCATGACTGACCTCTCTTTGCGCTCCCCCCTCGGCTGTCTGGTACACCCATTTGTACCCCCAGCCCTAAATGTACTCGCAAAAAGCTTTTATCTGAAGTGCCATACTGTGCTCACGGAAAGTCTTGGGACATTTGCGTAATTCAGTAAAAACACTGCAACTTTATTGGTTTTTGTAACAAAAATCATTAATTTATTCATTTGTTTACAAGAAAAATCACATTAGCAACAACTAGAAGTTTTAAAATAAAACGTTAATTTGAAGTACTTATAAATTGAAACCCAAATTTTATTTAGAAAGGAGCTGTTCTGAGTTAAAAAGTTAATTGGCAAGCAGTCTCATTTGGGTGCTTTTAAATTAGTAACACCTTTGCAAAAACATAAAATGCCAAGCATTTGCGCTTAGTATCCCAATGACTACAATCACACTTAATAGCAAAATGGCAAAAGCAGAACTGAATGAGTCAATAAAAAAAATTATGACTGTTAATAAAAGGAAATATCTAATTACATGATGCTTCTCAATAGATATTTGTTATGAAGTCAGTAAATTTGCAACATATATAAAGAATTAATCAAGTGTCCCAAGACTTTCTGTGAGCACTGCTTAACTTAGATGCCAGGCTCAGGGGCCAAACAGAACTCGGGACCCAAAATGCAGTAACCAGAGGACAAGGCAGAGGCGTAGTCAGGGACGGAGCGGAGGCATGGGTAGCCAGGGAAGTCCTACACCAACACACCAGGCGGGGAGTCGGGAGACACAGGAGGATGAGATGGGAAGGTCGGGCAGGCGGGGCAGGTCAGGCAGGCAGGAGCGGGAAGGAGAAACAATGGACATCCTGCATACGAGCCCCTGATGTCATACTCAAGACAAGGTGATCTGAACTGGCAGCACCTTCAGGAGGACCAGGCTACTGCCCCCATTTCACTGTCAGGTGAACCAGCACTATCTGTAGGACCAGTCATCTGCCACTGCTTCACTGTGAGGTGGACCAGTCCCTCAGTGTCAGGTGGACCAGACCTTCAGTGTCAGGTGGACCAGTCCCTCAGTGCCAGGTGAACCAGACCTTCACTGTCAGGTGGATCAGTCCCCCAGTGTCAGGTGGACTAGTCCTTCAGTGGGTGGTGGACCAGACCCTCAGTGTCAGGTGGACCAGTCCTTCAGTGGGTGGTGGACCAGACCCTCAGTGTCAGGTGGACCAGTTCTTCACTGTCAGGTCGACCAGTCCTTCACTGTCAGGTCGACCAGTCCTTCAGTGGCTGGGAAGCCAGCCTACTGCCGCTGGTTCGCTATCAACTGGACCGGTCCCTCACTGCCTAATCTATAAAGATTAGAACTCAAAAAAAGGAAACGGTGGGGTGTTCCCTAAGAATTGCTCAATGGGAGCCTTTGCCAAGACCAGACCAGACCAGACCAGAAAGCTAAGCATCTCTTTCCTATTACAATATCCGTCCTACATTTGATGGAACCCTTTGATTCCCTTTGAGGAAGATACATTCAGATTTGTACAAAGTGTCTTCTTTTTTTGACGCAAATGGGTTTTTCCATAAATATGGAAAACAGAATTAATGGCGCGAGAAAAGGACGATTTTAGCTTCTTATAAAAACAGCTTAATTAATGAGATAGAGTGGGGGATTTCAGAAGCATTTTCTTGATCTCATTTTTCCCATTTTTGTTTTTACAATCTCATTTTTCTCATTTTTGTTTTTACAATTTTTGCTATACAAAAAAATATTATAAAGTGATTACTGAGAAGATTTAAAAAATCAACAAAAAACTCTAGTTCTATTTTGCTTACACACACTTTAAAAAAATCTATAATTATTCAAGGAACAGTTAGGGAAAATACAGACAATATCCCACATTCAGGCATACAAAGCGAAAAAACAAACTGTGAAATGTTATTTGAGAGAGATGGGCTGGGGGGGGGGGCAGAATGGTGACTAATTAACAGGGCCTAAGGGACTAAAGTGAGTTGTATTTATTAGTACGAGTCTCTGAATGGGGGTGGCGTGGTGGTGTTGCCTCATGCCCCTGGGACAATGGATGGAGCCCTTGAATGAATGAATGAATGAATGAATGCATGGATGCATGAATGAATGACACCCCCCCCCCCCCCGACCCCCAAAAAATTTTATTTCTGGCTATGTTTGTTTCTATTGGTTGCTAACATTCTGACTCGGGTAAAATGCTGGGTATCACTGTAGTCCTGCAGAGCTAATTAGCAGGTTAGGGTTAAAGTGTGTCTGGTCCATGGAGTGGAGTCCTGATGTCCAGACCTGCGCATTCACTTTCTGTCACTTGTTTTACTAATCCAACCACTATCATTTTTCCGGAAATACCTGCCTCGATTTCAAACTGCCTCTTTCAAATATCAATGGGAAACCTGTTTCAAACAAGATTATGAATCACTTCGCTAGTGACAGAACCAAGTAGAATCATTACTGTGGGTTTTTTTTACAAATCAAATTCTTGGTGTATGAAGAAAAGCCTCCAATGCTAATTGATAACACTGGATTTCAAGAAAGTTGAATACACAAACAGGAAACCATCTTTATCCAGACAGAGTAAACCAGGCACCTTCAAATTAAGAAGCAAACCATTAGGCAGAAAGACACTGAACTAATCTGGTTCTGTAATGTGTATCTCAAGCAACCCAAACCTACGGACAATTTGGCAACTCAATCTCCAGCTGGAATCCCAGTTCCAGCTCTCAGACTGCAGGGGGGCAACCAGAGAAGCCACCGGAAACCTCACAACAACATGGGAAGAGCATACAAACTCCATCCACAATAATCCCGGGCAAAGACTTGAACCCAGATACCACAGGTGTGAGGTGACAATGCAGCTCACCATATAAAATGCATATTTGAATGTATTTCATCTTAATAATCTATTAAAAATAATAATTTCAGATGAGCACCAATAGCATGCACATTTATTGTATCAGTTTAACTACAAAGATTCTATATATTTTCTCCTGTCCTATTGATGCCTTGGTTAGTGTATTTTTTTTTTTGTTTTTTTCCCCACTACATAAATAAAGCTGATAGATTCTCTTTCCTCATCTCTCACTATCCAGGGCCAATTTTGACACTGGCAGGAAGTGCATCACTACCTTTTACTACTTCCTCAATTCCGATTGGGCAAAAGCTTGAGTCACATTGCTCCCATTTTCCATAATTCCTCAAACCACACATCCCCCTTCTCATGGCGGAAATGAACGCCTCAGGAAAAGGTAGCAGCCCTGCCTTCCTTCTTCCTCCTCGGCAACAGGAGCCGTCAGTGAGTAACATCCCATTAACCTCGCACCTTCATCGGCACACCTTAGCTGTATTACCCTTTGAGTTGCTTTAAAAAGAAAATCATCAAATGTTAACGGTTTAAATAAAACTGCAGAATATTCATATGCATCAAAAGTACTACTGGCAGAGGAGAAACGATTATATACCACAAGCAGAGTCAGTCGCAGGCACTCAACAGGCCACGTGATCAATCCTGTTTGGCAAATGGCTCTAAAAACAGAAGTCTGACAACCACTGAAATTAAACTTAACACAAAAGAGCTTAAGATTTTGTAGTATAAGTCTTAAATAAAATAAAACAAAAACTACAAATTATGTCATTTTTCTCCTATGTATGGCTGTTTGGAAGTTTTTTAAAATGAAATAAAGCAGGTAACATCTGCCTCCCCTTGAGATGCCAACAGAATGTTTTGACTTTAGCAGATTCTTTTTAGCAGGGATTCTTTTTGTTTCACGTTATTGTACTTGGCAGAGATGACAATAACGCTTTACTTGACATTGTCAGGCTAATTGCTTAGCCTCCATGCTGCCCCTGATATTTAATAAATGTGATATATTTGTTAAGAGTTATGCATCCATTCATTTGAAGAGCATTATTGCTCTGAATACCCTTTCTGTAACCAGGACAACATTATCCCAAGACATTCAAACACTGATATAAAACATCAAGGGGAAAAGGGAAAGTTTTCTCCATCAACGTCACGTCCTGCCTGCCCTGTCCACCGGACCCGCCTGTCTCCTCCAGTGTTTCGTGACAATTTACATCAAGGTATGTTTCAGATTACCCAAGACTGCAGAATTTTATCATGGTTACACCCACCAAATACTTTGTTGATAAAAGTTTTATATTGTCCTCTGCTAGTAATAACATTTGCACTGTGTTAGCAAGTTATTAGTCATTTAGTTGTAGCTACACATTATTCAAAAACAAAAAAAGAATAACAGTGACAGTGGGAAATAAAAACTCCCTAATAGGAAGAAACCAGATTCAAAGGGGGAGCCCATCCTCCCCGATCAGAGGTCCAACAGTGAAACCACCCTGCCAACAATGGCATATGACCAGGCGACCTCCCAATCACAGCACAGTCTATGTGCTAAACCACTGGGCCCACACCTTCCCCTAGGGCCTTGGTCTTATCCTGTTTAAAGCTCATATCTTTATGGGGCAAATTTTAAACATTCACCTACTTCCCTCTATATTTTCTCTTCAGAATCTATGAAAGATTCTGCAACATGACAA
Organism: Petrocephalus schoutedeni; assembly: GCA_026780765.1. Classification (NCBI taxonomy): domain Eukaryota; kingdom Metazoa; phylum Chordata; class Actinopteri; order Osteoglossiformes; family Mormyridae; genus Petrocephalus; species Petrocephalus schoutedeni. The sequence goes on from JAODKL010000039.1 coordinate 15,010,360, forward strand.
ATGCAGAAAAGGTCTCTCACCAGTCCCCAGTAATCCCTCATTTATATAGGCTAATGGTTGTGTCTGTAAATGTCCTTTAGCGTGCATGCGTGTCAATGTTTCCTGCGATGGCCTGGCAACAAATTTCCTTTTTGCAGGGTGGTATGGGAAGCCTCATTAATATTCATGGTCACTGGCCAATCAGGTAGTGCTTCTCTTATGAATATTAATGAGACTTCCCCTACCACCCTGCAAAGAGGAAATTTGTGGCCTGGCGTCCTATCCAGGGTATACCCCAGCCTTGTGCCCTATGCTTCCTTGGACAGCCCTGAACCCAGAATGGATGGAATATTTTCAGCTAATCACCCCTCCCCCCACCAAATAGCTTAACTGCATGCATATAAACATCACAGAGAGAGCAGGGGCACGATTCACACCCCCAATTCTGAAGGTATGAGGCACTGTTTTGGGATTATGGAGCCAGCAAATACTGGAAATGTCATATACTTTATGGTTCCTGAACCACCTTACACATGCTGAGAGAAGCTGATATAATTTAATACTAGGTTCCTGAGTCTGGGCTCCTATTTATGGCACGAGAATGGCCTTGGAGTGACACCTGAGCTCTGGAGAGAGAAAGTTCTGGAATAAGCAGCCAGAGTGTAATGACACGGACTTCCCAAAACCGACTTTAACTGGAAAGCACAGTGCTACCTTAAGCTAAATACACTGATCACACTCAGACGCTGTACTTTCTTCATTGATGCTAACTTCCATAAAATGAACTCCACAAAACGGTGTGGATTCCCAGTATTCAGAGACCTTGTGAAGGAGTATCATTCTGGCTGTACAAAAAACATCTGCTGCCTAGCTGTTGCCTAACGTCAGCTCATGTTCCTGAAATTCTGATAGATTAAAAAGTCCTTTCGTTTGTGTCTCACCTCTTGAAAAAATTAAGAGACTACTCCATTTTTCAAAAGAATGAAAGAATGACCATTTTTAAATCCTGGTTCTGCTGGCAGAAGACCACACTGCACAGCAGGCTGCTTCCAGGTCCAACATTTCTAAGACAGCAGTACACAAGGAAAAAGGTGAAGCAGGAGACACTGGGAATGACCAGAAACCACCCAGGTAGAGGGCAGAAGTGACTTTCTAATGCCAGGGATGACTATTAACTTATCCGACAGTGCCTCATGAATCGGAGGATGACATCGTGTGACCTTCAAAAGCAATGGGGACCATTAAGTGGTGGGAAGTGCACTGCTAGGACAGTTCATATCAGGCCCCTAGAAGCAGGGCTGAAGTACCATAAAGCAGGGACGAAGTCTCCTTATCCATACTGGAACTGACAACATGACACTACCATAAATAATTTCCCAACAATAACATCTAAAAATTCTTCCAAATTTTTATAATTTTAAACAATATTGTGCTACTTCCTAGGTCTATGTCAAATAAGTCCACTAGATCACCATTAGCAATGGATTACCAATGTCGTAAAAGAAGATTCCACATTCACATAAATTTGTGTGTGTGTGTGTGTGTATGTGTATGTATGTATATATATATATATATATATATATATATATATATATACCTCCCTCTCACCAGCCACCGCCTCCAGCACAACCGGGGCTTCCTCCCCGTCGGATATTCGATGCGGAGGAGCAGTGGTTCTACTTTGAGCCCCTCCATAATGTCCGAGCTGAGCTCGATCTCGTTGTTTCGGTCACTACCCAGAGCTCATGACCATAGGTAAGGGTGGGAACGCAGATCGACCGGTAAACTGAGAGGTTCGCCTTCTGGCTCAGCTGCCTCTTCGCCGAAGCAGAACCGTACAGCGTCCGCATTGCTGCCCCCAGCTCCCTTCTTCCCTCACTCGTGAACAAGACCCCGCAGGAAATCCTACCTAATCAATGACCTCCATGACTGTTCTTAAAAATAATTTAAAAACATTTTATACAAAACTATAAAAGTCTTCTTTTTCGCTTTGATTTCTTCGCAAAAGCATTTACTGAAATGTAGTCATCTACTTTGTTTTAAAGGTATACGTAGCACACAAATTATTGATGAGTAAATAATGGGTCTTTAAAACTGGAAAACAGTAATATATATCATTTTAAAGAAACATGCATATATAGCAAATTGTATTCGCGTCTTTCCTAGAAGATGTACGTTGTACCGATGTTGAAATTACAATGATGAATATAAGTTGTTAATTTATCACCATGGCAATGTTAAAACAAGGTTGATGACATGGTGACATGATTTCAAAATGATTTCAACGTTGTGACGATGTTTGGTCCGGCGAGGTTGTTTTTTTCCATTTGCGTCAGATGCCAACATATAACTATATGTCAAGGGGCGGTTTTGCTGTTTCTGGGACCCCAAACACAAGTCGTATAACCTCACGTCTGTCTGCAGAAGAGTGCCACTGGCTGTCCTAGCAGGAGTCTATCCGGATGCTGGCATCTTTTCAAATGAGCGCCCTTCCCACAGACCTACAACTAACTTGTATCACTGGATCCTGAGCGAAACTTTGTCGCCCATCCCATTAACAATGTTCACTAGCTACGCTTCAAAAATGCGTATAACAGGGTCTACAACAGTCATCAAAACGTGAAACTTTCACAGATGAACAGTCGATAATCCTATCACGAACAAACTGAGATTCCCAGTTTATAAATGGGCACAGGCTCTACTGGCTGGAATCCGGCGTGAAACACGTGCGCACGGTCGATTAGGGACCGGCCAGGTATCATATGATTTATCATGGAGGGACGGTGTTAAATATACCAGTGCTTTTATGGAGGATGTTGACAGGAATTAATATCTGAAATATTAAACTGATCTGAAAGACTGCCGAGTAAATGCGCCATGTCCTCGGCCAGAGGAAGGGGGACGCTGGAGTTTCCCGTTGGAAAAGGGAAGCGAAGTTTCGCTGATAAATGTAAGCAGAATATCCGAAGCATGTAATTCCTTAAGACTTTGTTTTATTACCAGATTATCTGCTTTCAAATTGTAGTTACAGCTACTGGAAATGCTGCATTGTATCTAAATTTATGTGTAATGAATATCGTGGCTGGAAATGCTGTAGTGTAACAGTATTACGTATAATGCATACTTTGTCCATGTAATCATTGTTTTTCTATAAATCAAAGTACGCTACAACAAAGGGTGTCGCAAATGGGGTTTAAAATATGAAGTAATTACCGAATTATTCTCCATTACAGCCTTAAAAAAGCTTAGCTGGAAGGTGATTAGTAGCGACTTCCTTCCTTTGTGAAATCTCCGTCTCTGGGCTAGGCGTTTATAAAAACGGGCACACAGTCCCACGAAAGAGCACCTCCCAGACTGGGATATCTCATACTGACTTGTTGATTTAAAAACAAGGTCGCAACTATCAGTCTGAAGAAATCAGCTTAAGAGAAGATCATGAAGGCTTTTTTTATAGCGCTGGTGGCCGCAGCCTGTGCGCGCCTGGACGAAGCCGCCGGTCCGAATAACTGTTCCTGTTTCGGGAACATTTGCTTCTCCGCGGTCGCCGAAGCCATCGACTACGAGGCGTCTCTGCAGGGCTGCCAGCAAAGGAGCGGGGTCCTGGCCGCCGTGCAATCGCGGCAGTCCAGCCAAGTGATCGCTCATCTCTTGGAAAATATGAAGGGCGAGTTCTGGATCGGCCTGGAGTTACGGGGCTCCGGGTGCTCAGACCTATCCTCCGAAATGAGGGGCTATAACTGGGCCAAGGGGGGCAACAGCACGAACTTCACGAACTGGAGGGATAACCGGAGGACGTGTGCGCCGCTGTGTGTCTCCGTGTCCAGTGACCTTAAGTGGAGGGAGAGACCATGCAACGGGAATTTAGATGGGTATATATGCCAGGGCGACCTGGGCAGCACCTGCGGCCCTTTGGAGGGACAGCCTGACGGGATGGCTCTTTACAACACCAGTGACCGAGTCAATAAAGTACTCTGTTCTGTCGACGCGGGCAGCATCGCCATGAGCGTCCCGTCTGGGGCTAAATACATCTGCGACGGCAAGGACTGGTTTCGAGCCCCATGGAGTTGCGAAGTTAACAAGGGCGGCTGCGATTTTGACTGCGTTAAACATGACCAGAGTCCGCAGTGCTTATGCCCCCGCGGAAAGGCGCTGGGGGGGAACGGCGTCAGCTGCGTGGACGATCCGCAAGACCCCTGCGTCTCCTTACCCTGCGAGCACTACTGTATCCCCAGGTCCGGCTGCGGCTGCCTGCCGGGGTACGAGCTGGCGGAGGACGGGAGAAGATGCAGGGACATCGACGAGTGCAGCGACAGCAGACTTTGTGATGACAGTCGGTGTGTCAACACCCCGGGCTCATTCACATGCACCTGCCCCCCCGGGTTTGACTTGTCTGGTGATAAGTGCGTCGACATTAATGAGTGCCTGTCGGATCCGTGCGATCACGAATGCGCAAACACGCACGGCAGCTTCACTTGTTCGTGCTTTGATGGATACATAAAAGTAGATGAGCAGAGGTGTAAATCCTACTGTCCGACGGAGGAATGCCCTGCCTTGTGCGATCCGAACAAGGAAGACCAGTGTTACTGTCCGGAAGGGTATATAGCCGACGTTAGAGGCACGAAGACCTTCTGTGTAGACATCGACGAGTGCGATCAGATGAATTACTGCGATCAGAAATGTGTCAACAGTTTCGGAAGCTACACATGCTATTGTGAGAAGGGATATTATATGGAGAATGGTTATAAATGCAAGAAAGAAGATCTAGGGGTGAATGACTTTACAACCCCAACTCCATCGCATCCAGGAAAGACAACAATATCGTCAGTGTCACCTGGCGGTTTGTTTGCCATCATAGTGGGGGTCGTGGTGATGGTGCTGCTGTCGGTATTACTCTTTCACCTTAAAATTAACTCCAAATGGATTTTCAGTGGCATCCGTAACAACAACAGCGAAGACATGAAGAACCTACAGCAGGTGACAGCTGAGACAGACAATATATCACTTCCCGACAGACATTTACATTTACCACTGGACACTTGCTAGCACGCCGGGCTTCATTTTGTTTGTTTACTTCTTGTCAGATGAAGGTTTAAAGGGGTCTGAATATTTTATAATACAAATGATAAAAAAATATAAAATTATGTTTGCACTTTTGGTGTTTTTGGCCAAAATGAAGGTTGCTTGAGGATGACTTTGAGGTACTTAAGCTAACTGTCATTTGAAATGAATGTAATTATTTGGTAGCTCTTGGTACCAAATTAGTTGGTAGCTGTGTTCCCTGGTCACCTCCCATACACACCTGTGTGTGATCGTATGACTTTGGTGTGCAAGTTCAAATGTTTTTCAGAGTTTCAAGTTATTACATTTTGTGTAATTATTGCGCTGCTGCTACATCTGAAAGCCACAAAACTGTGTGGATACCCAGTATTCAGAGACCATTAACAATTAAAGACAATTAAAACTGTTCTTTGGCCTGACAACGACTTGGCTTTTTTCCTGGGTTGCAAAGTAAGCTTTACTTTGCATTTTTATTGTTTAACAGTACAGACCATAATAACAGTCAGTGCAGACCCGGTCAATAATATAGAGGATTTAGGCAGCCGCTTAGGGCGCCAGCTTTTTGGGGACCCTGACTTGCTAGCCAATTTCACTGTGCCCCAGATGGGAGGGCCCACAATAATGCTTGCCTAAGGTGAGACATTGGTCAGGACTATTACTGACTCAATTAAAGTAGCAATTATTTTGTCAAACCAAACCAGCTTGTAGACAATATGCATACATGGGGTGGACAACAGGCACTTGTCTTCCGCAGACTATATTATCACTACAGCCGTCGACAGGAGGCTTATTATCCTGGGATGTCAACCACTGCAGAGTTTAACCCACTCCCCTCTGGTTACTTTATTGAATACAAATAGGTTAAACCAAGTAGCGACTAACAGTGAAATAATATTCCAAACAAAGCTGGGCTAGAACTTTATTTTCCTTTTTGCATCCAATTCAAAAGGCAAGATAATGTCAATGAAGCATTAATGAAAATCAAATCATGTTTCTTTTATATATATAACAAAAAGCAGTCTCCATTAAAGAAGCATTCACTCCCATTGTGATGGCTGTTCATGTGAGATTGCCTGTCTATAAAGAGTCAGTCAGTCTCTTTGTATATACACTCCTACTCTCAAAGGATGTGCACTTTTACAGAGTATCAAGAACAGACTTGGATTTGATTTGAATGTATGACCTTATGTAACTGACGTTTGCGATTTGATCAGAAATCTAAGACATAGCATTTATCACAAACCCAAAGGCACCGGATGGCTTGCCACAAACCCAAATTGCCACTTTGTGCTGGGCAAGACTCACATCTACAGGCTTCAGTCAGCAGGCTTTAAAATAAAATAGATAATAGTATTATTATTCAAGTGCTGACAAGGTCGTGTAGGAGATATGGGGGGGGGGGCACCGGAATTCTTTGCCAGTTTAGGTTAGAACGCAACATAAATGTGAAAAACAATGTGAATGTTTGGCAAGGACACTTGGGACATGTCTGTTTCATCATGCATGTATGTATTTTTTGGGAATGTACTGGACCATTTTCATCCAAGAGCCAAGACACACAGAGCCTGTGCACAGTAACAATGCAGCACTTAAGCAACATGGGTTATGTGGATTTTATTAACAGAAGTGAAAGACGGCTGGTTTTCTTTTTCCAGTTTATTTGAGTTCATTTTTCTAGGTAACTGAACTGAAGTACCACATATTCAGCCTATATTATTATTATTATTTTTGTAGCATCTATGATGAATGATTTTGAATTCTAAGTATTACATAAGTTCATTTATGTAATCATTTGCATGTCAATAGGATGTAAATTAAATTTGTGTGTAAGAAGGTTTATGTTAAAATTACATGAATTTAATTGAAAATATTCCAATTAAACTTTGTAAATATGTGAAAACGTGTGTATGTTTGTCTTCAACGTGCAATTTGAAAACAAAACAATCCCACGAGTTATCTCTGGCAGTCACCGTTGAGGGCCTTCGTTAACAATTAATCGCGAGCTTACAGTGACCTCTGGTGGCCAGTAGTTACTCTTAACCCAGTTTATCGCAGAGCTTCCATCACTAGAAATCATGGCCCCCCTGACAAAATGTCACCTTGACCACCCCCCAACTAGGACTGGCACAAAAATATGGAATATGGTAGATTTGCTAGGGTGGAGGGAGGGGTGCGTGGTTTCTTGATCATATAAGGAATATTTTGACATATTCCAGGGCCCCTATAAAGTGCTGGGCCCCCTGAATTTGCCAGGGTATCCAGTATCCATGCACCCCAAAGTCCCAGATCTGTCCGAACTCAAGCTATCAAACAATTAGGCAAGCGGGGCACCAACTAAACAATAGGGGGTGCTGACCAGGCAAGCAGCATTCCAACTTAGCAATGGGGACACCGTCTAAGCAAAGGAGGCTTCGACTAGACAAAGGGGGCGCCAGCTTAGCAAGGGGGCCACCATCTTGGCAAAGGGGGCTCCTACTAGACAAAGGGGGTGCCAGCTTAGCAAGGGGGCCACCATCTTGGCAAAGGGGTGTCCGACTAGGCAAAGGGGGCACCAACTAAGCAATGGTGGGGGGGTACCTTTCTCACATGCCTGTCAGTAGATCACCGGCACCAAGCAATGGTCACTTTACCCTATGACCATTTATATATTTATTGCCAGTCATCTGATACTGCATTTATTCCATCCTTTATACATCATCTATATAAACCCCCGTGCCCAGCCTCCCTTGTTGTGTGTTTATGCAGATTAAGTATTTAAGTATTTTCAACCCCCCCCCCCCCCCCCCCGCCACTTACATGCGGTCTCTGAATGTCTCATCATTATATCGATTCTTGGTATGGCGGAATCCCTGAAACTGCTCTGTGGACCCTCAGCCATGTTGAAAAGCCCAGTCTTCATTAATCTGCGTGCATTATACATTTTACTGCTGCCTAATTAGGGCATGCTCTTCGTTTCACCCAGTTTTTCTTGCGGATGGTCACTTGCTCCCACTGTCGCATCGTTTCTTTTAGACCATAAATATTCAGCGACTGACCGGTAGGGGGCAATGTTCCTCAACGATAAAGGCTCTGTCGGAAAGCAGGCTTTCACTAAAGCCCATCTTACCGGATCGCTTTTTGCTATTTATTTAAAATGCATTGCAGGCTTGGCTAAACCCCTTCAAGAAATTCCTTATTCTACACCATTTTACAGTAAATAAATAGTTATTTAGTATAATCTGATGAAGATGTCATTTTGGGCAAAGAAGTCAAACTAGGCATAAGTATCGCCAATTGCATACGTTTTATTAATAAATGAATGGACAATATTTTTCTGCAGCCACGGGATGCAAAGCGTGGCCTTCAGTTAAAATGTAAATTGACATAAATTGAGCCTATATAAGCAGCAACGTCACTGATGCCAAATAATACTTCCATGTTTCGTAAGCGAGATACTCTGCGTACAAATGTTGCTTAATGAGGACCACAGCAGAAAAAAGGAAATCCGCCTGAATTGAGCTATATATATGGAAATAGTTTGTTTCAGTGCCATGAATTCCGCTGACAACGCAAACCAGTATATACATTTTAATGGCGTCAGCCATTAAATTAATAAACGTATCTGGCGTGCAAATGTTGTCCCCCTGTTAATTCTACGCACTCAAGCTACTTCCCACCGTTGCAAGATGCTGTGAAATTTTTTTGAAGTTTTAAGTCTGACCTCATCAACTTGTTTGCTTACACGAATAAACATTTGACAAGAACATTGTGTGCCAAGTGTGGCGCAAAAACCAGATATCCCGGCCCTGGTGGCTTACAGTATACTGGATTATGTTTGTGTACAGCTTGGACACATCCTTAAATCGCCGTGCGCCTTTTATAACACTGGAAAGCCGCGGTGGCGGGCACTTCCGATGCGCGCTCCACCCCATGGCCGTGCCCGCGCCTGCGCTAGTCCCCGTCGACTCCGCCGGCGCGTTTCGTTGGATGTCAGCCGGCGTGTGGAAGACCGCAGCTCACCGGGAAGAGCGGCTTTCACTATTATAATTTCGTATTCTCGCAAGACTCTCTGCAGGTGTGCGTAGATGAGCAACGTTGTCATTAGAAGCACTGCATTGTTTGGTAGGAGGCCACTGGGAAGCCGAACCTGTACCCGATGTGACACAGCGGCGTATTTCGGGACGGGCACCTCATTTAAATAAAAGGATGGTAAAAGGATGAAACGTAAGATCACTCGGATTCAGTAGGCCGTACATATTAACGGGACGAAAGGAAATGCGTCTCACTCTGGCATCATTGTTTCGTGTCGAGGTGCCCTGAAGAACATAGGGGGACGCGTTTTGCGAAAATGGTCCTGCTTATTCGTTTTAAAATACACCATACCGCATTTTCTTCCAGAGCGCCGTGCTTCCATGAATTGCGCCGGTAGAAGATGTATCACCATGTAATAAGAACTAGGTGTGGAGATGCGTTATCGTACCGATGCTTTACAGTCTGCCGCAAACTCCTGATGCTTTTAATCTTTAATCTACAGCCGCAGTCCGCTTTCTCAGACTTCACCGTAGGTACGATCTCTGCTCCTTCATCCCACGTAGATCTGTTATATAAATAGTCGCACGACAGCCCTGCATTTTGCCATGTTTGACTTACTGCCGTTCAGATCGTGCAGCCTCTGCATATGCATTTGTTAATGCGATGTAAAATATGTACCTGTGCCGTAAATGCACTTTAGCCGAAGTGCCTGTGAATGTCACCTGCTGTTTATTGCATGCATCTAACTGAAGCACACGAATGCAGCTCCCAACGACGGGAGCCTGGAAACAAAATCGGAAGCCGCAGAATAGCATTTTAAAGTCTGTGAGATTGGCTGCCGAAAATATTGCTTATTAATAAAACCTGTCCGAAGTTCTTTTGTTAAGTAGTGCTTTGGTTTTCCTGTTCTTACCTTGCCTACTTTGGCTTGATCCATGTGGCTCTCTCAGATCAGCAGTTCTGCGCCGATCCCGGTTACCCCGAGCATGGCAGCCGGGTCCCAGCCTCAGGGGTCTTTTTCGAGAGCGACGTGGCCCGCTTCTCTTGCGAAGAGGGCTTTCGGCTGAAGGGCCCGGCCAAGATGGCCTGCAGCAGGCTTTATAATGGCTCCATTGGCTGGAAGCCAAGCGTGAAGCCGCTTTGTCTCCCTGAAGGTACCCGCATTTATCTTCCTACGTAAAAACTTGAGCTAAAATATTCATGTTCCTCTGCTTTTTGAGCAGAAAACAGGTGATCATCCCCGTAAGTGTGAGTTTCCGAATGTGTAGTTACAACACTGATAAAATGTACGATAATATTCATCCAAGTGACTGACTTAAATTTTCTATATATTCACCTGGGGGCGGGGTTATCCCATACAGCATAGGATATAAGGCTGCCATGCTTCCTGGATGGGAAGCTGGTACATGAGGCATACTCACACGGTAATACGGTATTGGTGATTTAGAGACACCAGTCAGCCTGACTGCATGTCTTAGACTGCGGAAAGAAATTTGCACAACATGGGGAGAATATGCAACCTCCATACACATGCCACGAGCGAAGGGGAGACTCACATGCCAGCCCGCGAGGTGTAAAGCAATGTGTCCCCATCCGGTCCTCAGGGAGCCAGAGTAGGTCTATGCTTTTGCTCAGGAGCTGGGAGGGAACAAAAACATGGGCCAGCTGTGGGTCCCTGAGCCCCTGATCTCGGACACACTGGTGTAAAGCAACATGATGCCTGCTGAGGCACTATGTCACCCCTGCTTAGATAATTTAATAATATATAATTTGTTAAATTTATGTATTTTTTTTAAATATATATTTTCATATCTTTCCATCCATCATTGTGATATGATCATTATGATACATGATGTTTATGAACATTGTAAAACATTAACAGATTTAAAGACTGACACTCCAAACATTCAAAACTAGAAATTTTCACCTGAAACACAGATAAATGATTCTTAGGGTTAATGGTGACGAAGAATACATCATGGTGTATAATCAACCAACAAGGTTGAGTATTTTACCTTACTGAGGCAAATGCAGACTGCAAAAGGTTTTGACTGAATATTTCATGGTCTCTGAGGTGTCTTGGTCGTCCTTATTTACCAGAGATCTGACGACTGTAATCTTTAGATTTTTCTCTCGGAACATCCATCTAGTTTGTGAGCTGACAAAATCTTATCTGTCCCAAAATGAAGATTTTTTTAGATGAATTATAGCTGTTCCATGCCCCCCCCCCCCTTTTTTTAGGACACAGTGTAATTTTCTGTGCTGGGAGAAGCAGTTGGCTGTGATTTTCCTTCTTTTTCATGGCTCTCCATTTCTTTTTCTTTTTCATTCTCTCCATTTCAGATTGTATGGTTCCATACGTGGATGATGCTGATGTTGTAAATAAGACCTACAGACCCGGGGACCAGCTGGTTATTAGTTGCCATGGAGGATATCAGATTCGTTACCCGGATACAGACACGGTACAGTCAGTCTGTCAGGATGACGGGGGCTGGGCTAATCTGCCAGTCTGTCAAGGTACAGTTATGCTTTGAGCCCTCCACCTGCATAAACGTCCTGCTTTTATGTTCACTTTGTGCCTAAACATCTCTTATGTGCCTAAACTGTCACGCTTATGTCCAGCAGGAGAAACTGATAACTACGTGGCTTCTAAAATAGCCAGTAAATATCTGTCAGGATTCAGTGATATTTCGGTGTGCTTTGCTTTGGTTTGTCACGATGCGGTTTCCCCAAACTGGGTTGCTAAATTTTCCCTGTGGAGCAGGCTATAGCTTAAGGAGTTTGAGAAGCTGTAAGCAGCAGATTTGCGAGGTGACAGCCCCATGAGCAGTCTCACGTCTTCCTCATCCACATGGTCATCATCGTCGATGACTCTCGCTGCCTCCTCCTCTCCCGCAGGCTGCCTCCGCCCCATGATTCCTCCTCACAGCTATGTGAACCTCAGCGAGACGGAGTTCTCCATCCCGGTGGGGAAGGTGGTTCATTACCAGTGTTTCCCAGGCTACAAGCTGGATGGTGCCGACCTGCTGGAGTGCATGTACAGCCTGATGTGGTCCAGCCCACCGCCCCGCTGCCTGGAGGTGGAAGGTGAGCTAACTGCGGTCCTGCCCACCTGTGAACTTGTAAAAACACCCTTGCTGTTGGCATCAGGGCTGAGCTTTAGGGTCCTTCACAGCCACACATCTACAGACCTACTGTCACGATTAGGGAAAGGGGGAGGGAAAAGTCGTAGGCAGTATGTTGTAAAGATCCCCTTTGGGGCTTTATTTCCTACAGAACAGTGCAAGACGACATGTAACGTTAATGACAGGACTGGGGAAACTGACTTGAACGCGGACTGAAATTCACCACTGATGAGACGTAGACTGGAAACAGCTGGGAAACACTGGGATTCTGCACGAGGGCAGCGGGGGGGGCGTGGCACACAGGAGGATCGGACGGGAGGGACGTGACACCTACACATTGACAGGCTTTTACGCCTTCTCATCTATATACATTTTCATCTACACAACTTTATGTCCTTCCATTTATGCAGTTTCAAGATACTATGTATGAGTTAGTAAAAAATATCTGTGAATTAAACATATAACAAACTGTTTTACCTTATATAGTTGGTAATGCAAGCGATGCAGTGATTAGCAGTGTTGCCTCTGGGACTTGGGTTTGAATTTCCACCCTGGCTCCACATGTGTGGAGTCTGCATGTTCTTCTTGTGTTATCATGGGGTTTCCTCTTTTTCTTTCAAAATGGTGTGTGAGTGTGCTCTGCAATAGGACACCCCATACTAGGTCATTCCCTGCTTATAGGCTCAAGACCCCCCCATGACCCTGAATAGGACAAGTGGGTACAGAAACTGGATGGGTGGGTTGGTGCTGCAGGGTGGTGCAGTGGCTAGCACTGCTGACTCACCCCCTGAGGATTGTGGGTGTACAGCCCACCCCTATTGTCAGTTTGTCCTCCGTTGATGCGGATTACCTCCTACGACCCAGAGACATGCAGTGAGGTGAACTGGCATTTTTAAACCGTAACCCATGTCTTGTACTGCATGTCATTCGGGATACGATTAGGGCTGCGCAATATCACATCACAGAGTAATTGCGATTATTTGGCGCGCGCGTAATTATCAGCAGGGCTTTAGCTGACAGGCATAAACATAATCCGGGTACCAGTGTTTCGGTACTATTCAGACGTTTACTTACACACACAACTTGGTAAGCAGATTAGTAGTGCACCTAAAATATTAATGAGAGGCGTATTGTCACGTATTGTGCGTAAATCCAGCATATCGTTATGTTTATTTAATTCAGTTAGTGGAGCAGGTCACATGCTACTGTCTTGGTAAATCACGGAAGCGATAAGCACTGGAGTAGCGGTGCAGAAAAGGGACAGCTGAGCAGCCAAAACATCATTTGAAAGAGGAGATAATGTGATTGAACAAGGTAAAAAGACGTTTGTTGGTGTAGTGGTACTTTTTTCTAGTTTAAAGTCAACACATTGATTAAACATAGCATATGATACAGTGAAGACATACAATGCCGTAAAGTGATGACAGCTGCAGGAATATCCAGTTACAGGAACATGTGACTACGAAATGGAAACGATTCTGAAAATATGGAAGGATTTCTGCTTTGATGCCCTCAGCTTGTTTCTGGTGACCCCAAGGAGGTTTGGAAAGATGACTTACTTATCACAGGCGTGAACGTTGGGGCGAGGCACAGGTGTCAAAGAACAAAGGGTCGTGGGGCTCCGAGCCTTTTCGGGAAGGTTTGAGCCATAAGAGGACATGGGGGTTATTTATACAAGAAAATCATGTCCTTAGATAGATATGCGTTATTTCAAATGCCAGGTCAGATTTAAAGATTAAAGATTATAAAAACAGGATGTTGTTTTCTTAACTCGGAATGCAGGAAGTTTGTAAGGCCAGTGACCCTTCAAAATGGTCTTGTTTCCAGTGTGTAGCCTGCCCCCCATGGTGGAGCACGGCGACTACGTGTGCCACCCCCAGCCCTGCGACGGCTACATTCATGGGACCGTCGTCGAGTTTTTCTGTGACCCGGGCTACACCCTTGCGAATGACTACAGGTACATAACCTGCCAGTTCGGACAGTGGTTCCCGCACATTCAGGTCTACTGCGTCAAAACAGGTAGGTCTACAAAGTGCGGCGGCACTGCTGTGTCTGTGCTGTGACTGGGATAGGCCGGTCACCCCCCTCTGTTACCCCCGCACCGCAGAAACCTCCTGGCCGAACACGCCAGAGACGCTGACGACGTGGAAGCTCATCTCCATCACCGCGTCCAGTGTCCTGCTGGCCCTGCTGCTGGTCATCTTGGCAAAGGCGTTCCAGTTCAGGTGCAAGACGCACCGGCAGCTGAGGTAGGACAGCCCACACCTGCATGAGTGCCTGGCGGTGATGGGCGGGGCTTACCGCCACTGCTCTGCTTCCTCAGGGACCAGCATCACAATTCCGGCTGCCCCGACTTCCTGGTGGTGGACGGTGTTCCCGTGCTGCTCCCCACGTACGACGAAGCCGTCGGCGGAGACGCTAGTCTGCCTCCTAACTTCGGACCCCCTGCCCATGCTGGCCACGCCCCCTACGCCCACCCCCAGGAGCAGGGGCCTCCGGCATACCCAGGTCACGTCCAGGGACACAGAGCGACGGGCCGGGACACCAGTGAATATGAGACGTGCGAGAGCCTTTCCGATTCCACGGAGTATCTCCAAAGCGTGTGCCCCTCATCCGTGTTCACGGGGGGGCAGAGCAACCTGTCAGACAGAACCAACCCTGTGGTCTCACCGTCGGGGGACACCACCTCCACCAGCCCCAGTATCGATATTGCGGACGGTACGGTGTACGATCACAAACGCATGATGGGAAAATTACTTTCAGGTGTCGGTTATGATCAGTAATTTTTTCACGTGTCCCCTAATCTATTTAGCTGTAAATAATGAGTCCCCAGCTTTAGTCACGCTGCGTGGACTGTACCCCCGCTGCCCTGATGCTTATTTTCTTCGTATTTTTCAGGAATGCCTCTGGTAGAGGATGGATCTGAAGACTGCTGATGAAATCTGCTCCTTGGCAGAAAAAATTCTTACGAGGAGGGTTTTAAAATATGGAATGAACTGAAGACACAGTTCCTTTGCGTTACCACTCATTAAAATCTCGGGAAGCCTCTTTTTTTCGAGGGCAGGTGGATCTCTTCCCTTTGAGTGTGCATGGCTGTACATATTGCTGGTCAGCATCTGTACATTCTTTTTCTTCCTGTTCTCGTCAAATCTGTACCGACACCGGGAAAATCAGACTGCGCCTTCTGCCCAAGCAGATAGGGGCCCAGCTGTGCTCATCACTGACTGGTCTCCAGTACTCAGATCACTGGTTATACGCTTAGAATCATTATCCAAATTAACGCAGGTCAGAGAACTAAATTGTTCAGCTGAGAAGGAATAGGAATGAGCTCGATACCAGCGGGTGATTAACCGGTTACCTGCCAGTGGTTTGCCAGCAAATGGCAGCCAGTATGTGGGGGTCTAAGCAATAAGCAAATAGGGAGACGATTAAGTCTGTCGGGGTGGGGAACACCTAAAGGACTGCCAAAACAAGCTGAAAGGAAGCTGATGGTCTCTGTGATTCAGGACAGTATGCCCATTGTGGTCTGTGTTGTTAATCACTCTCCTTGTGAGCTGACTGCTGACTGAGAGCTGTCCTTCCTTTCTGTCAGTCCTTTGTAGACTTTTCAAACAGCATCTGGAGTTTCTCATATAGCACCTTTCCCAACACACTCCTTGCACCATGGGAGAAACACCATCGGCAAACATACCACTTCGTCTGAGTGGCTGATTTAAAAACTCTGGGTTAAAACCAGCTGCCTGAGGTGGGTGAAGGTGGGAGAATCGCCGGGTGTTCAAGACTAACTGGGAGCCACCCCTCACCCCTCAGGCGTGCTGGTGTAAGTCAGCCCGGTGCGTGCATGTTAAAGGGGGAAACACTTACTTTATAAGCCAAGTCACTGAGTTGTCTTCAGTATCTATACAGACTAATCTGCTCACAGGTCACAGTTTCAGTGCTTTTTTATGCTCTATATATATTTAGCTAGGCCTGCATTTGCTGAATTACAATGACCTGATGGATTAAGCTGATGGAGAGGCAGGAGAATGTTCTGGATCTCCAGGCTACTTCCAGTGTCACTCCAAATAGCATGACCGGGATGAGCACAGGTGGAATAAAGCATCACCAAAAACATCGCCAATGATTTGCAGCTAAGCTAAACGTTTATTTCAGATGGAGCCTTCTGTATGTGTATCTGTTGTACATCTGTTTAGGGCAGGTTCAAGGGGCTTGTGTTTAATTTGGGGATTCTGTGGTATGTGACCCACAAAATATGATTTAATGCTTTGAATTGGATTTTTTAAATGCGTTGCTGTTGTTGATATTGAATGCTGAACGGGTGGGCATGGGGTCACATGACTGATGTCATATGACCTTGTGTAATCATTGCCAGCTCAGGATGTCCCTGCAACAGCTTCCTGTGATGTTCTGGACACCAAGTAAGTGTTTTAAAAACTGCAGCTAAGATGTAGGATGCTGGCCATTGCAAAATTATGAAAAACTCAACAAAATATTAGTAAGAATGGATTGAGGGAAAAAACTACAATTTATTATTGTATTGCACAAGGATTTATGGACCGAGATCCAGGTGTGAGTAGAAAAAAGGATCAAGAAAAAATAATTCTGTGAATGCATTTAAAAATCTAAGCTGTGCAAGTCACCTCATTTCCAATTAGAAGCCGAGAGAACTTTAATAGAGAAAAAAAAATAAAAAATGTCAGTGGTCATCTTTGCTGTTAAATAAAAGCAATATTAAAGTGAATTCTGGGAAATACCACACTGCCTCTTTGGGCCTGTTTCTGAGCCACCACAATCCATCTGTTTGACTCAGCCTGTCTCTTGGGACTCTAGCCCACGTTACTCTGCACAACCCCAGAAGGATTAACGTTAACATTTTGGAAGTTCTTCAAGGGGAAGGAAGCAGCTACTCTTCCTGTACCAGAGGCGATCCCGCTGACAGTCAAGTACGGGGAAGATCACTACATCCTTGTCCTGCAGCTAGCTTCTCTGATTGGCTGTTTTCCACTTGAGACTAAGTGATTGGTTCCTCAGAGATGAACAGGCACTTTCTTTATCCCTTCCAGGCCGTGGGACCTACCAAGTCTTCCCAAGGACCACAGGAAACAGGTTAATTGACTGTGGTGTGACATATGATGCATTTTTCCATCAGTGCTTGTCAATTGTGGCATAGCCCATCCAATATTGCACATGGAAACCCTGAACAGGAGGCCAGTCCACAACACAGGATCTGTACATGTGAACACACTAGGAGGAAATCAAGAGTATTTGGGGTGGAAAAAATCACAAACTGTAAATAAAGCCGAATCAAACCGCATACACCTGAGGTAATCACTGAGTGGCTGCACATTTGATGAAGCTATGTATGAGAAACAGTACAATGGTGTGTGGGTGTGTATGCACGCCCTACAGTGAATATCACCTAGACTCTGTGTGCATTAAGCCGGCTCCTCTTACCAGAAATCTAGGAGTATTACCAGACCCTTAACTGAACTTTGATCCACATATCAGATCCCTCGGCCACGTTGCAGCCTACCACCTCCATAATACTGCTTGCCTTCAGCCATTCCTCACTAGTGATGATGCACAATCCCTGGTTCACGCCTTCATCATATCGCATATTGACTATTGCAGTTCCCTTCTCATTGGCCATCCTGTTAAATCTTTACAAAAGCTTCTATTTATTCCAAACTCCGGTACGAGGATCCTCACCCATAACACGCACTCAGTGCCATTGCCAAAAACTCCGGAATTCTCTTGCTCAATCTCTCTGTGACTCTTATTCATTCTCCACTTTTAAATCTGACTTTAAGGCCTGATTAATGAATATCTCTCTATCTGATGCTTTTTTCCCCTCCTTCTCATAAAGCAGCCTTGGGTTTGTAAAAGCCTCTATATAGATGTAATCCAGCACATGGGCTTTGACCAGCCCTGTACATGGCACATATTGTTTAAATAGTTCATACACTTCATATCAAATTGCATATGTGATATCTGAAGTTAAATTCTGATTTTAGGAGAAAGAGTTTCACATTCACGTGGAAAAATGATTTAAAAGTGAAACAATTAAAATGCATGTAATCATCAGTGTTTAAATGAAAACTTGGTATTAATCTAGTATTCAAAGTAATTCTCCTGCATGCGACGTGGGGCGGTTCAGCTGGAGACATAGGCCTATGCTCATATCTCTCTCCAAGCCCGAGAAGGCGCAGTTTTGCGGCAGAGCTAAGGAATTCGGACGTTGCGGTTTTTGCTCATGAGTTGCGCAAGGCGGCCGGTGCGCGACCCGGGGAGGGGCCCCAATTATAAACGGGGGGCGGGCGGGGCCGTGGAGCAATGACATCTGACTTTAAAAGCCCTGTTTTTTGGATCTGCATGCTTGAAATGAAATGAACGAGACTGATTTGTGATCGTTTGTTTTCTTTTTTTACCGTCGGTAAGTAAGCTTTACATCGGCCTGTGAGCAGCGTGAATGCCGTTCAGTAATATGAGTCTGTGTATAGCTGTTTACGGCTGCCTGAGCTTAACGAGCGTGACTGTTGGGTTTGCCGTGTGTGCCCTAACTCCGTACAGTCTGCTGTGTGAGACCAGCAGGCGCTTTGCGCGTTAATGTTTAACTGCGCGGTTAGATGGGACGGAAACAGTTTACCTGCGCTGTTCGGCATTAATGCGACGCAGAAAAGCAGCGCAGAAAGCGCCATAAGAGCCGATGCTGTGCAAGATCTTGCCCGCACCTCCCAGGCGCCACCCGCCCCCTCCTCTGCCGCGTACCGTAGTATAGCAAATCCTATATAGCGTACAAGTACAGCAAATCCTGAAACAATGTGACTAGTGAGGTCAGTTTTTTGTGTCCTCACTAAGATCTATGAAATGAAAAAAACAAAAATGCCCAAACTCGTGTTTAATTTGGTTACTTATGGTTAAGGTTAGGGCTGGGTAGGAGTTAAGGCTGTAATGCTATGATTTGAGTTTTCCCATAGAGATGAATAGACTGTCCACACTCTGACAGAAATACAAATGTGTGTGTGTGTGTGTGTGTGTACAAACCAAAGAGTGATCAAAAGGTCTCCACTTTTAAGCTTATCCAGCCACGTTTGAGGAGGCAATTGGCATGAATTGGGGTAATGATTTTAGACATTAAACATTTTGGCTGACACTGGCTGGCACACATACACTGTTACTTTGTTGTTTGATATGGAGTTATGGAATTACCACAGATGGCTTAATAGGCACTAAGGCCTAAACAACAGCCTTCTCCAAGATGTGCTGCAGCTTTAAATTTACTGTAATATTACACATTATGTGAGCACGCATTCATAGATTTATTTTCTGTATTGCAAACCGTCTTTGTGGCCAAAACTTCATCCAGTGCAACTGAGACAGCGCCGTTCTTAACTTGCTCAGGTCCCAAAACCCGCAACGCAAGTCCAAGTACAAATGCGGCAAGTGTGGACGTTTTTGGATGAAATGTTTCAGAAAATTAAATCCAACTTAATTATCCTTAATTAAATCAGTAGGTCAGAGTGGAAGTGGAGATTTTTAGAGGCCTTGTATAGGCTAACAGGAATACATGCACTTATAATAATAATAATAATAATAATAATAATAATGTCCACATACAAACAGGAGACAGGGAATGCACGCGTGTGGACTCTTTCCTGCAGCAGCCACATGCTGTGAGTAGTCTGTGATGGGCAACACAGTTTAATGAGTTGAAATGGTTAGATTTCCAACTCTATTTAGGGATGCTAAAATCTTAGGAAAGTTTTGAGTTTTTTTTTCTCTCATGCAAAAGTGGGGAGCATAAGTCATGGGTCTCCCTCTTCTCCCCTGCATCTGTGCTCTTCAGGGGGTAGACAAAATGACAGAAGTGCTACATGAAAGGGGCAGTACCGTCAGTAACTTAATCACAGTTACAGAGATAGAAATGCTGGTCACTGGTGTGAATGCCAGTTACCGATTTGTGTGTCATCTGTATAAGAGGACAGACACTCAGCACTGGCATATGTGAGTTTAGAGCTAAGAGCTCCATAGAATCTGCAGTCTCCAAACTGCAGGTTTATCCGCCATAAATATACACAAAATGCTTTATAGTGTCAAGGGGATGAGTCTTAAAAATCACGATGCCACATTAGCAAAGAGGAACAGTGGTCGCGAGTCGGAGCTCATGGGCGGGGATACAGACGGACCCCAAACACACCCAG
>JAODKL010000039.1:15033608-15119723 GCA_026780765.1 Petrocephalus schoutedeni
AAAGGGGGAGGGGTGATTGTAACAGTAGGGGGGCATCTTGGGGGAGTCGTTGGGTCAGATGATTGCTCTGCATGGTTATATATCAGCTAATAAATATGAGGCCATTTTACCTCATAGTCCAGCATCCCACTACAGTCAGCTCAGGCCTTGTATGACAACAGATGCTCTTCTGAAGGCAAAGGCAAAAATTTACTAAATCCTTCATATTAATATATTGTCAGTTGTGTGCTTTACTTTGTCCACACATACACTCATATATGCACAATTTGCTTTGGGGAAGGAAGAGATGTAAGAACTGAGATGTAAGAAGATTATATTTAAGGTAGTAAGACAATATTGGGGTCACTCTGTTTAATATCCATTGTGCCTGTATGAATGTGATGGATTATTTTTTCTTTATTGCTTTTCAGGACCACGATGTGGAGCCACGTTGTCTTTGCTCTTGCAGTCTGTCTCCTGGAAGGGGAGCATGCCTCAGGCTGTTTAATTAAGGGACGGTGGGCTTTCTGCGTCAGCCAGTCATTATTTCACATCCCAGCATTGCCTGCCAGTATTACTGTGCTCGATCTGAGTTTGAATTACATAAGCGAACTGAACGAAACATGCCTGCTTGGATTGGAAGGGCTTGAAAGACTGCATATTGGGTCACAGAAGACAAACATACTTAAAGTTGGGGCAGGTACTTTTAGAAGGTTGTCTAGTTTGAAATTTCTTGATTTAGCAGACAACAAGCTGCTTGTTCTTGACCCTCATGCTTTTGTAGGATTGTTGCAACTACAGACGTTGGATTTAGTGCACAATGGCCTTAATGAATCCATTTTAGAAGATGAGTACCTTCAGCCGCTGCTATCCTTAGAATCTCTCAACCTTTTTGGAAACCAAATACATAAAATCCGACCCGGTCTGTTTTTCCAAAATATGACAAAACTGAAAATAGTAGATCTATCTTTGAACAAGGTTGACAGTATCTGTGAACAGGATTTGCGTGGATTTCAAGACAAACACTTTCAGTTGCTTAAACTGTCAGACATGAGGCTGAATGACATGCGTCTGCCCAACTTTGATTGGGGGGGATGCGGGAACTCATTGCGAAACATGTCTTTCGCTGAGCTGGACTTGTCATCTAACGGAATGACAGTTGAAAGCGCCCGTGTATTTTTTAGTGTTATCACAGGCACTAAAATTGATCATCTCATTTTTTCCTCAAATAATATGGGCAGGTCTTTTGGACATCAGAATCTTGATGATCCTGACAATGAAACGTTTTCTGGACTTAATCAAAGTTCTGTTAAAAGCTTGGATTTATCTAGCAATTCAATTTTTTCTCTTCACTCTTCAGTGTTTCACTCTTTTGGAGAGGCTGAGAGGATCACGTTGTATGAAAATAAAATTAACCAAATTCAAAGAGATGCATTTCTTGGACTTAAAAATTTAAGACACCTCAACCTGTCTTACAACCTTATTGGTGAGGTCTATGACTTTACATTTGGCAATCTGCCTGGTCTTATTGAACTGGATTTGTCATACAACCATATTGGTGCACTTGCATACAGATCATTTGAAGGACTGGTAAACTTACTCATCTTAAACCTTACTGGAAACATGGTCCATGCTCTTCACACACCTGCACCAGTCTCCAGTTTGCGGTTAATTCGTTTAAATGATAATAAATTGGCATCTTTGTATGGCCTCTCTGCGTTCTCCAAAAATGCCTTACTAATCGACTTGGAACAAAACAGACTAAGGGAACTGGATGATTTGTATTCCATCCTTAATACAATTCCTGATGTTCAGATTGTCATGTTGGGTTCCAACATGCTGTCATCATGTAACCCTCAGCAGCTGATGCCAGCAGAAAATAATTTGCTGTACCTCGACCTTCAGCATAATGCATTGCAGACTATTTGGGAACACGGTGCCTGTGTAGACGTTTTTCATACCTTTGATAAGCTGAAATATCTTCTCTTAAACCACAATTTACTCCGATCTCTCCCAGACAGAATTTTTGAAGGTTTGACCTCCTTGCGGGTGATGAACCTCTCTTTCAACTTCTTAACATACCTCCCGCAGAGCGCGTTCCCAGGAAGCCTAAGGACTCTCGATCTGTCCCACAATATCCTGAGCTCTCCTGACCCCCACAGCTTCCAATTAATTTTTTTTATCGACCTCGGTATGAATCGGTTTCTCTGTGACTGCAGTTTGAAGGAATTCTTATTGTGGGTAAATCACACAAATGTGACATTTCTGAGTCCTAAGGACAAACTGACGTGTGAATATCCCAAAGAATTTTTTGGATATAGACTCATTGACTTAAACGCAGATTCATGTGAGGATGACGGCGAAGAGTTGATGTCAGAAATAAAGTTCTGCTTATTTGTGGGTTTCTCTACCGTTCTGATATCCTTCATTGTCTCGACCATCATGTTCACACATTGTCGTGGTGAGTTCTTTGCAGTCTACAGGAGGGTGACGACCAGGGTTCTGGAGGGGCGTCGGAAGACCCCAGCACCAGATGGGTCCAAGTATGACGCTTATCTGTGCTTCAGCAACAATGACTTCAAGTGGGTGGAGACGGCGCTGCTCAAGAAGCTTGATTCTCAGTTTTCAGATCTCAATCCCCTTCACTGTTGTATAGAAGCCCGGGATTTTATCCCAGGAGAAGATTACATATCGAGCATACGAGACGCTATCTGGTACAGCAAGAAAACAGTCTGCATTGTGTCCAAGGAATTCCTGAAGGATGGCTGGTGCGTTGAGGCTTTTAAGTTGGCTCAAAGCCGGATGCTCCAGGAGCTGAGGGACATTCTTATAATGGTCATCGTTGGAAGCGTCCCTCCATTCAGGTTAATGAAGCATGAGACCATCAGGACATTTATCCAAAAAAAGGAATATTTACAATGGCCTGAAGATGTCCAAGACATTGAATGGTTTTACGATAAGCTAATATCAAAGATTTTAAAAGAGGAAAAGTTCAAGAGGATTGATATAACTGAATTTCAAAATATCAGCTTTATTGGAGTATGATTTGCTTGTAGATTGAAGTTTGATGTTGCCAGACCTTTATTTTGCTCTTTAACACACTCATGTCCCCTCTGTTGGAATGATTTTTTATGTAATTAATTTTCATGGGAATGTTTTTGGGATGACAGGTGCACAGTTTCCAGTAATGGAGATTTCCATTACTGACCTTTTTCTGCACGGTGTCTTGCTAAAATGAATTTCAACCTTTGTGCTCAAATTCAGTTTTAGATTAAGCTAGTTACATCAGCAGCATTTTTGTACACTGTTACATGTAACGTTTACAAACTTGTATGTTTACAAGCCTTGTACACTGATCAGCCATAACATTAAAACCACTGACAGATGAAGTGAATAACACTGATTATCTCATTACAATGGCGCTATTATATATTAGTCAAGTGAACAGTCAAGTCATGAAGTTGATATTCTGGAAGCAGGAAAAAATAGGGAAGCATTAGGATCTGAGCAACTTCATGAGTACAGTATCCCCCAATGACAGTGGCCTCTTTCAGCAGGATAATGCACCCGGCCACTCTGCAGAAATTGCTCAGGAATGGTTTGAAGGACATTAAAGAGAGTTCAAGGTGTTGACTTGGCCTCCTAATTCCTCAGATCTCAATCCATTTGAGCATCTGCGGGAGGTGGTGGGGAACAAATCTGATCCGTGGAGGCCCCACCTCACAAATTCTATTCAATTAAAAAAAAATTATATAGCACCTTTCACACAGAGTTGCCCCCAGGTGCTTTACATGGTTGTGTTACAAAAATGCAAAAGGAAAGACCAAAAAATTGAAGAAAGAAAGCCAGATGACAATGGAGGAAAGGAGCTCCAAGCAGAGATGAAAAAAAACTACTGGGGGTCCAATGTCAACTGGCTGCCCAACCCCCCCTGGGCATGCTAGCATGATTGACAAATAAAGAATGGGCTTGCCTGCTAAACATAAGGCGAAAACTG
Source organism: Petrocephalus schoutedeni (assembly GCA_026780765.1). Lineage (NCBI taxonomy): Eukaryota > Metazoa > Chordata > Actinopteri > Osteoglossiformes > Mormyridae > Petrocephalus > Petrocephalus schoutedeni. The sequence continues at coordinate 15,037,585 of JAODKL010000039.1, forward strand.
TGGTCGAGGGCAAAGCCAAAGTCCCTCAGCAAGTCAGTTCTCCATGCTGGCCTGTATAGGGTATCAGACTGAAGGCTGCACCCACAATGTTAAAGTTCCTAGGTCACATCCTCAGTGTCACCTTTCTACCCTGCTATGAACCACGACTCCAGCTCAGACGGTGCTCACTCTGGACACTGTCCGGACATGTGGGAAGGAGGGCAGAGAGCATGGGTGGTCAGAACATGCGTAGATAAATTAATGGACAAGCATGGTAGATAAAAATGCATGTACAACAGCACCAGCAGCCATAGTTACGGTGTGTCATGTGTTAAGCTGCGGGTAAGCTAAACTGAAGTAATAGGTCTTCAGTCGAGTTTTAAAGACTCAGACCGATTTGCCATCTTGAACGAACCATTCCAGACTATAGAGGTTGTGTAGCAGAATGCTTTACCACCAGCTTCCACTTTATATGTGGAATGACAAGGAAACTTGTAAACGAAGTAATTCAGTTAGGTAGGCAGGTGCTAGACCTTTAAGTGCCTTATATGCAAGTAGGAGAACTTTGAAGTCAGTCCTGAACCTAACAGGAAGCCAGTGCAGGGAAATAAGAGCAGGTGTTGTGTAGGGTGACCAGATAATCCATGTCATCCCGGACGCTTTGAGCTACTTAAGGTTTTACAAACTACTTTAAACCTGAAAGGCTCCTGTGTTTGGCTAAATAGTTCAGTTCTTCTTGCGCTTTGACTGGTTTGTTTCCTTGATTGAAAGACTCATCCAGCCGTTTTGCATTAACATCCAGGTCCTTTTGATTGAAATGGTAGTTTGCAAATCCTGTCCAAACTCAAAGTGTCTGGGACAACATTGATTATCTGGTCACCCTAGGTTATTTGATCAAACGTCCTGCTCCTGGTGACAATTCGAGCTGCTGCATTTTGAATACACTGCAAAGTGTTTAATGTGCAGTGTGTGCTCCCAGATAACAGAGCATTACAGTAGGCTAGCCTACGGTATACAAAGGCATGTATCCGTTTCTCAGTGTCTCGAGTAGTAAGCAATCGTCAGTTTTGCGATGCCGCGTAGCTGTAGGAAGCACATATTCGAGATTGCATCCACATGCGACTTAAACGGGAGGATGGTATCTAATGTGACACCTAGGTTACGGGCCGAGCTGCTGAGGGAAAAGTTCAGCCCCTCGGAATGGAGTGCGGAGATTACAGCATTCCTACCCGCGGGCTTACCTGCAAACGGCAGAACCTCGATTTGCTGAGCATTTAGTGATAAAAAGTTTTCAGGCATCCAGGTATTTACTTTGTTAAAGAAACTGTGACAATCATTGAAGTGTCGTTAGCCATAACTGAAATATATCTGGGTGTCGTCGGCGTAGGAGTGGTAATTAACATTGTTTTCTCATTATGTTACCTAATGGCAGCATGTGGAGAGAAAACAGTGAAGGACTGGCAGAATTTCAAGGATCTGCTGCTAACGCCTTGGTGCCAGATAGCACAGGAGACCTTCACGGGTCTTTTGGAGTCCGTGCCTGGATGGGCCAGATGGGTTTTTTTGGCGTCATGGGGGCCCCCCACACAATATTAGGCAGGCGGTTTTAATGTTAGTAGATTTTGGCGACTGGGGTGGTCGAACCCGTAATTTTAATCTGTACCTACAGTTAAGCACTCTCCAAGCCCCGGGCACCGCTCTACCGTATACTGTTTGTTTATTTTTACATTGCACAATATGTGTACAAAACAGTCGAATATTACATGCCTGGTGTTATTATTTGCACTTCCGCAAAGCAGCTCGCGGCTAAGTGATACGTGCTTTAATTACGATGACCAAAACAAAGACGTAATATCTACCGTAAAGCGCAGTATTATCATATGTAATGATAATACAGCTTATATTATCATGCATATGTACATATTATTATATGTAATGATAATACAATACACCATAAAACAGTTTTAAATTTTATAGGTCGGACAATTTTACCACAGATGTTAGTACATAAATATTGATATTTTAAGCACAAGATACATGCATGTATTGTTTAAAGCTCATCTTAATCAACAAATTGAAAGTCTAGTATTTTCAACCACTAGGGGGTGGACTTGTCATTCGAAGTTTTTCTGTCAAGCCGCACTCTAAACTAAACTACTGCAATTTTTTGGCATGAACACTTTAAAAGTTGCGGCTACCTGCTCGACATGAACACGCAATGCCGATGTTTAAATATTTTTGTTCACCGCGCAATGCAGTGTAAACCATAATCACACTCAAATAGCAAGTTTAAAAAGCGCAGAAAACGTGAAACGTCCCGAAGGCATTTAATAGCTCAGATGAATAGCAGGTCGCGGCGGTTTTATGTAGAATGTAGAGTCTACAGTAAATAGTCAGTAGGGTATCTGTTTGGGTCACTTATCACCGCTCATATCCTCTCCCTCTCATCATCTTATAAATCATGCTGGCATCGTTAAATGCTACGGATCCCATTTACCGCCCATTCAGTCACTATATGGCCATGATCTGTTCCCCCAGATCCACGATCGAGTCATTCTTATATAGTTTTGCGTATTTAAGTAACTACATTTCATAGGCATCTACATAGATTATAACCACGATTTCCTAACAGTACGATTTGACTACCCTCTTTGAATGGGTCACAAAAACAGTTTATATTTTATTTCCCGCAAAGTCGAAATTCTGGTGTCTATACACACACACACAATGCGCTTCGTGTAGGCCTGTTTGGGGAAACGACTTAATCCAAGCCAAATTTGCATAACTATATGAGAGGAAATGGGGATTAACTAGGTGAAAGTACTTATACATAAAACAGATAAGCCTACATTTTCACAGACTCATTGCCAAGTTAACACGTTGCTGCCACTACATGACAAACAGAGTATAACTGTGTCACAATGTTAAATGAACTGTCAACCAGTATTACTAATTAAAAAAAACAACATCTTTTTAAACCGGTAAATTCTTTAAATGTAGATCAGTAATCAAAAGATTGGCTGGGATGATTTACGTGTGTAGAGGGTCAATTAGAATGCAAAAACTCAATCATGGGGTGAGGAAAATTTACAAAGAGTGAAACTAAAACATCGTTCCCCAGCGTAGGATATTGTTTTTATAAATCAGCCTCTAATTCTACACATTTCTACAGTAAATACAGCTGTGGTCTCTGCTGTGAAACCAGGGATAGAGATGTAATATTTCTGGAGCAAATGCAAACGCCAGCAGCTGAGGTTTGCTCTGCAGGGAGGTATAATAAATGCTGTGTCAGAAACCATGCCTAATATTTGTCCCAAATTAAAACCCACGTCATTTTTCACAGGCCATGGTGAAGGTTCTCTTAAGCAGAGGAGAGCATGCTGCGATGGCCTATTTTAGGAACCACAGTGGAGAACAACAGCCTGAACCAGGGAAGCGAAACCAGCTCAAATCACCGGATGTTTGGGTAAAGAAAACTTAAGTACAAAGCCAGTGCTTCCGTGCGAGACCACTTATATGGTGTCCTGGGTGTCAAATTAACCTGTACACTTCATTACAAATGTGTCGGTTTGAATGCATAAGCTTAGTACATAAACAGAAACACCCATAATAAAGGTTGTAATGTGGCCACTCAATGATTTTCCTTCACAGTTCTGACATGCAGGGATTTTCCTCCCCTGACCTGATTTGAAAGCGCGGTCCCCTATGGAGGTATTCCAGGGGCATCACTGATGCATGGAAACCACAGTGCTGTCCCAAGCAGGCGGAGCTGCTGAAGGCTCCCCCCGTCGTGAAGACCCAGATCAGGATCACCACTGTGCTTTTCTCATTATCCAGTCCCTGCACCCCACCCTCCATCCTGCAGAGAGCGAACATACTTAAAGTAGTCTGGGAAGTGCAACTTCTACTGTTTCACGCAAACTCCCGGGAAGGGGGTGACACCGGAGTAGCCTTTCGGGAACGGGCGTTTTCCGCACTCGGATGGATCCGATGGCTTTGCCAGGACAGCACGGCCTGGTGAGAACCTAACATACCAGGCTCTGTGGTTATGGGATGTCCTGTGAGATATTCTTGAGAATCAGAGTATAAAACACAGAGAAGTTCATGATCTCTTCTATCAGCACTGATAGACACTTAATTTACGAAAATGCCATGAAATAGAAGAAGCTGCAGTGTCCAACACTGTACTACATAGCAGATATCATTGAGAGGCTATCAAGGTTTGGTTGAGAATTTTGTATATAATAGCTATATTTATATCATGCATGGTCTAGGCTGTATGAAGAATGACTGTACGAAAAATTGATGTTTAAGATGAAAACTGTATGAAAGGTTAGAATTAACTCATGTTGTGTGGGAACAAATATGGGGAATATTAATGTTTAACTTTGTGTTATAGTGAATAATATATTACTTCTCTGAGGACGGCTTCAGTTAATAGGTAATGAAAAAAAGTGCACCTCTGACCTATGTTTTAAAAAAATCTTAACCCATAACATATTTAATTCAAGAAAACATCACATTTAGTCCTGGGTAAAAATGACTGTGCCGCACTGTGAATTACACGCACAACTCAGAGTAATATTCCTGCAGTGATGCGATTCCTGGCGGGATGCCAGCCGGATACTCGCAGGCCTCTCCTTGGCTCTGGCCCTCACTCTGAGGAGTGAGGTGATCCTCCCAGTGAAACTCCCTCTTTTGTCCTTTGCTGAATGGGGAGGTGAACAAGGATCAGAGCTCCTGCTGGCCAGCCTTAAGGGATATTCCGTATGCCAGAGCTGCCTCCTCATCTGGGTTGGGAACGAACCGTGCCTTCAGATGCTGTGATGCCATGTTACGTGGGTTAAATGTAGAGGACACATTTCGTTGTTGCACACTGTGTGCTGTGGTGTGTCAACAATGACAATTAATCATCCTTTACCTTCCGAGTCAGGCAGGTGGTGTAGTGGTTAGGGAGGTCGCCGGTTCGCGTCCCCGACCTGCAAGCACTGTTGAGGTACCTTGAGCAAGGTGCATGTCCCTGGGCGCTCAAGTAGCTGGCCCCTGTTGTGTCTCAATGGCACATGAGTTAAAAGCAGAGGACCCACTCGTTGTTGGAGAAACATTGTCCCTGTGGTCATGTAGCCATGTCCCCCCCAAGCTGCAGAAGACTGGAGGTGCTCTCTATTATCAGTGCACATTTCCCTCCCTCCACCCATCTTCCAACTGCTCTGGGGAAACAAAGGGCATGAGACCTTGTGTGCACTCTGGACAGGATGTCCAGTCTCAGGACACACAAGCATATTCACTCATAATCACACCAAGCTGCAAATCTTTGAACCTTGGGAGGAAGCCAGAGAAATCAAGGCGGGATTCAAACCCCCAACCCTGGAGGTATGAGGCAACCATGCTGCATCCTCAGCATATATTACCATAATTTATATTTTCTAGAAACACTGAAGCTTCATTGATAAGTATTTTTTCCAGAGATGTTCTACTTTAGTTACTTACTGTAAGTAAAGTAATTACTTACTGTAGTTACTTTTTCATATCTTTCTTTATAAAGTGACTCAAGTCAGTAGCTGATGTCATGCCATACCTTCAGGGTAACAAGTTCAATTCTGGCCCCATCTAGGCACATGTACACATCACTGCTCCTCCTAATGTTTCTTCGGAGTCCAGAGCAATGTGGTACTTAACAGGTAACTATTATGTCTAGCAGTTTGCCTATTCAGGATAAGCCCCTTATCTCAACAACCTAAAGAATCAGTTTATCCGAAAGGTACTTCTCATATAAAAAGTTCTTACTATAAATATTAACATTTTCATTACAGTGTCCTATCACGCAGTGATGAGACATTAAGTAAATCTTGAATAAAACTGTAAAAGCCAGAAACAAAAAATGCTAATCCACAGACAGTAACAAGGAAAAACGCATCAGTGTTGGTTTACAAAGGTTGCCCTTTCTGTGCAAGTACAATGGAGTCTTGATATTGCTGGAAGACTGATTAGATTACAGAACAAATCCCCAGGAAATATCCGAGAGGAGGACAACTGCAGAAACTCAGGAATGGCCTTACAGAAGAGCTCTGTGACACAATCTCTATCCCTGGTTTCACAGCAGAGACCACAGCTGTATTTACTGTAGAAATGTGTAGAATTAGAGGCTGATTTATAAAAGTATGGAAGGAAGGGCTTATAAAATGTGAGCGCTTCCTGAAGACCCAACACTAGACTGGCCTGCATGGCACGGGGAGAGGAAAACGGCCCAGTTCAGGACAGCAGTGAAACCGCTCCCTCAGGATCCAGCCAGTCTCGTCTTCTGCTCTCAACAAAGACACTCTCTACAAAAATGACCCTCAACTTAAAGGAAAGAAAAAACACTCCAAGTACCATTCACACACTTAACTCCATATCTTAAGAATGATCCAGGGGAGTCTGAGTTTTTGCACACAGAATGAAGCAATTACCTGCTCAGTTTAGCATTACCGATTAGTTGATACCGGGCGGCAAGAGTGAAATGAGTACTTCGGGCGAGCAAGGCACATGCGAGTTCAGAGGCTTGATCACAGTGCAAACGAGATCTGCAACCGAACTTGGGAAGTTCAAGAGAGCTGCCATAAAACTAAGTTTAGAGCAGGAGCTCTTTACCGGAGCACCATAAATCCATCGTCTGACACGGAGACAGAAGCAGCCGCAAAGGTCGTCCTGATGACATCGCGCCACCGCCATAAACATGTCAACATCTCTCACACCACCGAGTGCCGATTGTCAGCATTCACCCTGCCCTGCAGACTGCGCTGTAAAGTGGAACTGTAATACACCACACCACATTTCACCATGGGTAATAGTATGCTGCTACTGCCCTGAACATTGATCAGGAAGTCATTTCTAACAACCAATTATAAATGACCAATAAAGACAGTTGTTTTGGCTGCATCACCTGAATATGACAGACTGTTTGCAGAGTAAGGTGGTCCTCAAGGTGGACCAGCAAGTAGGTCAGCAGAGGAAGGATCCAGCTAAAAATACAAGCGGGTTGAATTTTAAGGTGGCATTTTTTCCCACCTTGTTCCATCAGATGAGGGTACAGATCTACCCCTTGCAGGACAGACCATGCCAGAGAAATATAAGGTGGGAGTTCGTAATGGTTAAAGAAGCTGGTGTGCCCAACCTTCTCCTAAAAGGTCAATGACACTGCTTCAGATAGTGATATGGGACAGTCATGGGGAATAAGGCTGCGGAAGCCAGTGCAGGAGTCCTGAGCATCCTAGTAGGACAAGTCTGCAAAATTTCCCATGTCTCAGACGTTAACACAGCAATGGCAGAGGCATGAGGGGTCAGACACCACCCTCAATGTCCCCCATAGTCTTGGATACACGGGTAGCTTCTGGAACATGTCCTTTGGGGTACCAAGGGGTCATCACATGATTTACAGTAATGAGACCTGGGGAAGTAGAAGTGGAACACCAAGTGACTGGAAGCTACATAGCTCCTCTACCCACTCTGCCAAGGTATTCATGGGGCTTAAAGGGCATGATGCTCTGATGTAAACAGCTCAGATACAGCACTGTTTGAGATAACAGGTGGCGGATGTGAGGAGTTCGGGTTTTGAAGTAGTTCAGTACGAGCCCAAATCTACAATGTTTTAGAACCATCAGAACTATGTAAGTTTACCACATGACTTGCAGAACTCATGACAGCACAGCTGAAGGGACATTCATTCATTAATTTTGACAGATCCCCGTGAGAACAGCTTCCATGAACTGCTTAACCCAACCCAGACAGATCTTCATAGGATGGGAAGACTGCTTCTTCATATGTAACCACCAATAAGGCTTTGAAAGAGACCACTACCATAGCTCTTTGTCCTCACACTTCTGCAGAATTAACAAGCTTAAAGCAGATCTTGTGATGTGTGATGAACTGACAATGTCCTACTTCCACTTACCTCTGTGGGAAATGAGGGGAATCCAGATCCATTCCCAAAATGCCGGCTCTGAGCCTGTGCACATGAAAGAACCTACCGGGACCTTTAGCCCTAAAGTGCGTGCTCAGCAAGCTGCAGGAACAAGTAGTGCCCTTTCCCTCGCTGTCCGTACATCACCATGGTGACACGACCTCCCCTTATGGGAACATTACCGTGAACAAGGAAGCAAGACCAATGTGCCAAATTACAAGCCACTTTATTATGTTATTACAACAGCAGCTTTCCTGGGACTTGAACCAGCAAGCTTCAGGGTTACGACTCCATGTCCTTAGCCGCTATGCCACCTGCTGGCTATATCCCCATATGAAAATGGGGTTTGGTTTGCATGGTGCTCCAAACTATGAGAACAATGAGACTAAAGCTTGTATAACCTTAGAACAGATTCACTTGATAACTGAACTTCCAGTTCACTACAAAGCCAGAATATTTAATGAAGCAGCTCAGGTTAAAGGCTGATGCCTGCTTCCTAGTATATAAAATATCCATTAAAAATTCAGATGTAAAAAAAGATAACCGACAAGATCATTTTAACCCTGCTTCAGTCAACACAGTAACATGGGCCCAGCATTTTAGTGTGACAGAGATTCAGTCGCCGCTCCTAGCTGCTGTCACCCTATACAGATCCAGAGGGTCCGTCTGACAGTATACCGGGTCACTCACCATCTCAATACAAAATCCCGTACAGATGCTGTCTAAATAAGCAAGAAGGCCACAACAACCAGCAAGCAACATTTTTCTGAGATATAGGATATGGGGGGGGGGGGGAATTCCTTTGTCTTCAGGCAAAAAGGAAAAAGAGTGACTATTATGTTTTAATTACATCAAAGTAAAAAAGCAGGCATTTAATGTAAACTTCTACAAGTATTCTTGTATTAGAGGGGGCAGCTAACCCGTTGAAAAGGACACATTTACACGGTGCTTGCATGAAAGACAGGAGGCACGCTGGTCTGTGCAATCCCAAATGTTTAATCAAAAAGGGACATTGCACACCGACGCTCAGCGAAGACTGGCTGAGAAGGGGCTCATTTCTCCGTCTGATTCTAACACAAACTCTCCGCTGGGGGTTTCGGGTCTGTCACGAGAACAGGCACGTCGGCTTCCACTTTTGGTTTCTGAGAGGTGACAGAATTGCACTTAGCTTTTAAAGTTCTGTTAAAGCAGAGTTTCTTGGGGAAGGTGGGTGGGGCCCTGTCCTTCTTGACCTTTTGCTCCTGCTCGCCCTTCTTGCAGTCTTCCTCTTGTGCGCCTGACGCAGACTTGGCCCGGTCTCGCTTGCCCTGCGTCTCCTGCAATGTCCCTGTGTGCTCGGAGCTCTCAGCCTCTTTGCCCCCCCCCTCTGCACAGATGGCCGGTTTCTCCGCTCGGGTGTTCGCGGCAGGGCTCACGCAACAGGGCCCGGCACGGTGACAGCCCACCTCCTCACCCTGGGTCTCAGGGGAGTTGCTGGGTGGGGCACCCACTGGCTGCTGCTGGAGCTGCACCTGGCCCGTGGGGGTGCAGTAATTTCGGAGGGGGCAGCTGTGGGGGCACAGTCTGTTGGTCCGGAAGTGTGGGGGGGCATGGTGTACATGGTGTGTGCGACACTCTGCCAGTTTGTATGTGGCCTCTAGAGCGGAGAGAGCGGCCTGACCCATGGGAGCACTAGTGCAATGTGGGGTGCACTGCATGCAGACAGCTTCCCCAGCCTGGAGGCAGGAACGGGGGCTCCACTGCACACCCACACACTGGTGGGCATCCCCACAGCTGCAGTTCCTGTGGGGTGTGTATTGGTCCCCTTGGGTCGGTTCAGGAGATGTCCCCAATCCATTGTCTGGGCCCCCAGTGGTACCAATCTCCTCCTTGCTTTGGAAATGCGAATGGACACAGGAGCCTCGGAGCGGTGCTCCATTGGAAAGCCGTGAGCAGACGTTTGTGTACTCAGCCCCATTCTTCTCCCCACCTCCCACACTGGAGGCCAGCGGTTCAAGCTCGTAATGCTCGTGTGCCACGTCCCCCCCCCGGCTGTCCAGCTGGTACTTACCACCATGGCACAGCTTGCTCTGGCCCCACCCAGTGGGAGCCCCCACCGGTGGGTCGGAGAAGGCGTGGCAATGGAGCTTTTTAGGCAGGGGAATCTGGCCACACGCACCCTGGGGACCAAGGCACCTGCACAAGCACTGGAAGAAAAAGGTGGCAAAGGCCCAGCTGATGCACATGATCAGCATCATGAAGGTGCCCAGCTGAGTGTAGGCCAGCACCGTGGACGGCATCATCATGGCACCTGCCACAAATGTGGTGAGGGCTGCCATTGCAATGGCCGAGCCCATTCTGCTTAGGGAAAACACCACCTTCCCCTCTCTGTCTGGCTCAGGTGAAAGGCGGTAGGCCACGCCATAGTGAACAGCGAAGTCGACAGAGAGACCCACGGCCACGGAGATGGTGACCGACTCCAAAACGTTTAGCTCCCACCCAAGGAGTACCAAGGACCCCACTGTCACAAAGATGGTCCCGGCTATGGATATGATGGCATAGAGGCTTATTACAATGTTCCAAGTGGTGAGGAGCATCACGCTGAAAGCGACGACCACCGACAGAGCCATGGCGATAAGAGTGCCATCCGACAGGCTGTCCTGCAGGTCGTAAAATTCCAGGTTGCTGACGAACCACCCATAGCTGAGTCCCACAGGGGCTGTCTTGAGCTCCTCCTTTATCCAGGAGTCCACTTCACGGTAAAACTGGTGCATCTTCTCATAGGCTAGTGTGAAGAGATAGGTGCTCTGGAACTCCAGAACAACAGCCCTGATTGTGTCATTGATGTCAAACCTTGGACCTGGCGTCTTGCTGTCCAAGTGGTAAATGGTACTTCGGTCCAGCTCCATGATGGCTCTTTTAATACACAGCTCAAACACATCCTGCTTGTAGGGGAAGGTTGACTGACTGCAGCAAGGGTAAACCGGGGCTTCATCACAGTCTTGGTTCTCCATCCACTGCTTGAAGGTCTCCATGAAGCAACTGGTGAAATCTTGCTTGTCCGATTGGTGGATGAAACTCTGGTTCCTCAGTTTCTGGCAGAAGTTCAAGATCCACATCTGAGAGGTTGGGCTGGCTATGTTGAAGGTGCTATCCAGTGTCAGTTTCCCTTTGTTTTTGGGGTTAAGAGGATCTCCGTTGTCAACTGGAGTAACCCCCCATATGATAATGACTGGCATGTGAAGTTCCTCTCCATGGTGTACGCGCTCAAACATGAAGAGTTTCTTATACTCAGCGTCATAGCGCTCAAATGGGTGAGAGGACCTGAAGACCTGGAACTCCGATAGCTCCAGGGAGGGAAGCTTCATTTTGGGGTGAACACACACAACATAAGCACCACCTACAGTGAGGCCAAAGAACAGAAGTAGCCAGGCATACCGGAATTTTATCACAAGACAGGGCAAAATCTTCTCAAAAAATATCCTTGAGATTTTCGAGATGGTAAACAGACACTTGTCCACCTTCTGGCACATGAATGTCCATATGTTTTTGGTATCGTAGGCCCTCTGCTGCGGACCCCTGACGCAGGTGAAAACATTAAGCAGGTACCGCTCGTGCAGGACGACCACGGCTGGGAGCCAAGTGACCATCAGGACATAGTTGACAAGTATGGCGGTGCCCGCATAGACACCAAAGCAGCGGATTGCGGTGATGTTGCTAACGTAGTTGGCGTAGAAGGCAGCAGCGGTGGTGAAGCTGGTTACAAACATAGAGAGGGCCGCGTGCTGGAGGGTGACACCCACAGTCTGAGAGAGCTCCCAGTTTGGCTTGTCACCCTTCGTGTAGTTCCACACATCGCATAGCACAAACGCGTCATCTGCACCGATGCCCACTAGGATGATGAGTGCGGTCAGGTTCATGAAGGGGAAAAACTCAAAGTTGAAGACAACTCGGTATAAGAAGTAGGACACGATCAGCGAGCTGATGATAGCGAACATCGTCATCAGCGTGATGAATATGGACTTGGTGTAGACACACATTACGACAAGCACAATCACTATGGCGATGGCGGGATACACAGTATCCGTTAGTAGGTAGTCCTGGAATAAGTTATGCTTGATCCCAAACTCAATGCCTGTGATGGTTGTGATGCCATCCGAGGAGTTCCACTTCTCAAAGTTGTCCAGGTAGATGTCCATCATGGTCTCCCCTTTCTCCGTTGGGGAAAAGAGCATGCTGTACTTCAAGGTGGGAGCAGGGTACTCTGAGGCCTTTGGACTCAGGAAGTCTTTGTCCACCAGGAAATGCAGAATTTGGTAGATGGCATTGTACTTGGTACACTTGCGTGGGATGTTAGCACACTTGAGTTGGTCCTTCCGGCGCGTGGCCATGTCCCAGCACTCGGGGCCCAGGGTGCCGTTGTGGTAGTACTTGGCACAGGAGCGGAGGATTTTCAGTGTGTGAGAAACATCACGTTCCGTGATCTTCTGACAGGACGACCTGTTGTTCAGGAGGGCGATGTAGTTTCCCAGGGTCCAGCTGGGGCAGCAAGACACGTCAGAGGTTCGCTGGCAAAGGTTCCAGTACTGAGGGTGTGACCGAACCTGCAGAAGAATGCACATAATATAGTGTCATCATGGGCAGACTGGTGTGTCATTAATTGCTGCAGCATAACAAATGCCATTCAACTAAGACAGAAGGCATCCTGACCGTCAACGACATATCATTCATTCATGAAACTCATTTCTCCATTGCTGACAAATGCTACCTTAGACTAATTCTGACACTGGGAGGGCAGCTGTTAGTTTACCACAAAGGTTTCCCTCTACCTCTCTCTTGAAAATGTAAATTTATTCATGTAAATTTACTACTGTCATGTCCACCTGTGACACTGTACATGGGGGTCACGGTGTTGAGAAGGGCGCTATACAAAAAAAGAACCGTACCATAAAACCCAGAGAGATATACATTTTAGTTTTTTTCTGGATCTGGACTTCAATTTGATGTAAGACCTAGGATGCTGGTTCCCAAACAATCTAAATGCAGCGTGCAGTTCTCCCTGTCTAGAGCTAGGGGTGTGACTGGTCTGCGAATCACAGTTAGTGTAACAGGGAGTGAGAGCCCTACATACCCGCATGTTGTCCACATTGCACATGGATTTGATGGCTTGGATGTTCCACAGGTTCTTTCCCTCTGCGGACGCAAACACCAGTCTGGAGTAACGGTCACCTGCAGGCACAGAACAGGTATCAGCGATGCTGTGGTAAGCCTTCAGACCCAAGACTCCAGGGTCCTCACCTGGCACGTCGCAGAACAGGCCATCCCGGCCAAAGTCCCACTCTGCCTGCCTTTTCTCCCGTTCAAAGTGGTCCTCCGCCCATCTGTCTTCTTGGTGACTGAAAGCACAAGGAGACAGAAAAGTGACAATGCAAGCATGGAGGAGCGTAGTACCTGCCATCTGCAAGCACTTCTATACACTACACTCATACTTCTGCCCCTTTAATGAAGGGATTTTTAAAAATCAGTAATCTAAAGAGAAACAGGAAAGAGATCTTGGCTAACGGGCCAGGGGGTCAACAGAAGTTGGGTAGAGTGGTCCACTAATGAGGAATTTCTGCTTAATAAAAGGGCTGACAGGAGAAATGGAATGGCAGGATCCAGATGCAGACATCTGATGAAAGGTTTGGCCAAGGGAGATTTTGAAGGTATGGCTTTAATTACAGGAATCAGCCTTGGAAATGATCAGGGATCAGTAATGGAGATAAGTAACGGGAAACAGGCCACAGAACTTCAAGGACGGGAAGAAAACATCAACCATTAGGGACCATTTTGGAGAAAATTAATATTTAGTGCTTACAGTAAAAAGTAGGGTGTGTCCTGAAAATGTAACTACACATGATCTGCAGCAAAAACAATGCATATATACGTGAAGTGCATAACACTTCATTTAAGCTGAGCTGTCTGAAAGGGTGCTTCCCATGCCATCTCCATAGATACCTTTTCGCCTGCTCGTCTGCGTATTTGAATGGATAGTTCGCCAATGTCGCCTTATACCCGGTGTTCTTCACCATGTTGTTCCATGTGACTAGCCGCTGGCCAATGGCAGTACCTCGTGGTTCAAACCCCTAAACCATGAAAGGGACACGAGAGAGAATACCATGAAACTAGTGAACCTGAATGAAGGACTGAAGAGATATGAGAGGAACACGGACGCATGCACATCAATGCAAAGTGAACTCAGCGGAGAGCTCCATCAATCAGAAGCCATCGCATCTGCTAGCAATTCCACACAGCCCTTTGGCGACCTCTTCCCTCTCCCTGTCTTCTCTGGAAGTTTAAGGAGAGCTTGACATTCTCCATCCCTGCTTCAGGGCCTCCCTAAAAGGTCAGGTGCTCCTAAAGCTGTGGAACTGCAATTGCGAACAGCTGCGAGTCCACATTACCAGGCAGACGAGAGCATGGACGAGTTTTGGGAAGTGTAGGTCTCACTGGGTGTCGAATCATGACGCTCACTCACCAGAAGCGGATCAGAGAAGTCAGGGAGGTCTGGCACGAGAATCCCAACCAAGGCACACACCACAATAAGGACTGTACACACCCCCAGAACAACCACAGGCCAGTCAGCAATCAGGGCCGCATAGCTGCAAAGAAAAATGGCCAAGATTTCAGTACCAGGAGCCCAGGACGCCCAAACAACCCAGCAGGAAAATTCTTGAAAAGGTGTTGGTTTGCAGTGATGCGGGATTCCTAATGGGCTGTTATACCTATGTCATCACTGAGAGGAACCTGTGGTCCTTTACTTTTGAACCAGAAATGGGCAGTAAAAAGGGGACAGATACAAAGAAAATCTTGCAGGTCAAAATTCAGATTAGTCACTGCTGAGGAATGATACCCCAGCAAGGTCTGGATAAGATAGAGACATTTCACAACATTGGAAACAGACATCTTGGCAGGAATTACCTTCTGGGGAATCTGAACGCTCTGGCAGGGCTGCAAAACAAAGACACAAATCAGGTATAAATTTGAGAGCTGAACAAACGTGAAGACCACTCACTGACCGCCTGACGTCCCTCTCCAACAAGGAAAGCCAGTCTTTACCTAATTGTGTTCAGCAATCGCTTTGATGTTCATATCCCATAAACCCCCCAGCCACAAAACAAAATTTAGAAAAGGGAGGATTTCTTTAAAACTTTTTTACAGTTATCTTCTTGCAGTAAACATAGATGAAGGATGGTGAAACACTGGAGGGGGTTCATGCTCGAATCAGCTATCTGGAACATGCTCAGCATTACAAAATACACCCCTGCTCATAGTCAGCTTTTAACTGCTATTCTCATCATTTGTCTAGGGGCCCTATCAGCTCTCCTCACGAGAGTCCCAGGAAGCCTTGGGACCAAAGACTGCAGATAGGAGACCAACAGATACAGCCCCCAGACCCTCATCAGAGAAGGAAACCTCAAAACAAGATGACAATTTTCCTAGAACATTGTAACCTTCAAACGAACCATATATTCTATCATTATGTTCATTAATTTTCAATGTGCTCTCTGTTGGGAACGATGAATGTTCAAACAAAATTCAACAAGCCCAAACAGCAGATTAACTTGGTGAATTGCTGCTCACTCCACATCCCAACAATTTCTGACAACATGAGAAACAAAAGAGAAGTTTCTTTTAAGAGTCAGCCTTTACCGAGTTTAGCTAGCCCTAACCCTAATTCGCACTCTTAAAAAAAGCCAGGAACTGACAGGCTGACAGTAAGGCCTGACGCTATCAGGAATCACATAATCATCATCGGGTAACGTTAAGAAGATCTGAAGGGAGACTACCAGAAGGCCAAAAGGTGGGAGTATTTTCCTCTCTCTTCTTTAAAAGGGAATCCTTGGAATGCTGTAATTAAAGGTTGCTATGGCGCCGAGAGCCACAGATGAACAAAAGCATTTGGCAAGAATTTTTCACCACAGGCAAACTTCTGGGAAGGCCGTAAATCCATTTAAAGCTGCCGGACACGTTAATACGGCAAGCAGATGTCACGGTCGAGGACATTGAAAGATCTGCATATTCAACAAGGTGAAGCTCATTAAGAAGCTGCCTGAAGCCGTCTTCCCCTGACCGCAAGAACACACAACGGTACATTACCACGTTCAAAAGAACGACAGGCGCAACTGGTTATTAACCTTTGGAGAAAGAACAGCTGACCCATGACAGCACACTTCAACTGTAACTGGCTTCGCTAAGAGGAAGAGAGAACAACTGAACTCCAGCAGATAGCATGAAATGTCAGACTGGACAATCACAAAAACTTCCTGCAGAATCAAACCGAGAAAAGGCACTTACACATACTTTATGAAAAAGTGTAAAGAAGGTTACATTTAAAACAAACCATAAACAAACAATATCAAAACTGACTAAGTGTTTTGATAAACCAAAGAAATTCTGACCATCAACCACAAAGATAAGGAATTGCTTATCTGACACAGCATGTCAGTAGTACTGGACAAATCTAAAGTGTGGGACATCTATCCACCCACACGCAGTCTGGGGCAATACCGCCATTGACTGTCAGAATGTTATTCTACTTACTCAAATTTTGAATTAACCAACTGATCCCTTGTTAGGTAAACAGTGGGAAAGTGTAGACAGCGCCCCACTTTGTGTGGTGAAGGGGCAAGGCCACTGGGGTAGAGGTCATGGGGGTGGGGGGGTCTGCTAACAGACAAGCAGTTATTTGCAGTGTCAATTTTCAAGATGGAACAAGGCCAACGCAATCACCTGGGCTGTGTAGTGGGCCACAGCTGAACTGGGCAGCGATGCTGGCAGCACCACGAAGTGCAGTCACACTCCCTTCAAACAGCTGCTTGATGGGACAAACACAGTAGCATAGCAGAACTCAGCCATTCATTCCCGAAGAGAAAATGACTCCTCTTAGATGTTGCTGCTGCTTCCTAATGTTTGCTACAGTAGTAACACTGATGCGCGTGGGAGGGTATACAGATGGCCACGTCTCGAGGTCACGCCTGCCAACTCTGCATTCTTCAGCTTGATAGATGGAGCTGTCCGAATGGCAGCAGAATCCCAGTGCCGCGGCCGAGTTATGAGCTGTCTGTGAGACATCTTCATCAGCCTGCAGCCACCAGCCAGAGTGTTTAACTGTTGGTCGATCTTAAAACTAGGGGCAGTGACTGACTTGAGATCAATGAAGATGCATCGACTTTAGCACAGGGTAGTTCTTTAAACATCACAATCAGAGGAACTCATTTGAGTCCAAGTATAGGAGAACTAATATGGCTGGCATGAGGTCTTGGCATTTCCAGCTAGATTAAAAAGAACGTTTAAGAACGGACTACTTTTTCTGTAATGTTCAGAGACTACTTGGTAGAGGGTGTACCTACTGGTTATCTGGGCTGGCTGGCACCAATCTGGTGCATGGCCATCACAGAAAGACAACCACAGACCACACAGCAATAAAACATGCCTGACGCTGGTGCTATGGCACCAGATTGTGAAGGTTTCACTCCACGACGGAACAGAGGCCACTGGGTCACTGATAAGAGGACCATCATACTCAAAGTCACAAACCAGAGTCACAGCATAAATACCATGTATCCTCTGTATGGGGGGACACAGTAACCTTTCATCCACACGCAGTGCGGCGCCAATGGCAGGCAGCTATGTGATCCTCAGAGATTCCTCAGAGGTCACACCACAATTTCTCTTCTACAAGAGCAGCCCCTGTCTTTCAGCTGTGGCAGCCCTATTGCATCTTGGGACACAGAGGCCAAGGGCTGAGAGGGACAGAGGCTAGGAGGAAGTCTCACAGTCACAGCCAGGAAAACATTAATACTGAATACTGTAAAAAGTGACATATATATATATATTTAAGCAATTAAAAAGTAATGTGGCTCCCTTAACGTCATAAACATCTTCAAACAAGAGCATGTGTGTTTTTACCCAGCAGAACCAACCTGGTCTAGCAGCCGTGGAGGCGGAATGTCCGATTTAACTGATAGTGCCCCACAACCCGTCAAGACTGTGACACTACTGTTCATTGCTGATCAATGTGGACAGGAGGTCTGCTCTCTCATCCGTTCTGCCTTGTTCTGCCATTTTTAGAAAAACTTCTCTCACACAGTCGCAGTGGCAGAGGTTGTCCCTCTGTCCCCAGGTTCCAAAATACCCTTGGCGCAACAAATGGAAACAGTGAATTAACCACACTGTTCTGCCAACCACAGCCAGCGGCACTAAACTTGGCCAGAAGCACACCTCCTTACATGCTGGGGCGACTGTACCACAACCGGCAGAAAGAGCCAGAAGCAGGAAGCTACATCGCAGGTGACGCATATCCCGCCCCGGGATCCCACGGTGTATGTGACGGACAAGAGGCGACACTGAACGATGAGGAAAATAGCTGTGTGTTAGGACATGATATGGAAAAGGCCTCTGCAAAGTTAAAGGATATGCAGGTGCTGGTTTTTCTGTCGGGGGAATTAGACTGGGTGTGATACCTCTCTAACGTCATAAAGAGAGAGGGGGCTGCTAACTCCTAACATGAAGAATGCACAGCTCAAAACTCACCTGAGCAAGGCCAAGTAGGTTTTAAATGGGGTGGGGATGAGCGTTTCACATAAGACACCATGAAAGAACAAACAAAACATCAATTACAAATAAGTCAGTTACTAAATGGTGCGATTTTGAACTTAGAAGACTTTTAAAAGTAGATGTTTGAGATGGATATTAATGAATAACTTTCAATGACTAATCTACATGCAGATAATCTGATACTGCTTTATCCCATCCTGCCTCCACTTGTCCTTACTGTACCTGACCAACCAGACCATGTTCTACTGAACTAAAAATCTCGTAAGTTCATAGGTCTATGTGGGCCATTTGAACTTTCACCCACCAATTCAAACCTTCTCATATGCATATGTCCCCTTCACCTCGTGCCCCCTACGTTGCACACCACTCCAAGACAAGGCAGTTCTGCCCCATGTCTGGTAGATGAATGCCATTCTCCTCCGTGGGACAGAGGCATCAGTTTCCAGATCTGCTGTCCTTCTCACACCACGGCTCATTGCCAGACACTGCACAAAATAAGGACTATGTGGCAATACACTGTGTCTGCTCAGTTTGTTTTCCACCCAAAGGCCCGAGACATCGCCCCAATGCAAAACGCATCACAACAAAAATTCCGATGGAAAAATCCGGTTCTGTGAAGGGTGAACAAACAGTTACATTGTTATAAATGCTGCAGTATTAATGCCAGGAAATTCTGAAGTGCAAATAATGTTTTACTAAACCTTAAATGAAAAAGCAAAGCTATGTGAAATAGTAGGTTAACAATAGACTCCTTCAAGAGAGACTCATACGAACAGCTGTCAAGTCAACAGCCATTAATCACGATTCTCTATATATAGGCTGGAGGACGGACGGACGAGCTCCAAGGACCTCAGCGTAATGAGAAACAGAACCTTTCTGTTCCCTAATAAAGCACATGTAACCAGTAAACCAAAAGCTAATCTGTGGTTGTGATGTGTCCTTAAGTATAGCCTTCATTTTCATAGAAGACAACCTCCTTTGATCTGCAGTAGGTGTCTCCATGAGCCCGAGAGCCCCAGAGCCCCAGAGCCCCATGACCATCATGGCACAGCGTCTCAAAATATGCTCCGCTCCTCTAAATCACTTACAAATAATCAGCAGTCTAGCCGAAGACGGGCACTTGTGAAATTTTTATAAAACCTCTAAATATTCTGTGGATCGGATCATTGGTACCGGCATTGAATAAAAGCACAACAGGAGACGGGGTATTTTGTACCGTATTCAAAAAATGGCTGTAGAATACACCTGGACAATGTTGGACATTAAAGACAACATCACATGTTATGCACATGCTTACATCGCTAATCAGACACTTTAAGATCAGACTTCTTCTTACTTTCAGTTCTATACGGACATTATAGTGCAGGGGTTAATGTTTTGCTAAAACATTTTTACTCTGGGATAGGGAAAAAAACTTCGCAATTTTAATTATTATTCCTTTTATAGACTATCCAATATACATTTTTTAAATCAGTTTAAAGTTTACCTCCGCAGCTTTTGCTTGGGCATTGCATGATCATAATCTCTCATCCTTGCCGTTTAAATCACTCCTAGACAGGTTTGTGAGAAATTTCTCTTAACTAATGTTTGCTTTATAAATACCCCAATATGTGTTACAATAAAATGACATTGCTATATTTGGAAATTCTCCAATACTATGCTGCATTATTATATTAGACCAGATCACAATTATTATTATTTTTTACTTTGTTTAATGTTTTCTGAATTTGTAACTTTTTTCAAGATGGCAGTTGTATTTTGGTTCAGAATCAGGCTATTTGTGTAACCAAGCGACAACAAAAAAGTCTCAAGGTCTGCCCCAAAGTAGTACCCCAACTGGTTTGGCACTTTCAGTACTTTAACTTTTGGTGCTGGTACTCCACTGGAAGTCAATGGAAAAGCAAAAGTACCAAAAGTACCGGAACTTTTGTTGTGGTGGAAAAGCGCCCTAGTATTATACACCTCAGTGTGCTTTTACACCATAGGTAGTTTTGTCTTTGGTGTGTTCCGTCAGGGGTTATTTCAACTAACAGTCAAAGAAGAGGCCTCAAAGGCACATTCACACCAGGGGAACTTTTTTCCAGAACCAGGAACTCTTCCCGTGTTCACACTACAGGTGCTTGGCCGATTGTAGATTCTAAAATAGAGCTCCAGAGCTGCTTTCCAGGAACTACAATCCTCATGTCCATGCACAAAATTCCAGCCAAAATGAAAAATAAAATCACCCTATTTGCATATTAACTTTCCACTCATGCCTGAGTCATGTGAAAAAATTTAAAAGATACATTTTTTAAAAACTATTTGTATTTTCATTTTCCAATTTCAAGTTCACAACATGCAAATATATGTTAATTAGAGCTGTTGTCATGTTCTTTGTACACGGTCACCTTTGTCACCCAATGACTATTTAAAAAAAAAAGTGAGCCCTGGAATTCCAGCCAATCTGCTATCATGACTGCATCAAACTCCCTTGGACGCAGTTTATCAACGATATACCCCCTTTCCCCAACCCCCAACCGGAAGGACCATCCATGAGGAGGCTCTCTCTCGCTACCTGGCTTGCAACGCTAACCACTGCCACTACTTGACGAAACTAGGGACATTTTCGACTGACATCTGAAACCGCACAGAAGACGACTCACGGAAATCCATGCCGGTCGAGACTTGCACTTTTGACACAGGCGGTCGCGTTCGGCTCACACTTAGCATTTCAAAAGGAGCCTTTTGTTAGTGCGACGCAAACTTCTGGCTGGAAGTGCGCCCTGAAAAGGCTGCCAAATGTTATGGGAAAGCATGGAAATCATGCACCCTGAAAAAGAGAGTTAACAAGACTCAATCTGCATCATGGCCTTCTATATTACAAACCTCACTTCCAAGATAAAGAGCATTCCAAAACATCATGTTTGCTCAACTTCTCCAAAGGCCCTTGGAAGCAGGGAATTTATAAATGTGATGACTCCAAACACTGAAACTAACCAACAGCTGGAAACCACACAACATCTGGCAACTGTAAAGGCATGAGAGTGGCCCAAACTGTGGCCCTACACCTCAAATGTGGTGGAAAGCCACCGGACCAAAACAGTATTTTTTTGGGACAAAGAGAAAATTAAGCAAGATGGCTCCATGCAGTAGCCTCCAGTACGCCATTCAGTCAGACCTCTCTTTGCATCTAAGGTGCATGTCTGATGGGCAGCTTTGCCTGACCAGCCTGCGGCACATTTTTTAACAATTACGAGATTTTGTTCAAAGCCAAGAACCTATTGAAGGTGAACAGCTGACTTACAAAGGAAAATAAGACTAACCCCTGACTAATTCTTGCCTAAAAACACAGAATGAGCATGACAGAACCTCCCTATACAAATTACATACACAAAGCAAACAATGAGAAATTAGTTTTTTTTTTTTTATGGTTTTCTGAGGAATCTGATTTTAAACCAACTAGGCCGTCCCTTGAAGGGGCAAAACGACAGCATTTAGTGAGGGGCTGGGAGCCTAATGTAGTATAAATATATATTTTTATAAATGCATGTTAAGTCATTTATTATTATTCCAACAAAATGTTTGAACAATATGGAAGGCCATTTCCGCCAGGTAGTAAAAAATAAAATAATAATAATAATAAGCCATGGAATCTCGCAATTGCGACTCTCGCCTTGAAGTCTTGCCTTGGTTTGAGTTATTCCATTATTCAGTGTTTGCCTAGGACTTCTAGTAGCATAAAAGACAAAATTAACTGAAAGACACATCGTGCGATGTCACAATTGTTAGGGTCTGTAACAGCCAATAATGTAATAACCAACATTAATGTAATAACCGACAATGGCATAATAATATTCCGTTTTTGTGTAATTGTAGTTCTTTTCCAACAACCAGACATCGCACGATGTGTCTTTCAGTTAATTTTGTCTTTCAAGCTACTAGAAGTCCTGGGCAAACACTGCCATAACAAGAATAGCGGAATAACTCAAACCAAGGCAATGAAGGCAGTACCAGTGCCACCCCATTTCACTGCTTGGAAAAGTTAGCGAGCTAACAAGAAATCCATACTGCTTGCCGGCAGATTACATTATGTGTATAATGCGTGTTTGGAATGTCTGAGAAAAATTTTCTAGCTTCAAACATTACTTGCTGGTGACAAAAACATAAAACATACAGGGCGTACACAACGGAGACAAAAGATGATAGCTGGGAGACAGACCACTGAACTCAACAAGGATCTTTTAAAATGTGGGACTGGAACCAAAATCAAAAACTTAGAGACAACCCAGGACAGGGGGCCAGACCATCGCTGAGCACACTCACACATGCACAATCTAGTAGCTCCAATTAGCCTCAGCATATTTTTGGACTGTGGGGGGGAAACCAGAGTACCCGGAGGAAACCCCACGACGACATGGAGAACATGCAAACTCCACACACATGCAACCAGGGTGGGATTTGAACCCCGGTCTCAAAGGTATGAGGCAACAGTGCTAACCACTGCACCACCATGCCGCCCCAACAAACGAGAATTCTCAGATTGAGAAAGAAAAAAAAAGAAAAAAAAATTCTTCAATGAAAACTACATTTCATGAGTATTCTAGAAAGTATACCATAATGGTGAAATGAGGAAGGGAGCCATGGAAACATATCTTCCAGGCCTTCCTATACTGTGGAGTGCTTGCTGAGGAAAAGGCTGAGAGTAAGACCACAGGCAGACCGCAGACGAGTGAGTAAAATGCATATCGACAGACCAGGAATGAATGCCACCCTCTTCAGTACACATGCCTGGTTCCAGATGACCACTTTCAAACGAGGAACATCTCTGTCAGTGTCCTAATGACACTCTGCCTGACACCCCCCTTCCCCAGTGTGTTTGCCTTGTGTGGTTTGGGTTATGGTCAGCACAACAACCATGACCTGCACAAATAATGCAGACAAGATACTGGGAACAGACTGAGGGATTCCCGAGAGCAATATATAAGAACAGCCCAGCTACGCTTGTCATCTGCACAGACTATAGCGAATTATGATCCACAGCGAAAGACAGATCCAGCTTTTAACTCATTCATATACAGAAGCACTACTTGGTTCTATGCTTTAAAATCTGGATTGGATGGGACTTCTGCATGCCATCACTGACTGGCTCACCCTAATAACTATCCAATGACATCTATTACAGCAGACAGGTGACGAACAGAACACAATAATCCCACCCACCACGGTTTATAGTTCCTCATTTCTCCCAACTACACTGACAAAACTGCAGACTGTTACTGTACAGGACAGACCTTGCATCGGACCTCTGCCGTCAGCAGCTGGTTCCGGGTCTGAGGCACACCTACCTGACAGTGGCCACTCCTGGCCCGGCTGACTGGTTCTGGAAGTGCTCCTGCCAGCGGTGGTGCAAACACAGCGACGGTGTGGCCTGGTGGCCACAGCCTGCATGGAGGGGCGGGTGGTTTGGGAAGATGCGGCACTCCTGCTGGTTACCATGGCAGCATGGCAGGGGGTGGAATGGGCAGCGATGGCAGCACGGGGGAGGCAGGGAGGCGGGCAGAAACGTGGAGGGCCTCGGGGCATCTACGGGCAGCACGGACAGCCGGAGGGTGCTGTGGTGACCGGCGCCTCCGTTCTGACTCACTTTTGCGCACGTCGGCTCCTTGGCAGACTGCCCCCGTGGTGTGGAGGCCTCTCTGACCCAGGATGGGGTGCTGACGCTGACACCGGTGGCACTTGCGGGGACGCTGCCATTGCTGAGAAGTGGGACGTCACCATTTCCGTCGCTAAGGGCCATGATAATCTTCCCGCTCACCTCTCCAAGACTGTGCCACTCCTCTGGAAAAAACAGTGGTTCAGAGAGTCAAATGGTTGCTGGAAGGGGCGGCCTCTGCTAGTGGAGGCAGGCTTCACGTATGGCGTCAGCCTCCAGGCTACTGCCTGGATGGGCACTGCCTCCGCAACACTGAAGGGTTAGTTTTGCATCACTGTGTTAAACCAATACACAGTTATTATATCTGATGAAAATCCTTTAAATCCCCCCCATGTGGGAAAAATAATTTAAAAGAATGGATAAGCAGGAATGGAAAATGGACGGCTGGAAAGAAACCAAGCAAATGTACAGGACCCTAACTACTGAGGGAACCCAGCCACTCTTCCAGCATTTCACACTTGTATAGGCTGTTGCAGCCCTTGGTACTACGGCACAGTCCCGGCCACTAGAACAAGCAGCATTTCAACCAAAAACAGCTGCTATTTGACAGTCCCCATGCTAGAAATGAGGCCATGTAAGGGTCTTTAGCATAGATCAGCCCAAGATCTGCAGACAGCCAGTGCACAGCTGAGGAGAAAAGAATATTAGGAGTTAACCAAGACACTGTTTGAAGGACAACACATGATGGAAGTATTAGGCCTTTCAAATGCATGGATACGAAAAGCAGTTTGAACTGAATCCAGCAGTGCTCTCCTTGAAATTCAAAGTGGACACACATTACAGTGGAAACTGAAATTTTAACCATAAATTTATATATAGAGTTGTGTTTAAACGTATGGCTTATATTTTGCCCACACTTTCAAACAGTTTTCTTCCAAGCTGAAAAGCTCTTACTGTGTCAGTTGCCTGTTAGTACAAGATATTTATTAGTTCCCTTCCAGTAAGAAGCTGACTATCAGCCTCTTTGGTGCTCGAGATGTTATTTAAACACTGACTGGACACCTCCCGGGCCAGCGTGGGACGGGATGATCCCATGGGAACAGGCCTTCTTTGTGAGTGCCATCCCAACTAACCGTGCGCAGTTTTCACCCGTTAGGACGGAAACTAGCCCAGTGACCGGTGGGCGTCGGCTTGTGTGCACAGTATCAAAAATACCAGTTAGCCAACAAACTGGATGTGTTCAAATCCGACTTGAATGAATAAATCTGCTAGACGTGCTCAAACTGAACGGTGAGCTTCAGAAAGAAAATCTACAAGTGAGGCTTTGAATGTGAGCAACCTGCACCACGATAACGGCCAAATTTATACCCTGCCACGGCTTAACTGGTCAGGCTGCTGGGACGGGTATTTACAGGCAATGAGGCCAGATGAATTAACTTCAATGTGATGTTTCTCTTAGAGTAACGTTAAAATATAGTAAAATGTATTTAACATGAATTACATATTCAATAGATTCATATTTATTATTTGAAATAACTTTAAGTAAACAGTTCTAGGGTACATCAGTTGTCTTCATAATCATAATGATCTTGTGTCTTTTTAAAGCTGTGCACCTTGAGAATGGGAAATTCTTATTAATACAGAAATTAATGATGTGGTATAGTTGGAAATACTCTTTGGCATTTTTAGTTCAACAACACTGCGCCAATGATGAACAACATTAGTTTGAGTTCAGTATAGCTTTTCTCAAATGTTTTGGCTATAAGACCCACATTTTTCCTTGGTCATTGAGTCATGAATATTTTGAAAATTTTTCCCCCCCAATAAAAAAATAGTGCAGTCATAGTAAATAGATCACAGAAACATAGTACAGTAACAGTTCTGCAGTGCCTTCATGTATTATTTTAATTTGCAATTTTTCTACATACGCTAGATGACCCAATAAAAATGATCCTGCAACCCACTTTTGTGGTTCGACCCACCAGTTAAGAAAGTGGTTTAGTAGGCTATGTTAAATACATTCAGATTTATTATTTGAAATAGGTTTAAGTAAACAGTTCTAGGGTACATCAGTTGTCTTCATAAAATTTGACCATTTTATCCAAGTACAAAGTCCAAACCTTTACCCAACATCAGCGTCCTAAAATGTCTTAATAAAAAACCTCCAGGTCTTGCACAGCACAGTAGTATGCCGAGGCGCTTTAGGGAGCAGAGAGTTAAGAGAAAGCGGCTATTTTCCAGCACGATGACCGGCGAATTGGGTTTAAAGAAAAAAAATCGCCCGAAAAGGCGCTTTAAACCCCACAGGATCCGAAACGGGCAGGCAGATATGCCACTCTGTTAAAACTTTACCGTGTTTTACAGTGCTTACCCTGCCCTGGTGACACTCACGCATTGCCGAATATTTCTAGAAGATACCGCGCTTATACCACACCTACCCTTTAATCACCGGTAGTTAAAGCGGATCCCGCACGTTGGCTGTGCGATGTACCCGATACCGGGCGGCCCGAAGTGAGCCAGAGCACGCGGCGTACGCGCTACAGCCCCCGGCGCTCACAAGGCAGTGCCGACTGCACGCCTTTCCGTAAACAGGCATTAGAGCTGGGGGTCGGCGTTTCCATGCATCCGGAAGGTAGAAACCCGTAAGACGGGGCTACCAGATGTGACTGCGCTTTTAATGCAAGTGCAACAAAGCTATAACCTGGGCGCAGCGCTACAGTAGCAGCGATTCGGGTTACTGTCCGAGAATAAAAGCAGCGAAAAGTTACAGTTTATGCAGAAAATCAGGGAGAAAGGCGCCTGTACCTGTGCGCCGATCCGAGTAGCAAGGCGACTTCTAGCTCCGGGAGCCGCCGGGCGGCGAGTCCATACGAAATGCTGGCTGATCCACAAGTCGCTCCGGGCCGGAGCGGCACTCGGGGCAGCGCGACAGCGCAGTGACGGTGAGAGTCGCCCAGCCCCGCCTGGGGAGCGCCGTGATAGGACGGTCGGGTCCCGCCGCGGTTAAGCCGGGACGGGGCGCGTCCTACGCCTCATCCCGAAACCCGATCCTCCCCCTTTAATTAATATACACACAGGCACTTAAGATAAAAACGACCCGGCCGTGACTTAAGACTACCAATTTCTCCTGTCTTTTATATTATTAATTAAAAGACGCATTAGGTTCCAAAGAGAACCAATCAACACTCAATTAATAACACGCTGTGTAATGGGTTTATTCATGTTATCTTCGTGTATTCTTTATTTGTATGCCGTTTCAGAGTACTGAGTACCCAGCAAATTGGGTTTCAAAGAAAGATACAGTATTCCCAACAGTAGCAGACCGTTTTAACAAGGTGACATAAAAGCCTTTTAAAGAATCAGAGCTGTGTATCATTAGGGAAGATAATCCCAAACCAACACAGCACCAGAGTGTCTTTCTACTTAGTGAAATACAACAATTACACAAAGGCACGACTCATGTACAAAAAAATTTACTTAAATAAAATCATAACCAAGGCATCTTCTTTAATTCCAGGACAATTACCAGCCTAGGATCAATATCCGCACCCTGAATTCCGGACTCCACTCATTATAGCCCCTGCCTTCTCAGCCATGGCCAAATTACAGTGACCTCACATACCTGTTTGCAGGCCTCAGTGATGAACGGCAGGGTTTCAATATCTGCGGGTACCTCACCACCCCACAGTTCCACCACTAAGGCGCTTCAGGCTGGGAAACAGTGCCCCCACAGCCATACTGGGCGAACATGGATAGGGTCAAATGGCACTTGAGTTTGCCAGGTGAACTTTACCTGAATGTAGGGCATTGTATGTACATTATTGAATGTACCTTATTTACCATTTCCACTGCCAAAATATGTCCTTACCCTGAATATGAACTTTTGTTCCATGTCATATTACAAACTAATTTGTAAATCTAGTTCTGATGGTAGTTTAGGACACCTAACTGCCACACACAGACCATCTTACTGATTTGTATGTACATATTACACAGCAATATTTTATTTCTGGGGGAGAAAGGTTGCGTGATCTCCAGAGAGAAAGGTTGCATGTTGCTGTGATCTCTGGGGGAAAAAGGTTGCGTGTTGCTGTAATCTTATTTCTCTTGTGATCACAGTCTAGACTGTATTTTGTCTTTGTGATCTTTGTTGCAGGCGGCTGGTAAAACCAATTAAATTTTTACTTGCAGGACGATGATGAACATTACAGCCAAGTTCAATGTACAAGTGCCTCTTGCATTTTGGGAAAAGCCAACAATAGAGTCTCCAAAACATTTTTTGCTCATTATATGTTCCCAGAATCACACAGTTATTTTAGTTCTTAATGCTTTTATTATTTTTTTCTACCCAAAAATATTCCCTAATTATTTCACATGCTCTTTCCATTCAGCATGTGGGATTTATTGCTGTGAGCACACTACAGTCCATACACCATTGTGTCCACTTAATTTATTTCAGATGCTCTGGACATGTTACACAAAGCAAGGCGCGGTCCCTCCTCACAGAGTGGCTTTTAAATGTTGTTAAAATCTTGTTAGGCTTGGATGCTGCGATGCATTCCCTCCTCAAAATTGTCTTAGGTTTAGTGAGCAGGTGAAAATGGTTTTAAGATGAGCCGCAACGGCGAAACACCCCCTTCCAAACTGCATAGGACCAGGTCATTGAGAAACATATAGGGTGAGCCCTCAGCTTGTATCCTGATCATCAAGATGGTGTTTGTGGTGATAGGTTTCATGATTTGTTCACAACAGAAATTTTTAATTTAACATCAAAATATGCATATTGTAAATATATACTAATTGTTGTTGACAAATTATTTGATTGTTAATATTGATAAAAACATAACTACCACAGACATGTATTCAGGGTTTAATCTCTTCTAACAAGGAACACAGAATTTTGGTAATTACACAAAATAGCTATGCAGGATTAAACTCTCAAACCAACAAAATGCTAAAATCTATCCAAGTCTGTTTTTTATTTGCACATCTTTATTTCTATGTTATTTGCATGTTTTTGTACTGTCTTGACTGCAAGTTTAGTTGGACTACTTCATAGTTTCCCTCTAAAGTGCAAACATGATTTGCCATACAGCCATACAAACAGGAGGACATGTTTGTGTTATAGGATCCCAGTACAAACACCAAGGAAAGGAAACATACCATAACCACACTGAATGACACATTCTGAGCACACTTCCAACAAGGTAAAAAAAAAATACAGATTTCCTGCCAGAACTGAACATGACCCAACTCGTTTAACATTAAAGTGCTTCTGCGAGAACACAAAGCAGGAAACGAGGTCCTGCCGTCTAGTGTCTTGTGTCAGCGCATCGAGAGGAACGTTTTGTCACGAGGGTGATACATAGTAGGGGCTGACCGATATTAGTTTTTCATGGCCGATATCGATACCAAATATTACTGGTTAATGATATTTGTTTTTATGTGCTTTCTTTGCATCCATCTGCAATGACAATTAAGAGATATAAAGTCCACTATTAAAGTAAGGCTGCTCTATTTAAAGTGAATGTTACCATTTAAATGATTAATTATACAATATAAAACAATGCAAATTCAGACGCCACCTCCGTCCAAAGTGAGATAATGTTGAGTGAATGCTCTCCACACTTAGTATACGTAAATCAAATAATTTTGCTTCAAAAACTGCTAAATATCATTTTCCGCCTCATCTGAAATATCGATTTGTTGGCATCCTTTAAACGCCACTACCCCTTGACAGCAAAATCCTCTACGTTCCGAGAACCAATCAGAACGCAAGATCGAATCACGTGACTTCAAGTATTTTCGCCGGGTTGAGGAGTCGGGTTTTTGTAAACAGTGTTTTTATGACTTTAGAATCGAACATGGAGTATGATGGCATGGATGAGCCTGTCCTACTGACAGTGAATGCACGAAGAAAACTGCCCGTTATAAGGCGAAAGAAAACCGACACAGTGGTAATGGTTTGGTCGCAGGTATAGCATGCAGTCATAACTCGCCGTGCGCTGCTGTTACTCTGACGGAAACGGACTTATCATACATCAAAAAACAGCTCTATTACACTTGCGATAAAGTCAGACAGGGTGCCATTCTTCTGTCTCATGTGGATGTTATGCCGTGCAAACAGAGGAGGCAACAAGTGGAAGACACGACAAAGACGTGTCGATCAAGTATACGGTTTTAAAAGGAGATAAAACATTGGTTCCTGTCTGTCAGGCTTCATGACAGACAGGTACAATCATTACAGAGCAGCCTGTTTGAATTTAAACGTGTGTAGACCTTTGCAAAAGAATAATAACCAGTTTAATGGTCTCAATTCATGTTGTTTAATCATGTGTATGTATGTATGAATGAATGAAAACTTGTCTTACAATGCGCATGACTGGTTTCATGATTCCCATTTAAGATATTTCACAGTCTGGATGGATGGAATTCCCAACTGTTTATTTCTGACATTTATATTTTCCTGTTTATTGTCATTGTAGGTGTCAAGAAAGATGTTATACTTTATGTATTTTGTTTTGTTGATTTTTTTGTGTATTGTCTATTCTGTTGCTGTTAAAATAAATGTACTGCCATTTTGTGCCATTTTGACTATAGCCCAGAGCGTGAATTTTTAAAATTGTTTTTATCATCTATTTGGGCATTCTGCCTTAATTCATAGTGGGCAGAAAAGTGACTGCAGAGAAATGGGGTGGGATTAGCTCATGATCACAGGTCCCATCTGAAAATGGGTATGGAACATAGGTATGAATGAATTGCTTGCTTGTGCCGTCATCATTTTCAGTGTTTCCAGTTGCATCTTAAGTGATTTTGCAACTCTTTCCTATGTCTGAATGAAAGAGGTGGATTTAGAGGTTTTGGCGAGAAAAGGACCTGTGGATTTAGCTGGTTTTGACGCTAAGGACAAAATAATTTATTAAAAAGCAGTGAATTCACTGAAGTTACATTTTTGAAAAAAAAAAATCATTTTTTTCACTAACTGATATCCTTATTATTGCCTTTAAAATTAAGTTACTGAACTTGAACATAGGTGCCTGATAAAAAATGCTCTTTTAACAGAAAAGTGGTCAGGTGGATTTAGAGGGTTTTGCATTTTAACTCTTCAAATATACTTTTTACAGATTCATAATAGTTGCTGCAAGAATAAGACATTAAAAATAAAGAATCTTATAAAACTTATATGCCTGAGCTGGACAAATCAAATAAATAGATGCTTTAATACCATTAATACCTTTTGCTTAATAACAGAGTTTGGTTGTTGTCAGCTTACGTTATACGTAATGTGAGAGTCTCATAGGGATAAGTAATGTAAGTACTGTAATGTAAAGTAAGATAAGCAGTGTGGAAGCTCAAATA
This sequence comes from Petrocephalus schoutedeni, assembly GCA_026780765.1. NCBI lineage: Eukaryota > Metazoa > Chordata > Actinopteri > Osteoglossiformes > Mormyridae > Petrocephalus > Petrocephalus schoutedeni. The sequence continues at coordinate 15,069,072 of JAODKL010000039.1, forward strand.
AGCTCCTGTTGCAGCCTTAGCTGTTGCTGCTACATAACACTATTAACACACTACAGGTAACATTGCTGGCTCATACAGCAGCGGAAAGTCCTCCTAGACTAAATATTACGTTTGCTCAACAGGTCAGTGTGGCTTTGAGCAGCTATTGCACACAGTGCCTACCATCCAGAGTGAGGCCTTCCCAGCAAACATGGGGGGGGTTCAGAAATTCCTCCATCCTGACAGACTTTGGGGGTCAGCTCGTCGGAACGTCTGGAAGGGGGATGCTAAATGTCTCCGGAATGCTCCGATTCCATCCCAGAAAGGTGGGGAAAACATTAACGTGTCTCACGGAGGCACCGGCATTCCCCAGTGGGCTGCTGAGGACATGTGAACACACGCCAAAGCCTGCCACTATCAAGATGTACAAAACATGGCTATCAGGCCAATAACCAGGCCCACCTCACGCATGTGAAGCCCCTCTGTGACACATGTGAACCCCGGGGGGGAGGTGCCAAATAAAAGTTAGGAAACTAAAAGGCTGATTTATCAGTTTAATCTCAAACAGCCATGATGTCACAGATTGGCTGGCCCATACAGGGCATTCTGGGTAAAGGGCCATGTGTGACAATCATTAATACCCCACTGAGCTCTGCTGGTGGATCGGGGCTGTTCCCTTATTCATCCAGAGCAAGTTTTACAAGGAGACGCAGCAGAAAGTTTGGCTAGAGAAGTATCAGCTGCAACAGGGTGACCTCACTCCAGACCATCTCACTCACCAGCTTCACTGCCAAGGGGCCGGGGGGGTGGAGGGGGCGGGCTTGCGCTAATGGGACAGAGCTGGCACTCAAGTGCGTGACACTCCCCACAGAGAGAAATGCGCCAGCAACACACAGCTGCTCTGCAACACACAGGGGCTTCGACATTTCAGACCTTCTCCCCTGAGTAGTGCCGTCGTTAGTGGATCCCTCCGCCGGGCCTGGCTAAGACTGGGCTGACACTAAGTCGCCTCGCTCCCTAAATGCACATGGTAGAGGATGGGGGAGTGGGGGGGAATAAGGGAGCTTTGTGCGAGTTCCAAAACTAGGCAAGCGGGATGCACTTCCTGATCAGGGTGGTGCGGAAACTGCTCCAGACCTCATTAAGGAGCGGGATGCAGGTCCCCAACCAGGGCATTATGAAAACCTGCCGCTCAGCCATGTTTGGAGCAGACAGAATGTGATTCCCAACTGGAACGTTACGGAAACTGGCCACTCAGCCTCGTTTGGGGTAGGTGGGATGTAATTCCTGACTGGGGTGTTATGGAAACTGGCCTCTAGGCCTCATTAAGGAATGGGAGGAACGAGATTCCCAACCAGGGTGTTACAGAAACCAGCCGCTCAGTGAGGAAGGCACTTCAGGTTAACTAAGAGAAAGCTAAAACGAAGTGAATCCGAGTCACTGCAGAATAGAACAGCCAAGTTGTTAAGAAGTAGGCCAATCCCCCCACAGTACTGAAGGTCAACCATTTAACACATGGAGAACCAAACACTGTAATGGCAAAACCCCTACCTGTACAGGAAGAATGCTAAATTCCATTTTCACAGGTTCCCACATTTAAGAGTCAAAGCTCAGATTTAACATCAGGTTTGCAATCAAACAGCCCCTTAGTCTGATTTGTATTTATGGGCATATGTACAGCGGCTATAAATGGGCTGTAATTTAGACGGAAAATTCCTGACAGCAAAATGATGGGGCCCCTTTAAGGGCTGGAATTAACCTCCCGGCCATTAGCAGTGGAGGCAAATTATTAGTGACAAGCTTATTAAATGACATCATAGAGCAGGTCACCAAGCCCTTTCCAGAAGGAGCCCTCCAAAAATCATAACGAGGACGTTTTTCTTTCGTTTAATTGAGGCAAATGCCTGTTTCCCCCAGAGAAGGATGTGGTGCCATAGTGACAAGATTGTTATGACTTGTAAAAACTGTGACTTTCCATCTCAGGACACGAGGGTAAAAACAGCCGTTATCGGACTTCTTAGAAGAACATACAGGACTGTTTCTCGCAGATTATAGTATGTAACAGTGACTTCTTTGGTTTGACACACACAGGCCACAGAAAGAAACGCAGAGTACAAATCAGCCATACAGTTGGCTTCCCGGCGGTCCAGTTGGCATTTGTGGCTGCAGTAACAGGCTTGCTCAAATGACCCATGGAACGAAAAGCTCGGTGCCTTAGTTAATGTCACAAGTTAACTTTCAATTGCACCACATTTGTGACCACATTTTATAAGTTTTTAAGCTTTGAAAGAGTGGTTGTTGCTTGTATCCCCAAAAGACAAATGAAAGTAGAGGCTTAATAGCATAAGCAATGTTGTGTCACTAGCGTCGATGGTCACATGAGGTCATAGCAGGGGAAATTTGGAATTACATGGGTTAGGAGAAAAAACAGCTATTTAGAAGACGCCTTAAATTCACTATACTTGTGATTCAAACCATTCCATTCCTGCTGGCAAAGATGAGAAACCAGATGATCTACAGCCCCCAAAGCCTTGACTGAATCCTACAAGGTGACCAAAAAGACATTATACAGAAAGAAAGTGAGCCTTGATCCATTCAGAAAAAGTGTGAGATTATACTGGGGGAAAATGAATGAAGCTGGTCAAAGCAAAGCTCTGCAGTGACAGATGTCTCGTCGCTTGGGATCCCACTCTGCTTCACCATTGTTGTGGAGCTTCACTAAATATTTAGTCTTCCCAGCTCTGTAAAGGAGGGAGACAGGACCTTCCTTTGTACTGCCAGGCCTGGAAATTCACCTCCTTCCTGGCACAAAACACTCAGGCCAAGTGAGCACCACCATCAATTATGCCATTTAAATGAGAGGATCGTTAGGTATGAGAGTCTCTTTGCAGACCCCCAACAACACTCCCATGGAATTCACAGGTCCCGAGAGCCTATGTTTAAAAGCAAAAGAGAGCGATTGGTAAACAAACAAAAATAACCGAAAGACAGAGGCACAGGACAATCACCATCAGGCCATCACCCAAAAGTTCAGCTTCTGCCGTCATTTACAGCAAGCGGCAGAAGAGTTGCCAAAGAAGGGAACTATGCCCCCCCACACCCTGGGTAATGGAGAATGAATGAGGCTTTTTGAAGAGATCACAGATTTCAGGGACGCATCGGAGGTCGGCTGTGAGAATCCATTAAACCACAATAAAGGAAATGTCCTCCAGTGATACAAGCAGCCTTGAAATCAGAGGTACTCATTCTTAATATTAAATTCATAAAGAGATAATGTTTCTGCTGATTAAAGTCTTGTGTTTCCTAGATAACTGAACTGAATTTCTAGCGGAAAATGAACAAAGTGAAAGAGGGAAGGTAGACATAAATGAATTACTGCTCTTATTTTTAGCTAAGTTTTAAGTTATATATAATAAATAAAATGATAGGGCATAACACTGTAAATTATACTCTGAAGACTTGCATCTTATCTCCTTAACTTAGTGCAGTTGGTCTTTACCAATGTAATATGATCCATTCCCATAATTAAATCTTAAATAAATTACCCCACTTCAACATAAAGGCATCTTCATCTAGATTTTCAAAGAGTATACACAGCAGCTGGAAGATCATCCGTTTTGAACAGGAAAACAAGGACAATGGCCTTCCGAGAGCAGATACTTCAGAGCTCCGTCAGGTCTACTTCTGGCCCTTACTGTTCACGGTCACATTCCCAAACTACCATCCCAAAAGTAGTAATACACAAACAGCCATTTATCTACATTTCAGCACCTTAATTCTGATATGCCACATCCCACTAAAACGGCTAAAATGTGCATGCATCTCCATGTCTCAGTTCATGCATCTCCAATCAGTTCGGCCGTGTCTCCGCTCTGCATTCACCTCCTCCTGGTTCTAATCTGGCTGTGCTCTCGTGCCACCGAGATGATGTTTGTCTAGTTACACTTATCTACCTCCACAGCTTCATCAAAGGGGGACCCATCGAGTGCCAAACTGGGAGATATCTATAAATCAGCTTCAAAGCCCCCATTCTGCCGTGCGTAAACAAGCCGGAGCGTTCATTAAGCAGACAAAGCAGCCGGCCGCTTAAGCTCGTAAGCGCTTACGGGGTTTAAAACAGGAACGATCAAAGGAGCGTGCTTCCACGAGCTGCCAGCAAGCCAGAGCTCTGTTTATAATCAACGCCTCCGATTCCACGGTCAACACAGCTGCTGCGCTCCCATGGAGCGCGGCGCTCCTTCCAGCCCAAATGAGCCCCCCCGCCCTCGTTGGCAGCACGGGCCCAACTGGGCACAGAACACGCACCTGTACCGGTCTTGTGTGACCAGAAACAGACACAGGAAGCCTTGCTTCAGGACACACTGTGAATCCGGCCCTATTAGGGAGCTCTATGAGGGACACAGAACAAGCAAGGAAGCGTCATGCTGCTATTTGAGAGGAGCGACAGAGTCACACAAACAGTAGGATGACCAGTGACCTCTGGAGAACCAGACTGTAACATGCTTTGGGACAGTAAAGACATCCCGAAGCTTCCCTCCTGTCAGAAAGTACTAAACCTGACTAGCTGCTATAAGGCACATTGAGAGCGAGACAGAAACTAATGAATGGCATTTGCAGTCAGGCAGAAACTAGAGCTCCATGGCCAGTCCTCTGCCGAGAAAGGCGCTTCCCCAAATCAGGATCTCACATAATACTTATGATTCATTTCAGTCGGCCACGGAGGCTCGTCCACAGAACTGAAGCCGCTTTAGCTACAGGCCTCGTTTTCTCTCTGCAAGCAAAGCATCCCTCACAGCAGGCTACTACACCAGTGGGTTTGCAAAATAAGCCGCCCTTCTGTCAGGCCCAAAACCACTAACAAATGCTTTGCTGGCCCCTTCTGTGATTAGAGACCCTTTGGAGGACCACTCTGTTTATGAACATCTGTACAGTTTTTACCATCATCACCCACAGTTACTCATCAGTTACCCCATCCTGGAAATAAATATACAGTGAAAAGTTTTCTGGGCAGATACCAGGATCGTTGGTATGGAGGTACTGTCCATACCAAAGCCCCTTCTGTCCGAGTCATCACCTTGGCTCTCACCTTCCAGGTACCCAGACATTTATCACAATGACACGAAGGTCTATTGCTTCTCAGCCACCCTGCTAAGTCCTAGTACCTCATTTCTTCTATGGCTTACCAGGAGTACTTTTCTAAAGGTTTCCAGTGGGGGGGGGGGGGACTCGCTGCAAAAACCGTCCAAGGCACTTTGTAAAAAAGCACTTTGCCAAATAAACTTGATTAGACGTCAGCGGACACCTGGCCATCTCTGCTCGCGCGGCCCTCCTGCCAAGCGTGACCTCACCACTGACGCAGCACCCCCCACCCCACTCCTGCCTGCATTATGTCCCCACTTCCCCACTCCTCCGCTTATCTGCCGGGGAGCTGCGTGTGAAATTCTAACTGTCAAACGCACCACGATTTTACACTGAGCAGCTCCCACTTTACACACATGGATCCTGTGCAAAGCACAATTGTGCGGGAAAGTGAAGTTCATTCAGATTAAACGAGAAGCCTGTTCTCGATCAGGAGATATTTGGATCATATCTGACTTTTTGCTGAACCTCAGACGGTATGAAATATAAAAGAGTCAACTTTCTGTTTAATGTTATTTTTGATATTTACAATCCCACAAAAAGCCTTGGATGGAAAGGCCGGAAAAACGACGGCACTCCTTACCAAGGGAATGTCTGAAGGCTGGGCCGCGATGCCACTCATACGTTTAGCTGGAACATCCACCAGTGTGCAACTGGAGAGAAGATGACAGGAGTCATTAGAGAGAGGGCCTGATAAACACATATAGTAATTATAGATGGAGAAACCTTAACATGGTAATGTCCCAGAGATATAACTCAAAGACAGGAACACCTTGCAGATCAGATTTTGAACATCTATAACAGGGGTTCTCCGGATGTGGACTGAACCACAAGATAATCCAGACCCAGCTGAAAATGCACCCTATGAATCAATAAGGTTAGCATCAAATGACTGATCATAACTGACGCCCCCCCCACAACCCCGATGACTGAAACTATCAGTGAGTGATAAACCAGTTTTTACGTTAAGTTCCCATTATTGTCATATAGCCTGAACACCACAAACACAATGTAAGAAAACATATTTACAAAAGGACTGAAAGGGTCATCTCACTCATGATCGTCAAGAACAGCATGGAGACAATTGATCTTATTAATTCATTGTATACGCTGCTAGACTGTATTTAACAAGCCACAATAGATAAAAATGTGAAAACAACAGGTCTGACCTGCAACCAGTTCATGATTGCAGAAGGCAAGTCAGTCATGACTATTATAAACCAATGGTTGCTGAAAGTAACAGATATTTACTTTGAGCAAGATGAACTAGAGAAATCATGTTAATTATGTGGAATGGAGACCCAGAACATGGATCTTGATGTTTAAAATAGCATGGTTCAATATGCCTCCAATCTAATGGCCACCTACTGCTTAAACCTCTAATGGCCTCACAGAGCAAGTCATGCAAACCCATGCTGGCATGGCTTGTTAATAAGGTCACAAGGTCAAAGTGAAGATTACCGGCACTGGAAGCCTGACAAACAAGTGGGCCGGCTCAGGGGCCATACAGGGGACAGGGAGGTCCTGTTACGGCAAACCAACCAAGCTACCGGCCTACACAGGCTATGATGCATCAGAACTGAGCTCCACCCACAGAACTCCTACACCAGCATAACACAAAAGACACAAACAGGGGGTAGGACGGCCATTTTAAAAAGCATCTACAAATTTGAGGATATGGGTTTGTTACATTGTACTAAAAAAACAGAAGATGCCATTAAATCACAAATTTAATGTGCTGGTTAGTGAAGAAACCAGGATTAAAACTGTTTAATACCTTTCAGAACCCATATTCAAAGACAATAAGGGATTGTAGGTTCTCGATAACCCATTTAAATGATTATTGATCAGTAATTCCATAATGTATTCATGAACAAGCCAGACATTTTCTTCTTAAGTTTGCATTAAAGCATAACACCAAAAAACTCACTTAATTGATTAAACCATCAATTAGCCCATTCTTCATCTATTCATATCACACTGCTTCTTTAGCTTGTGCTAGGCCATATAGATGGTACCCGTTTTAAATAAGATCATTAGATAGAATATAATCAGGTAGACCAGTTGTTTCCACGTTTGTCAGAGGGAAGCCGACCAGCATGGGGATATGATGGAATTAAAGACAGCTATGATAGAGAAAAGCAAGAACATTTTAGACCAGTATAATTTTCAAGTGGATACCTGCTTGAACCAGTTTGTGGTGTTAAAACTGTAGGCTTCAAGGGCAATGATGCTTGAAGTCAACCAGATTAAATTACATATCAGTTCAGATCAAAAGCTAAAGGAAAACCACATTAATACGTGTGTGTGTATGGGAGGGGGTGGGCATGGTTTACAGCTGGGAGTGTCACACCATGAACCAAGATGTTAATGCACCATCTTACTGGAAACAGGCCTTTGGGTGGGAAACTTCTGGAACCAGGCAGTCTAAATACAAACAAAGCAAAGTCAAGTGCCAGTCGGCTCATACATATAACCTGCTACAAAAGATGGGAGGAGCTACAGTGGGTGGAGTTATCAGGTACCACCAATCACAGCTTGCTTTAACTTAAAAATGAATAAAGCTGCCAATCAGAGAGTTAGCCGTCATTGACTGAGAGGGTAGTATAATCCCCACACTGGATAATTCCATGCATTGGAAATCTTTTAATTTCTATCACACTTCAGTTCAATTAACTGATTATGACCTAAATTGAAGCATTTTTTAAGTTCACTTAAAATAATTCCACAAATATTACCAAGTAGAATCTCAGAACATTTTTATTGTTATTATTAAACAGGGAGAACATGTCAGTATAAAATGTCAAAAGGCCAAGTACTGACTATACAGAAAGAAGACCAAACACATTAAAAGAAGTGCTACCTGACTGGGTGGGATGGGGAGCTTGCTGGTGCACTTTAGTGCAATGATGGTAGATCATTTTTTATTCTGTAGAAAATGAAAGATTGATCTGCAGGCCAGATTTAATAATGAATTATAAACATGTCGTCAGCCGGTACTTTCAGATGATTTCTAAGTGGAGAACGAGCCAAAGTAATCCCTCATCCTCTATTATGGATAATGGATTGTCTGATGAAATCAAATTCATTATTTTACTAGTGCCTTTAGCCCTGGTGCTGCTAATTTTGATAACTTTGATAAAGTTTAAATATCTACGCTAATATTGGGCACAATTGACATATTGGACCGATGTCAATATCTTGATTTTTAACTATGTCTAAGTCTTGTCAAGAGCATTGAGAGTATAAGCCAGTGCAGAACCCAGAAGTAGGAGCTTTTTTTAATTTTTTTTTGTCAGCAGCCATACGACCTGCAATTCAGACAAGGTAATCCATCTCAAGCTAATCAGGTATAGGCCTGGCCAGTACTTGGATGACCTTTTATAAGCACATTTTATAAGACCATAACTAGGAAAGCTGGGTTGCTGGCCGCTGAAAGTGGTGTTGGTGTAGCCAGCAGGTTAGCCCATCCTATGGTCTGTGTGGATCTCAATGCCCCAGCACAGTGATGTGGACTAGGGCTGCAACGATTCATTGAGTAACTCAAATAACTAGATTACAAAAAAATCCTCTATGCAAATTCTTTGCTTCGATGCTTCGTTTAATCCACACGACTACGTACTACTCAGTGATCACCGTGTTTCACACGGAGGATTAGTACTGTCGCACAGTGTGCTTACACTGCAGAGCGGTAGCAAAAAAGCACAGCAACAAGGCTGTACAGATCGGGTAGCGACAGCAACTCTCCCATAGGGACCCATTTTAAATGGCGGAGAAAACTTATGAGTCATGGAGACGGTGAATAGTTCCAAACGTTGACGGTCATTTCCATTGCTTACCAAGCACTTTACGCGGTATGTTTGTTTTTATATGTGCACAGCATTAGCTGTTAATGGTTATCATAATTAATAATGAATAATTAAGTTGTTCTGATTATCAATGGCTTCATAATTACAGTTAGCTGCACTGCTACCATGTTAATGCAGCTGATAAAATATCAGTTTACGGCTCTATTCGTGTCACATGGGTACATATGAATTCACTACCAAATTTATGGCAAAATTGCTTAAATTATTTTACGGTAATTTATTTGCCAAATAAATATCGTGTTGCAGTAAAGTGTCTGCATTATTACATGCACTTTTTAAGCATTGCATTTGCAAACAGCGCTCGAACAAAAGGTACTTTTTTTCAGATTATTACGTCTCACCCATGTTGAATTACTTAAAATATCAATATGATTTCACGTTACTATTGTACTTTAATAAGACAAAAGTATTTCTTATCCGATTACTCAATCATTGGAATATTCGATAGAATACCCAATTACTAAAATAGCTGCAGCCTTAATGTGGACACTGTGCTGCACAAATGGTGCCGTCCATTGGATGAAACATAAAACCTAGGCCCTGCCTCTCTAAAGTCATAGAAGATCCCTAGGCAAACTGCCCACTGTGTCCCTTTCAAATCTGGCCTCCTAATCATCCCCTACATCTAATTTGAGAATTCACTTCCGCCTGTTCACCACCTTAGTTTCTGTGAGGAAAGCATACTGGAAGCGATGCATCAACCTACATAGTGGTGGTGGCTGAAGTGGCTCCCTATTTCTTTTCATAAAGCGCTTAGGGTGTGCTATATAAATTCATTCATTCATTGTACCCCCCAAAATTGATTCTTATGTTACAGATCGATGCACTGAATAACCACCTTATTCATCACAAAGCATTGATGCATTTTTATACTCTTAGTGATTACCATCCTCGACAGCTTCAGGTTGTTCTGTAATGATCATAACTGGACAGCCATCTGTACAAGCAGAACTCTGATTAGACCCTGCACAACTTCAACCAAAGACAAAAACTGCATGTGTAGCAAGTAGTCCTGTCTCACATCCCTCATGCTACACTGCCCCCATTGCCCCCTCTCATCTACAAGGACTTTGGGGACATGGTCACCAGAGCAGAGCGCAGGTCACTTATCTCAACTGAGCAAGGTGACAGCTCGCTGATGGTGAGCACCCAAAATACACGTCTCACAGAGTACATCTGCCTGTTACACATGGATACACAGGTGGCGTTCAGAGCAATTTACACTCACAGATCAACAGTGAAACTTGACGGCTGTTAAATCAGCATGCATTCAACAAGGCCATGCTTTGGCTGGCATGCCAACGAAAGCCCTACTAATACTTCCAGCGAACTGCTGGGATTAATCTCCATTTATGTGTGAAGCGTCACGGATCTAAGGCATTTGGAGACTAACAGGATTCACCACCCAGCAAACAGCTGAATTCCTGAGCAGGAGAACATGGAGATCTTCTCCTTAACATCCTGAATCCAAGCATTTTTGCCCTCTTGCCATGGTAACCAAATCCCTTCAGATAAAAATTCTTAATTTAGGCCATTCTTAAGAATGGCCTAAAATGACCAGGACTCACTTCCTGAATGACAGTTTGGATCTCCATCATAAAATGTCAGCAGTCATGAACCCGGGCAGGGCAGATAGACTTATACCATTTTCTGCCCCTGGTTTTGTATACTACTACAAAAAGATGACTTGGAGCAGCTCTGCCTTTCTCCAGAAGTCTCAGCATTTTTCAAAAAATTTTTCAATCCTCCTCCCCTGTTCACATAGTCGACTTTGGCACCACTTCTATTGAAAATTACAATGGCAAAGAAGAACTTTCCCCAAAGTCGCCAAGGACATTTGGAGGGCAGACACATAAAACCAACTGCGCCTATGGTGGAGGCCTGCCAGCTAACACCCACTGCCTTATTTGAACTGTTCCGCTTTACATAGTCCCACCATTTCAGCTCAATGGTCTTCTCTCTGATGGCACATGGCACACCATCTGCGCAGAACATGAACAGGGTGATGGGTGTGTGTTTTTTCTATTATATATGTATATGTGTGTGTGAAATATGAGAGGGAGAGAGAAAGAACGAGTGCAAGCAAGCGAGCAATATCAAGGCAAGGCTAAACCACATAGATATATGTACTCCTTAACACAGTAACACACAGTGGTAAGCCTGCCTCCCACCTCACCTCAGGGCAGGGCTGTATAGCGGGCAGGAAAACATGTGTACCGAAGTCCAAATCAGTGCAAACAAACACACCTGTTATGCTGCACCTATCCTAGTTAAAACAAACTCACGCACACATTTTTGTATCAATTCTCCGGTAACTCCAATCCCTACGGTTAAATATTCAGCAGACAGGCCCTCGCTGTTGCTGTTCTGCAGCCTTCCAAACAGCGTGCATGCATTTCCTGGTCTGTTAATGGCTAGGCAAGCCCTTCAGGAACAAGCCAACTGAAGGTATTAGCAGCAGATCAGGCAGCTGTTCCTGCTGTGTGATCCTGTTTGTATTCCCAGCAGACTCGAATAAGAAGCTTCCGGAACAAACTCTGCCCCGGCTTTATACGAGAAGGCTTCCTTTAATCTGAGAAAAGCAAACACTGTGTTTGCCCAAGGTTTCTAAAGCTGAGGCTTCCTCCGTGGCCTCCATCATGCGGGACTCACTGCCGGCTCCACAGACAGGCTTAATTTTTTATTTTTTTTTATGTCCAAATTCCCCCTACCACCCATTTCAGAGAAATGATCAAATTAGTAACGACTTGCGGATATTAGACGGATGTCAAGGGCAGCTGGACAAACCGGAGAATAACAGCAAGCCACACAGTCCACAGGCCAGTCAACCAGCAAACAAAATGATCATTTTTCTCCTTTGATCTGAGGCAGTCAAACATAAATCACACTACTTATGATTAATACAAACCCTCAGTTTAACCATAAAAGCTACACTGAGATGATACTGATGCCAGCCACTCGCCTGCACTCTCATTTGAACTGGAATCAATGTGAAGGTACGATTCTGGGCACAGAAGGCCACACAGTCCCAAAGGGGTATGACACCTGGTGTGGAAAAGCCCTGATCGACCCCAGGCAGGACACTGGAGCCACCTGGGATAATGAAAAGTTGATTCTCTCCTTTGCTCTACAGCCATGCAAAAATCTGTAATTAGCAATGACTCAAGAGGCCCAAACCACAGAAGTAAGGTGGGGGTGCGAGCGACGGCGCTAGTTAATTAGGGCTCCTCTGTGGCACGACAGACTGCGTCAGGGGACCTTGAAGTTTAATACTGTGCTTCTGGGGCTCAAGGGTGACCCGAGAGGCAGACGGTCTAGAAACAGGTATTCCATGTGTTGCTTCCTCTAACAGCCACATTACATCACAACCAGGGGGTGAAAAGATGCCAGCTTCAGAAAACATTATTTATTTAGCATATGCTTCTGTCTAGGACATACGAGTTGGGCCGGCTAGGACATCAAAGCAAAGACAACCAGTCTAACCCTGACATTTCCTAAATCTGTCGGACAAGTAATGGAGGTTTCTTGAAGTACAACAACAAACAGTTACAGGCACATAAAGATTTAAGTAACAAGGAAAGCTAGCCATGCCAGTGGAAGTGTCTGTGCTGTTGTTTCGAGCAGGGGAACCTGAAACTGAAGTGTTCAAAACGGACAACAGGCAGAAATAAAAGGTAGGGTCAAATACGACTCTGTGGGTTCCCCAAGGTTAAACTGTAAATGGGTTCAGCTTTAAATAGCCCCCTATGAAAACTGTGTTGCTCACCAGCACTGTAAACAGTCGAACAGGATGCTAAGTAATTGAATGCATTAATGATTCCTCATCCACCGAGTCTTTAAACCTCTGAAGTCAGTGTTAGGAAACATTTTAATACCATTATGCTTCAAGACAAATACATTTACAACCAATTTCTGAAGTGTTCTAACTCTATAACCCTCCACTGACGTGTGCGCAAGGGGCTGAGAGATGATGTGTATATTCCTACCCTGCCCTCCCCCCACCACAAGAGGGATCTGAGCAGGACAGGAACCAGGTGGTAGACCGCCTTCACGCACATGCCCAGACGAGCTGCTCCTTCTTTCTCCATGGAAGAATCGAGATAAGGAAACAGGTTCGCTCTTGGATTTGGCTGCCTATTGTCAGGGCAGTGAGGATGATCACAGTACGGTAACAATGACAAGCTCCTGAACTCTAAAAAAAGTTAAAATGACAGTTTACAGCAAGTGAGGGGTTAAACAATTCTGACAAGACTTTTTCAAAATGACATGCAAACACCATGTGCCAGGCCAAATGCTGGGCGCGTCTCTGGACTGAGAACACTTCCACTTTGGCAGGAAACCCAGATTCGTCATTTTGAAATTGCGACCACACACCTGTTCAATACGTGCTTTGAAAGTTAAGTGAGCAAAGCGGGCACCCTTGAGTACTACGGGAACAGTGAGTCCATCTGAAGATGCATACTACCTGTAAATGAGTTCTCACATCTTTTTGTTTTTTCAAGAATCATTTACACATTTTTGAAGTTTCACCAACATGCAGTGGATATTATAAATTGGTCAAGGAAATGTAACTGCCACAAACACGTCTGTATTTCTTGAGCTGGCTACCGGACAGCCTTCCCCAGCTGAGGTCACCACAGTCATAAACGGGAATGTTTCACCATTCAGCTGTGCTAATCCATTTCACTACAAGTCACTTTTTACTTTGGGAGTTTTAGAGAGTCATACATTACTGCATTATACACATCATAAATTATATCACTACTCTAGGGGCTTTGTCTGTCTGTGGGACGCGTAACAATCTAATTTTAAGCCCACAATAAATTTTCACATATTACTTGTACCCAGTCCATCATTGTCAACCTCTGCTGTCCCCATCAAACCTTGTTATGTCTCAAGGTGTTACCAACCAAACAAAGAGCAAGAACACGAGTGAGTGTTCAAGTAGTGTTATACTTGTTATACAGGATGGACACTGGATGAAGGGCCAAAAGCCCTTTAAAGAATGAATGGTAAACAATTTGCAGACATTTTTCCATTTGAATCTGGCTGAGAAATATCTGAGGACTAAGAACACAGAAATGGGCCACCTGGAAGCCATCTTGGAACGCTGGTTTAACGAGGTCTTTACAGAGAGAGCCTATGAAGCCAACACTCATGAGAAACCACAGAACATCAACTTCATGTTGCAGAAATTCATGAGAAATTATTGTGGAAGAGAAGTGACCTCACAGCCCTGCAGCAGGATAAGGGTAACCCTGCACACTCTTTGCAGAAAGGCACAAGCACCATAGTCCAAGTCACTTGCACTGTTGTATCAATGACCGGCTGAAGAACTCACTCCAAGACACTGAGCAATAGGAGCCCTGTACAAAAGGATGCTTCTCTAGGACCACAGGGGTGGGCGATATGGTCAGAATATATTGTAATATTTTTGGTTATAGTCACAATCCACAATATAGATTATGGTTATTTTGTTTACCAACCAAACTGAAATTTATGTTGTTATATTAACTGACCAATTCACCGTCTAGCCAGCAATTCTATCCTTACATGAAAATACTTCTTGTAGCATTACGATAAGCTTAATCATTAAGGTATGTAAAATACTATAATTTGTACAATTCAAATGAAATACAAATCTGTTAAGGGGAAAAAAATATTTAAAACAAACATACAATAAGCTGGTTGCATAAGTTTGCACACAACAATGAAATCCCTTTGATACTTTGTAAGCTCAGTGTGGTCCATGCTTTGTTTGCTGACAGTCTTTTTGCATTGCTCATCATACTCAGCACTGAAGCACAGCAGATTTATAAGATGACGGTGCCTTTCAAATTTCCTTTTCTCCGTTTCGCGTTCACTTCCCATGGTCACGCAACCGGGAAAAGTTTTGTTTACTTTCGCCTCACTTCTCCAGCATTTGCATTCAGAGTGCTGATAGTCTCCTGGGAAATTCAGGGAAATTCTGATTGGTTGTGGAGACACACTGAGCAGTCCTTTTTATGTCGAAGTGTACAGAATGTGTGCACAATAACCACATTTTACAAATCAATGTCGGATGTACCGATCTATCGCAGTTCACCTAGGCGTATCGAATCAAACAGGGCATACCGAAAACCAAAAATACTTTGCATCCGTATTGAAAATCATTCTTTATGACTCCTGGGTAGGCTAGGCCATGTCTCTACCAATCTTCAGGCTATGGTAGGGTCATTGGAACACTTCACCGTGAGTCGGGGGCTACCTGTAGTTTTGCAATTATTACTATTTTTTTTGCCATTTTCACCCTCATCTCAGTAACTCTTGCCCTGGATAAAATACGTTTGTTTATTACAGAAATAAACATACACAACTGACATACAACTGATTAACTACCCTACAGACAGATAAGTTGCATAATTTGATTTAGTCTTTAAACTAATTAAAAAAAAATAAGAAAATGAGTTTATGACAATGGCCTATGTACTCCCCTTTGTGTTCATTCTAAGGGATTCAATGTATAAAGGTTTTAAGTTTAATGCGATTGTGATTTTAATATATACAACTTTGTACATAAAAACGCATGGTAATGTCAATGGCGCAATACAAAAAACAAACACTGTAATAATGTATTAATGTAATTCTTTTTTGGGGGTGGAGGCAGGGGATTATATGTGCTTTACTTTATACCAATACATTTCAGTTAACATGGCAAACAATCGACATTTAGTGTTGTGGCAGCATTGTCTGAGTAAAAACAGGAAAATATAATGGTCATATTGCGCAAACAAAAACCAAAACTGTAAATGTTAAACGCGTGAATATGATGGGGATACTATATTTTCACACAGCCAACATCTTACAAACAGCCCCAACACACACACACGCGTTGCTGAACAAATAGCTATCACGTGACTCTACGCTGCGCTACGAAACTTCTTTGTAATTTTTCAAGCTAGGCCTACCTCTGGTGGAAAATCGCACTGTTTTTTTTCTTTACCCCCCCCTTCTCCAAATCGGTATTGGCACAGATTCAGACCCATTAGACTGATTGGGTATGGCCATATGTGACCAACGCACATTCGATACTTATTTAGTCTTCAGCACTCCTATTTCTCGTTAAATCGAATTGTCTGGTCAATCGTACGACAGCTCTCTCATTTTATATATGTTTTTGCAGCATTCAAGCTGAAAGCTAATGCCACAACTCAGTTTGTTTTCCACTTAGTCGGTGCGCACTAGAGCTACTCGATTATGACAAAAGTCATAATGACGATTATTTTTGACTAATAATGAGGTCATGATTATTTACCAAAATTACTCTTGACTTTAGAACATTGTATTTATTAAATCTTAATAATGAACCTTATACACTTCCATTGAAATTGAACTGAAAACAATACAATTTTAATAAGACAACGTATTTATGTTGAACTTATTTTTTTAAATGAATAGATAAAATTATACTGAGACGAATTTCGAATTCATACTGAATTCTGTCGATGTAGTTAATTGTTACGCTAATATATGGTTCAATTTTTCTGCTTGTCCACAGGTCCGTTGTGCTGGCAAAGTATTCCAGTTCAGACAAATGTTTCGCTACACTTCAACTGCATTTATTAAATATGCAGTTAAACTCTGGCTAAATAATGACGTTATGGTATTGGTTAACTCTTCTCCAAAGTGTTAATGAGTTTGCTGAACCCCGGGTTGCCAACTGTGCTACTTCAGCACATATCTTTTGCTAAATAATGTAATGGCATCCGATATATCTCGATGTTTTTGAGAACTTGACGGATACACGGTTCTTTAATGGATCCTTAATGGACAACTGCGTCGCAATACGAGTTGATTAGTTTGCCTCAAATTTTTTTGTTCACAAATTGTTTGGTCATGAACCACTTTATGATTAAGCTTTAAGTTGTTAAATAAATTGGTCCTGTTGCCTTGTGGTGCAGACACAGCTTAGAAACATTCTGCAAATTATTTGCCATTGTCCTTGGTCCGATTCGTTGAATCCAAAATGATTCCAAATAACTTATGTGCATTCACCTCGTTTGTGAACCTGTCATTTCGGCCGGAAACGCTGCTGTGTTGTCGGAAATTCCCTAACAGCGTTTAGGGAGGAGCAAAGCGCACCACTGAAAAATTTGTGTGCAGATCTGGATTTATTGCAAAAGATAAAATATGGCATCATTTCAAAACGAGATACAAACCAATGTCATTTGTTGGTTTCATTATCATTATTTCATAATCGTGGGAAGCCATTACTGTACTCGTGATTCAAATTCGACTAATTGCACAGCACTAGCACGCGCAATGACTTCTACCCAGAGGCCGATATTTGTCGGGTTTTTTGTGTATCGGCATCGGCCGATGTCTGAGTGTAGTGCGCCGATTTACACACGGGCATGTCTGCGGTCAGCCCAGTCGCTGTGGAACACGTGCCCCATGCTGCCGCCTGTGCAGGACCCTAGCCAGAACTTTCATAAGAGTCCTGGGAGAGAACCTAACGACTTAAATTCTGGGGCAGGTTGCACAAAATGCTTTAGGTTAAGATTTCCTTAAAGTCAAGTCAGTTGCCCAAAACATCCTTAAATGTCATCCTTAAGGTTTCTTTAAAATGTTCAAGTAAATATTTAAGCTTATCTGCTAATCTTGGTCTTATACTTAAGGAATCCCCTAAATGTCCCTTAGCGGTTGCACAAAACACTTTAAGAACCAAAGAAGAGGAGAATAACTTAAGGTACCGCCTGACTGTACCTTAACCGCAGCACGCAGTTTATGGCAGTAAATGAAGAAAATAAACTCATCCCGAGAAAGCCGCGACTGGATACGATCATCAATTTATCTAGCAGAATAGATTTGACCGACAGTCGATTTATAATTTTATTTATACGGCCCGCGAAATGTTTAATACATTACTTAATCTGGCTAACACTGGTAAATCTCACCGCCGTTACCAGCAAAAAGACAGAGACAGAAGTATATTGGTTAGTCGATGCAGAAATATGTAGACACATGCAGAAAAGGGTATTCATGAATGCATTTAATGTAACCGAGATACAAAAATAAATCCATCTGCTCAGGTCTTGCTCGCCTGCTTCTCTCTCTTTCCCCCGCACTTCCGCGTAATTTCCAAGTTGCCACCGGTGGAAATCCGGCTTTTAATTTTATTTTATTTATATTCGTCAGATGCAAAATATGTTTAATGTCATTGGCAGTATCATACTTAAGGGGAAAACTTAAGGTGTTTTGTGCAACCGGCCCCTGATCTTTCAAAGACCTCTATATTTAATTGGTTTGCTATGAAGTGTTGCTTTGATAGAACGCGAACAGCCTACAGAACGGTTGGGAACTGGCGTAATTATAGCGAGCCGTCAACCAGCTCTACATTGTAAAAAATCCGGAAAAAACGTATAATGTACTGGTAATTTTCTGTCAGGACGTTATCAGGTTTCTTACGAATTTTTTTTGTTAAATTTACAGACATTAGCAAGTGCACTTCCTCTCACAATGCAACGCGAATTCAAATTAAAGGGTAAAACGCCTGTGAAAATGTATACGGAAAATTCCTTCATATTAACACGGTACATTGAGCTCTGTTTTTACGGACTTCTCTTACAGTGTAGCTTACAGATAACGTTAAGGATGGGTATTAAAACCATAATTGACAGAAGTTTCTTGCGTTTATTTAAGTGTATATAGTTTGTTTATATGTAGGGTGACCAGAAAATGCATGTCATCCCGGACACTTTGAGCTAGGACAGGATGTGTAAACTACCATTTCAATTAAAAGGACCTGGATTTCACTTAAGGGCTGTATTCTTACTGTGTACTGATTGGTCAGTCTCCTATAATCATACATGTCACTAATGTTAATGTGAAACAGCTGGATGAGTCTTTCAGTCATCGAGCACAAGAAGAAATTAACTATTAGCCAAGCAAAGGGGTCTTTCAGGTTTAAAGTAGTTTGTAAAACCTGAAGTAGCTCAAAGTGTCTAGGATGACATGGATTATCTGGTCACCCTATTTATATTAAAGTTTACACTGTTCCAAGTCAGTGTTCAATAAATGTTGTTAAGTTGAGAAATGTTGTGTATCCTATATTATTAGTGTGATATTTTACCATGCAAATACAGGGGGAAATGTCCAAGTACCGGCCAGAAAAAATCGCACCATATATCGGCCACCGGCTGACCCTGACTTCTATATGGCTATAGAAAAACCCATATCGGTCGACCTCTACTTCTACCTGCTGTGACGTCATGTACATTCCCTCTGCAGCAGGAGGAGCGTAAGAATGTCAGATAAGAAGGAGACGATCTGGAAGTAGTTTACTTGAAGCAACTAGTAGCACAATGAACCTTCGTAAAAACAAAATTTGGAGAGATGGAAGCAGCATTTAGTGGAAAATGCCACTAAACGAAGCGCACACAATTGTGCATTGTCTTGCACTTATTTGATGTTAGATATAAATGACACTTCAGTTTTAAATCGCCAATATAATTACACCTGGGTGTACGCTTTCTTCACTCTTGTAAAACCCTACCAATCACAGTCCTTGTGGTCTGCACTGCTGTGACATGAAGTGTGACATTTCTGGGGAGGTACACATCAGGCTATGGCGTAGGGTCCACAGCAACGCCGTACTTGTTGTAGATTCAATGCAGAAGTAGAAATCAACCTTTACAGTCAAGGTTTTGATCCTCTGAACAGACCTTTCAACGTAAGAACTGAGAATACTGGTATAAATGAGTTTAAAAGAACTCTAGTTTAAATTAAAGTAAATGCACATACATACATACATTTACTAAATTGATATTATATATACTTGTATTTGTTATTTTGTTTTACAGAGTTAGGAAAGCTTTGTACGAGTTAAGCCTGATGTTACCTTACAAATAAAAGAATGATTAGTGAGAAAGTCTACAGCTTATTAATTAAACACTGGTGTCAGATCGGTAGTCAGTATCGGCTGATACCCAAAGCCCAGGTATCAATATTGGGACAGAAAAAGTCGGATCGGTGCATCACCAATACCAATAGTAGGTGTTGGATTGGTGTCAACCATCACTTTGTTCACAGCAGTCAACAGTTTCTGAGGTAATACCTCCATTCCAAAACAAAGTCAACAACTAACAAAGTCATTAAGTGCCGTCTGAAGAGGATTTTCCCAGAAAAATCAAAGCAAAGTATTTTTAGATGTCGTCATTATTTGCAAAATAATAATTCTGGGTGAATGTCACACATTTGCTTGGCAGATGCTGAAAATTGAATCCTGGCAGGTTCTACTTGAGATGTTTTTCAGATGTCTGTGGAGGTCAGTGCACCTGAACCCTCCCCCATATTTCTGTCTCTAAGATGTGTGCGGCACTTGATGGCAAAGGTCAATTTCCAAGTCAAACTGCAATATATTATCATAACCTACTCTGACAACTCTATTGAGTCCAGTCCACATATTTGGCGAATAAACAGCGGAACTAATACTTTGCACCTGTTTTCTGTCGGCATCAGTGCTATATCGAATATACAAACAGTAACAGCTGCAGGGCAACCGGAGCCGCAGAGGTTCGCCTTCAGAGAACGGCACAGGGACACTGGCACACACGTAAGGGTCTCTCTCTTTGAAGAATCTCGTGTGTCCCTTTTGCCTAGCTCAAGCTTCATACATCCTGTTAAGAAAACAAATCTGTATCCTACAGCCGGTTGTTAAGTGATCGATGTGAAAATAGTTCCGCACAGCAGATGCTGGTGAACTAAGCCAGTTGGGAGCTTTATTTCTGCCATCATTCACCATCTTCTAGGACATATACAGATTAGACCTGAAACGCGGCATTTCCCAGCCAAGAAAAAAAAATACACCTAGAGCAGTAGATTCTATACATGATAACTATGAATTTCTAATATATTATCAATTAAATTTTTTCTGCTCAGGACACTGAGCAGAAAATTTAAGCTAGGTATTATATTCTGGTAAAGCAAATAGAAAATATTTCATACTCAATATTAGTCTAGCTAAACCGACAGCAAAAGTCCCCTTATCGTGATTATAATATGGACACTACCATCAGATGAGACAAGGAAAATTTCTAATAATCTCAGCTGTCAAGGGATACCATAAGAAGTGAGTTGAGCAATAACTCTCCGTACATCATATACAATTGAAAAGTAATGAATAATGGAAGATACAAACTGCTTGGGAAACAATGGCTGGCCCAAAGCAACCTTCTAATTAGGGAAGTAAAGAGCAACAGCAACAAGACAGCTTTTTCAAAAGCTACTCACAATTGGTTTGGCTAATTAAGCTTCCCAAGTAAATCGAAATGTGAAATGTACTTCTGAAATTCTAAAAGTTCATCTCTTTCCTCCAGGGACATGTGCTAAACACAGCTTTCAAGAAGACTGTCTTCCTGGCTGAAATCAAAGTCCACATTTGGTTACTTCAGATTTGTTCACAGCGCAGAGAAAACTGATAAAATTAAAAACATAAGTGCAGCAGGGGATAAATAGAGTAGCTATAGCAGGAGGGCATAAAGGTGATTATGGTTATTTCTCGGGCCTTGTTGTTGTGGAGATGGTGCTGTGCATCCTAGCAAAACAAAGCTTTTTTAAAAAATCTAAAATCAGCAGAACAGATGAGTGTCCACTGTTCAAGCTAAATTTCCTGCCTGCTAAAAGACAAAATCCACCCATTTTTGGCGGCTGAGTGGTAAAACACACTGCATCACAAGAAAAGTTTTCACAAACAGTTTTCAAAATGGAAAAACTGGCAGAAAGAATTAAGGTTCCCCATAGGGGCACATGACAACAGAAAAATAAAAATAATACATTTAATTGCAAGCTGGTATTAAACTCACACTTCACAATGCAAACATTTGGTGGTAACGTTGGATCGCGTGGCACCGCTTCAAGTTCACCAGCAGGAAATGAGGCTTACAGGCCATTAGCAGCTGTCTGGGCCCAGCTGTGGCTACAAAACGGAAACGTTTGCAAGGAAGGACTTTAAGAGACGCCACAGCCAAGGACAGAGCTGCGGTCACACAGTCGGCATGTGGAGCCTCAAAGACACTGCGTGTTTCTCGTGCTGCAGAAAAAGCCATAGGCCTTGTGTCACTCAGCGCTCCAATTAGCCACACCAAGTCGCAGATCCCCGTGAACTCACATAAATCACCCACCGGATGTGCTCTAACCTTCACGTCTTCCCTGATGACAGTGCCAGTTTTGGTGTTTTATGTCAAAATGGCCAAAAAAGTACTGTGATTTAGTAAATGACTGCATGTTTTCCATTCACTCATACAAACAGAGTTACAGGCTACAGAAAACATTTTATCCGTTATTCTATTTCTGCAATTCCACATCAAATCACTCAGCCTGAAAAAAATTCCCTGATGCTCCTATATTACCCTCAGGGAGCAATCAGAAATATTAGATATATCTCTAGTATCTGTGAAACTAAAGCCCTTTGAAAAATTAATAAAATTTTATGCATTTTCCCAAAGAAGCCTTTCAGTGCAACTTCTGACATTCATAGCTCCTTTGATATAGAATGTACATTTGGGCGAACTTTTTCTGTAGAATTCAAGAATGCAATCAGATGTACTTTTCATCCTACAAGGCTCTGTACATAGCTGAAATTCATAACGACAGCTCCCTTTGAGAGCTTCTCACACAAACAGCATGCTAAATAAAGCACATAGGTTTTTCTATCATTCATGACATACTAGGCCTTGGATATGCAGTTAACGTATCCATTACTGTTACCGTAGTGTCACAGTAATCTTTTGGAATGTGTTAGTTTTTCAGAATTGCCTATTTTCATGTCTTCTTTTAACCTTCATATTTTATCATGTATTCTTACATATCTGAATATGATCTGACAACAACCTAATATAATTGCTGAGCTTCCTTCCAGAATTATGATTGATGAGCTGTCATGCTCGTGTTGCAGTCCAAATTCAACAAAAACACAAATATTACACAGTTCAGTTTCAGAAGTGCCACAATCTATGAATGTTGTAAGTTGGACTGAATGCATAAAGTTCATTAAAATTTCAAAGGGCTGTAGTTTCAAAACTATTACAGATCTATTAAACTATTACAGATCTAATATTTGAGATTTCTCCATAGGTTTGGTATATAAGCACCTGTGAATTTTTTTAGGGGAATCTGAGAGGGCGACCTACGACCCACTGGGTGGTTGACATTGGAATGACCCATTTACATTCTTCCTGAGCATCTGACTCCTAGCCATCCAGACAACAGTAAACAGTCAATTTCTAATGAAAATGCAGACAAAAGGAATCCTATACAATTATTTAAATTAAAAACACGACAATGCCTTTCCTCCACAGAGAAATCACAGACAGACACTAGGGATGCATCGATCGGAATTGCCGGTATTCAGTTTTACAACCGACTCCAATTCCGTTTATAAAGAGAAACTTGCTATTAATGCTTAAGTAGTGGCATTTCAGTTATAATATGTTGGCAAGACAAAATAGGTGCATTGTGTTATATATATATACACTATATATATAGTATAGAAATAACTGTATTTGGGGTTGTATAAGTTTAATAAGATTTTGTTACAGAAATAAAGTTTTGCATTAAATGAAATCCCTAACAGACACAGATTCAGATGCAGCCCAGTGCGCAGTGGCCATCCCAGCTACTTCTGCTGAAACTAAACCTCAGTCTGCATTGTCTTCATGCAGAAAGCACTCCCACTCCAATTAAATTACCGAAAAGTTGGGTATTTTAGGAGGACAAAGTGACATTTGCACTAGAGTGACTAAATAACTCTCTTGGGTAGTCAACCGGCTGCACTTATCAAAAGACTAATCAGTATTCAAGGCTAGAGCGCTGGGTTCCATCATCAAAAAGGCAAATTAAAGGAAAGCGTCTGCTTTCCTGGTACCAGCCTTAATTAAAAGAGGTAATAAACTCGAAAAAGACAGAGATGAACGAACTTCGAAAAAATCTGTAGTGCCTATCCAACATGGTAAAGCCATGGGGCAGCCAAACACCGCCAAAAGCACTAAAGACTGTATAAGGTCACTAAATGGTATCCTTACTTTACAAAGACACATGCTAATCTCTCAGATCCTGAGCAGAACTTCAATAAGGTACACATACTTCATTGTTTAATTGTATAGACAATGAAATGAGCATTTCAGCAAGTGTCCTGCTAAAAATGGTGATACAGGCGGAGTGTTGTTACCTGTTAATTGCAATTCCTAATTTTATGATGCAAATAAATTGTTTTTCTGAAAACATGAAATCCTTTTTGGAAGATTTACACATCAGGACAACTGCTACACCTGTAGTCTGGAATTTAGGCGCAGACGGTGGACTGCCAATTGGAACAGTGATTTCTCAAAGATCATGCAGGTGGAAAATAAATGAGCACACAAATAGATGGAAAACTGGGGAATGCATTCCTGAGGAGAACAGCGTTTGAAATATTTATGGATAATAAAATCATGTTTCAGGTTAAAACCACATGCTAGAAGCCGACAGAAGGCTAGTCCACACTTAAATGGAAAATTACATGAAACCAGTGAGAAGGGGTCATGAACTTCAAAGCACTGACCAGGAAGGTTGTTGTTCCCAGCCTCATTCCATCCTCCTTTTACCATAGTCACTCCACCTCCTTGGACCCCTGTTATTCCGAGTAATGAATAAAATCACCTGCTGGTTGCCGCAGCAGGCAGCTACCCATCTGATGATACATGAAACAGTACACTGCTTTTGTTTGCCTTTTTTTGGGGTAAATATGAAGTAAACATTAGTATTTTAGACTGGCTTTATAGCCAGTGACGACATCGTGCATCTGTCTCTCTAATCCATTTCATTAATTAAAGGCTCACTAGAGAACAGATGGCAAAAAGAACTGAAGTGAAAGCAAACATTTAGTTTCTAAAGAACAGTATTTTTCCTAAATACAATCACTGACAACAAAACGTAAGCAAATTTTTAAAGGATGGGTGTAAACCTGCTGATCCATAAGGAAATAACCTTTACACAACTGCATTATAATTCCCAAGTAGAGATAAGAGTATGAGGCTGTTGAACCCAGTTTGGATGGTTTCTGTTCAATTTTGATCACTGCCTTGTTTAACTTGGCATGAAGTAATTAATAAACCAATGGAATGGCAGTTAAACAGAGGATTCTGTGACTGACAGCAGAGGACAATTCCACACAATGGAAAAACTGGAAGCATAATAGCTAGCCATTACCCCAAAGACCAACCGTGACACAAGCTTAATTATAAGGGATTATATACTCCTAATATTTACCAATAAACTCCCAGAAATATAGTTCCACTATAGTGTGCTATACAGAAAACCTCAATTACTGAAGATATCTAAACAGTCATCTGTCCTACAACAGAAGCCTTGAAAATCCATATTTAACGGTTATCACTGTTAATTACCAAGGTCATGGAGAAGTGACCTGTGCCAAATAAACTGCTAGTCCAACAACTGGGAGCTTCTACACCACAGCGCCCTCTAGTTGAGACAGAATTAAGAGCTGCGCCAATGAAAACCTCACTAGAAACTATTATTATTTTGCAATATTACGATTATCAAAAAAGTTACACTTAAATATTTAACGAATTTTGATTTGAATGCTCATTGCGATACCGACTTTAAACACTTGTTGTTTAAGAAGTAGTTTCAATATCTGTACTTAAATTTAGCTCATTGTCAACATCTTCACAATTCTGCTTCTGGGTGGAATAACTGATAAGAAAAACAAATCTGGGCGCAGAGGAGCAATTAATCAGAGGTAGGTCCCAGTGATTGGAGAAAAGTGTCTACAGGATGAGCCTGGAAACAAAGGAATGTGAAATTCCAGCACTTTCCCAGGCCAGGAGGCTGGAGAGCACATCTCAGAAACAGTTTATCATTTCCACAGATAGCACACGGTACGACCTACACAGCTGTACATATCAACTTACAATTTTTATGCGGAAAAACAGCTGGATTTTTGAGCAGTGATTTTAGGTGAATTTCAGGTCATTTCCCAAACCATAGAAGCCTCCAGTTACCTGAACCGGCCATTAGCCTTTTTCATTTTGCCATCTGCTGAGATTGGACTTCACAGTAATCTGCTTTCATTACCAAGAAAAAATAATGAGCTTAATTTTGTTGTATATTAAACAGGGGATAAATGGTCACCAATGTAAAAATAAGCTCACTGGATTTTTTTATTTTACCATCAACCTACATGAACTGAATGAGCCGAAAATAAGAGTACAACAGCACAGACCTTATGATGCTCAAAATATCGAACTGCGATTTATCTGACACATATTGCGATTTGATTTGCGATTTTTAACTCAGTATTCATGTGTATAAAAAAAACTAACTAATTGAGCACAACCGTACATTGAAACTGAACTGCACTGTACATTAATCCAAAGATAAGAATGGAAATATATGGATTGAATCCAAAACGTATTTATTCTAACAAAAATGATATAGAACGTACAGTCGTACATCTAATAAACCATAGAACAATTCTCTAGCAACCTGAACATGGTAAAGGGATTGTCTTTTTACATTTTAAGTGCTGCTTATGCAAACAGCGCTCAACTACTATTTTACCTTTAGTAAAGTGCTTCCGGAAAGTCCCATGTACACAAAGGTCAAATTACCAGAGAACAATGACACATAAAATTACTATCATAAAAGCCGCGACTGTGTTAAGTTAAATAAACAAAATAAAACAATTCCAGTAGTAAAAACATTAGGGGTCTTGCGACTAGCGCTGCTTGGACCCATAATAATAGGACCTTTCTGTGAACAACCTCTGACCATTACATAGGTAGGTAAGTCATTTACGGCTCAGCAATGGAACCAATGTTTTTTTGCACTGCGAATGTAACATTTTCCTTGGGTTTCACATGTCTGTGGGCGCATACGCAATCACTTTGGGCCACTTCTGATTGGTGAGCATGACTGGCACGCAAGGAGCACTGCACTTCTGATTGGTAAGACTGACTGTCACACAAGCAGGACGAAATGAATTTGCAAAACTATTCTCAGGAGAGTTCTAAACCCTGGATCAGACGTGCTGTATAATGCATATCCTAAACTGCAGCCTTTGCAATTTGTTAACTGCATCATTTAAAATCGCAATTTCGATTTGAAATTGATAAATCGTTGGCCCTACAACAAGGCCAGAGTTTTTACTACTTGCCACTTGACATTTTTGTCGTACGTAATTGTTTCACTTCAAATATTTAATATTCTTAATATATATTTATAAACATCTAAACTAGAAGCCACCTACATTTTACAATGGAACTGGCCATAGGGGAATATGCAAAAACACAACCTATTTTTCCACCATTGTAAAACCTTGATTCAGTCTTTATCACAATCCTATGTTGAACAGGGTGATGATGTTTGACATACAGTAAGGTAAAATTGCACAACAGCTGGACTGTGCACAAAGTCTCTCCATGTTTTCCTTTCACTGTTACATTAATGCCAGGCTGTCCCCTGAATCCTCCTGGCATTAACACAAACACTTTAACATGGGGAGCATGTCACCCTTATACAACATCTCCCAGTTGTAAAGGTACTAACGGTCTATAAAATAATACATGAGGTCATACATTATAAAAAGGGCTGCCTTCATCTGTTGTAGCATCTATTTGTAATTAAACTCTGCAGTAATTCTATTCAAAACAGAAGTTATCCTTTCAAGATTTCCCCTCCACCCTGGTAAAAACCCAAACAGAGAGCAGGTCCAGACAAAAGACCATTCCTCCTAATAGAGCGACTGCTGCATCGGACGTGTCCGATTTAATCAGCGCACCTGGAGCTCCGCCAGGGATCTGAGTGCCAGTGGGGGAAAAAAAACTTTCAGTTCTGGGAGGGGACAGAGTCATTAATAAGACGGGCAAAAACTAAAGTAGTACTGACTACCATTAGTAAGACTTGAAGACGCTTAAATTTCGCCTACTGCGAAAATTTCTAATGAGTGTTTTAGAATAAACTGAAAAAATAAATGTCATCGTATTTAAAAAACATGGTTAAACGTGACAGAGACGAACAAAGAACAGATAAAAAAGGCAAAATTCCAAACTCAAACTGCATAGTTAGCCTAAAACACAATATAGCAAGTAAGCCTAAAACACAATGAAAATGAGGTTTAGTTTTGGCAATAAGCGAGTTGTCATTGATGACTGAAGTAGCGTAATTCTGCACAACAACGTGACCCGGGGTATATGGTTTGAATTCCTTAAGCTTCTCATCAAAATACATATATTTAACAGGTTAAAAAACGCCTTAAAAATTCTGCCCATAATAGATAGTCTGATTATCCATATCTAGTTTTAACAATAAGCATTTCTCTACAATAAACACTAACACGTTACATATTTATGTTTGCATATAGGTACATATATGTGAAATAAAACACTAACTAGTGAATATTACTGATGAATGAAATAAAACATCTAGTTGACGAAGGGCATGTACACATCCACGATTAAGCGGATTAGCTTGTTTAAATTTAAATAAGATAAGAGAATAAAATAACGTTACAGGAGCCAGCAAACTACCAGTTGGCCCGATTAGTACAGGAGATTAACTGAAAAGTGCCTTTTAAAGTACAAACGTTTGTCGTGGTATTTGTAGTTAATTTGGCTTGAACAGCAGTTACGCAGATATGCGCAACAGTCGGATTCTTTCTATTCAAAGAAAATACAGACAGAAGACACACTTGACGATATGAATTACTGCCGTTTACAGTTCATTATAATCAGCATTTTGTGCACAAAACAATACGCGCAGCACACCAGGAGAACATACGAAAAATGAAAGGGTTGTCTTGAATGCCTTACTTTAACGCATCCCGACTCTAAAAAGAGTTCCTGCGTGAATCACAGCAGCTCAGTGCGACCCATCGACGTCTGCACATGCGCACACAAACAGGAAGTGAACTCATGCGGCGTCCAGGCAGCAGGCAAAACCAAACGAGGGAAAACATGGGTGACGTCAGTCTACGGCGCAATGCATTCTAGGTCATGTAGTCCTGCATGGAAATTCTTCGCGTGACTGCGAGCAAGTTGACTTGGCCCATTTTCAATTTATAAAAGTGTGATGTTTTCCGATCTACTCTAATTCTTTTGAGTCACATATTCATGTTCACTAATATCAGAAAACATTTTATTGAGTACCCGCTAAGTGAATAAACCAAGTCCAAGAGGTCTTATTTTCATGTATAAACATTATATTAACATGTATATAACAAATTCACTCACTATATCCCCGCGAGATACGCTGTCGTAAGGCAAAATACCATATCTGCGTATTTTTATCAAAATGGAGCTATAATCGAAATTGTGTGTCTTAGGCTCTGTTTTAAATCGCGTCAAAATATCTTCGCTCAACTACGTACAGAAGAATACACTATAATAATTTACCTACCTACTACACACATACAGGGTAAAGTGAAAAAAGTAAAAAAAAAAAAACAACGTTGAAGCCCCTTTTCTGAGTTTCAGTGTCAGAGTAACTGTGCCTTTGTAGGCCAGTATAGGAACTTCTACTGATAAGCTGGCTGAACAGGTGAGGGAATGGATGGCTATGATTCCACAGAGGGAGAGAGAGGTGTTGGTTTAGGTGGATTTAAGAATGTAAACCCAGACGTGCGGTTAGTTGTGGTCACGTACAGATTGAAAGACAAACTACCTCAGTCATCTACATGAAGTCAGACAGGTAGTTTTAACTAACATATCTTCAGGGCTCTGAAGTTCCGTCAGAAGATTGCAGTGAGATTTGGAGCGTGTGTCTCACGGCCACTGCGTGAGGCGCGAAGCCCCGTCGATGACCACGAAAGTCCACTTATTGTAAACACAGGCCCACTGCAGGTGCTGTCTGTGGTGCTAAGGGAGTCTCATCACGTTGTTTTTGGCTTATTTGGAGAAGTAGTTCCTGACAAAATGCGTTTTTTCCAGCTATTAAAATGATGAATATTTGGAGATAGATCTACGTGTCTTTCATCGGACAGCGACGATATACCACTACGTAAATAGCGGACTTAACTGACTGTAATGCTTAACTTTAGGATAAAGAATCAGGTTACACCGTCAGTGTCGTGTGAAGATACTTAATTTCAATCGCCAGTATTTTAAATACGACAGATATGGGTATCAGTTTAATTACCAAGTGTCATAAATCTGAGGTAAAAATGTGTAGCACGGAACGCGTATTAATACGATTTAACGTCCGGTTTGTTATGGAATAAAATAAATTTTTAATGAACCACTATAATTTAAGCAGGAAATAAGGTATTTTTCACTTACTTTAGAGCTAACCAGTCACTGTAACTTGTATAACGAATTATCTGAGTAACGGTCATTTTCCTGCTGCTCCAGCACGTGGAGGCGCATCCCGCTCAGCTGCACCTCACACAGACGAATGTGACGTAACCGTCTAAGCGCTCATTGTAGTTCGTTCAACTTTGGTTTTATTAAATTCAATTAAATTTAGTTTTATATAGCGCCTTTCACAACAGGGTTGTCCCAAGGCGCTTTTCATGGGTGTGATTGAGATACATTAACATATTTAAGGAAGCATAATGTAAAACAAAACAGAGTAGAACAAGAGAATAAAATACAAAGAAATGAAAGATAGAAAGAAAGAGAGCCAATTCACATGCGTGTTAAATAACAACATAATACGAATCTCTGGTTTCTGTTGTTAGTTATCCTATAAATAGTATAATAATAAAGAACTGCCATGTTAAGAACCAGCACGAAAACGCATGAAATCAATTGCAGCTTAATCATTTGCAATTTACAGCTTAAACAAACCAACAAAACGTTTCACCAGCCTCGGATACGTGGCAACAATATTTTCCATTCTATTCTACTTTTATTTTTATGCTGGTAATTAACCTCTAAATGTCAGTGTTTACTAAATGCTCTACTAAATGCTTTACTAAATTTTCTTGAATTGATGTCAGTAGCTAGTTTTCGGTCCGTTTTTATCTCAGTTGCTAAAATGTAGTAGATTGTTGACGCAAACTGTGCAAACTTCTTTCCAGCTCTCAAAACAGTGCAGTAATTCAGTGGAAGTACTAAAAACCTTTGTCAGACAACAGCCAATGTTTAATGTTGTGCTTTCAACGTTATGTAGAAAGAAGTCAGAAAAGAGTCTGTTTCTTTCACCGTCAACATTGTTTCAATGTATCCTGACATGGGTTTTATTTTTGGCGTTATTTAAAGGACGCTGTTATCTATATTTATATTTATAACCTACCTTGCGCCCGTTGCTTCAAGGATAGACTCCAGACCCCCGCGACTCTGCATAAAACAAGCAGATATAGAAAATGAATGTTTGATCAAACACAGCACCCGCAGTAAATTGATGCAGTACAGCGCCCCCTCTGCGACAGTTTTTTGTTTGTAAATCTTATCTGCTGTGAAGTGCGACTAGTATCTATTTCTCAGCAATTTACGTTTTATTATTTGATCTCTATTTAATTATTTAAGCAATAAAAAAATCTAATTTAAAAATGAATACGTTTAGTAAAATTAGTAATTTTACTTGATTTTAAATACAAATTCCTTTGTATGTGTCTGGTTCATTCGGACATTTTAAGTTACAAATGTAGTCGACTGGTATCCACTTTCCAACACTTCAGTTCAATTCAGTTCAATTTTATTTGAATAGCGCATTTTCACAACATTACATTGCCTCAAAGCACTTTACATTATCTCTGTCCACATATGCCTCTAGTGAGCAAGCCAGAGGCGACAGTGGCGAGGAAAAACTCCCTAGAAGGAAGACACCTCTGGAGGAACCAGAGCCAAAGGGGCCAGCAGAAATGGACAAAATGACAAAATCTAAATTTATGTAGTATAAATGTTATGATTTCAGTCTCTATGCTGGGATCAGACAGGGGCTTGTGCTGCTTCTGATGACAGGATGAACTGTGGTACAGCAGCAGGGAAGGAAGGAGAGGCATCGCAGGAGCCAAGGGCAGGCAGGCAGGAAGGACAATACAGGTAGTAGGGGCATCGCAGGCAGCAGGGTAGGCAGAATATCTTGATATTCTTGGGTCTCCAGGCAGCACACCCCAGAAGGGGTGGGGGAAATAAGGAATAGTGCATTAGCCAAAGTAGGGGAGACTAAAGGCAGTGCAAACATTTGGGTGAGTGCAGTATGTAAGCTCCGGCAGATACGGCTATGGCAGCATGAATAAGATGGAGAGGCATGTGGGAACATAGGCATGGCGAGTCCCTGAACGTCAGCACTCCAATTCCACGGGGGAGTGTGAAGTTAGGGTGTGAAGCAAGCCAAAGACACCGATCCCCGCCCAGCTCTGTGCCTCACACTGCAGGCCTAACTGGGAGTGAGCAGTCAGCTAGAGCTAGAACTAGAGCTCCTATATGCTAGACTAAGCAAGTGTGTTTTTATTCTAGACTTGAATTTTGATAGTGAGCCTGAATCTCACACATCCATTGGAAGACTATTCCACTGCTGAGGAGCTCTGTAAGAGAATGCTCTGCAGCCTGCCATAGTTCTTTCTACTCTAGGTACTAATAGATATCCTGCTCTTTGAGACTGAAGCAGGCGAGAAGGGTTGTATGAGACCAGTAGATCTCTAAGGTATTCCGGTGGAAGGCCATTCAGTGCTTTATAGGTTAATAGTGGTATTTTGTAGTCAATCCAAGACTTAACTGGAAGCCAGTGAAGGGAGCATAGGACGGGGCTAATATGATCAAATTTTAGTTTAGCTTTAGTAAGAACTTTGACTGCTGCATTTTGTACAGGCTGAAGTTTATTTGAGGATCCAGAAGTTATACAAGTAAAGGTAGGCCTATGTATTAGTTTTACTGCATCATGAAAGGAGAGCATCTTCCGAAGCTTGGCTATGTTCCGTAGATGGTAGAATGCTGGTCTGGTAATACTTATGTGAGCATCGAAGCATAGGTCTGAATCAACCAGGACACCAAGATCTCTGACCACTGTTTTAAGCTGAGTAGGAAGACAACCAAGGCTGAGCTTTTCAAACTTATTTCGAGCAGCCTTAGGACCAAATAGCAGTACTTCAGTTTTTTATTCATTCTGAAATGGGCCAATGAATATTTTTCATAATGATTTAGACACATTATTAGAGAAGGGACAATATTTATTTGTACATAAAGCAATACAGTCAGAAAAATCAGATCCATAATATAACCCGTAGGGTCTTGAAATTATTTAATTTGCACAAATCCAGTTACATAATAGTAATGCTTTTTTCACATATCCCATCATGCTTTCCTTTTTGAGATGGAAAGACACATGTACTTGAGAGTGAAGCTTAGGGTTTGAGTGCAGGTTCCCCTAAAACATTTTGGGCCCAAAGGAGATGCAACTTTGCTGCCAATGTTTGAACTGGTGACTCACCGCCTACCAGCCCCATTTTAGCTATTGCAGCAAAAAATGTGTATTGACTTTACAGACTGTGGGAAATAGACCACAGCTGCAAAAAAAAAAAAAAAAAAAATGTGTAAATGCATTTTAAAGTGTGTTTCATTGAAATATGTATGCTGCCATCATGATCATGAATGCAGGCTGATGTAAAATTTGACTTGGTACTGATAACCTTGAGCAGGCTAAATGAGGAGCATCTGTGCGTGGAGCTACAGACCTCCTTTTTCCCACTGCCTGTCCTGCGGTATTTGCAGGCAATTAGTACTGGCGCTGGGGGCCGGAATATGGCAGAGCGGCAGTGGAACACGGTAGAATCAATCTTTACCATTCACATTGTTAAGCTGGGGCTGGACGGACTGGGCTGCTGTATTTGAGGAGCAGAGGGTGATGCTGATGTTGGCACAGAGGGCTGTGCACAGGCGACAGTGAATACGCTGCTGCAGAAGGGCCTGATGTTGCTGGCCCAGGGGACACTGAACTCCCTCATGCAGAGGGCTCTGCACTTCCTTATACTGCGGACATCACAGGGACAGAAGAAGAAGGCTACAGGAGCACAGAAATGTTAAAGACTGTATTAATTAGCAGAGCAAGACTGATCATATCCCTCATTTCCTGAAGCCACCAATACCTTTGTATGAGGGAGTTAAACATATAATATCTCAGAAAAGAACGCTGGACCCCTCTCTTGAATAAAGAGTGATAATGCATACTTTTAATGGGAAGGAAAACAAAATTAAAGCAATTAAGACTGACACGAATACTATACGAATCATTATTAAATTAAATGTATACTGTATAAAGTTTAATATGATGCAAGGTGATATGAAAGCACGCCACGGTGTTTTAGTTGGAAGGCACGATAATTTTGTCTCGATCAAGTTAAAACTAGGTAAATACACTAACAAAGGGCCGCTGAATAATATCTAAAAACTGCCAGATAATATCTGAAAACTAAAAAATCTGAATGAGATTTCCTTTCGATAATTTTCCCAGGTCATGTGATTAAAAAAAAAATTAAACAGGAAGTACTTTTCTTCCGTCATCCTACTGCCACCTACCGACATGGATGGATAAAGGCACGAGTAAAAGCTAAATGTTGCGCAGTACGTAGAATCAGCTCACTGAAGGTCCTGGGAGTCTGCGCAAACTCCGATTATTTTACGTCATTTAGAAGAGTTACCCACATTTCCCCGTTTATTTAGGCAGAAAGAACACCTTAATTACATACGTTCCGAATTGTATTATATATATGAAATCTCGCATATCTGTAATCTAGGTTAATATTGCAAAAATTTTGACTACGAGCGGTTAATTCCAACTATCAGCGCGTCTCTGAAATTAGCCAGGAATCCTGATGCTGTATGGACCATAAACATGGCATGCTATAAATGCAACTACGTAAATTATACACAGTCATAATCAGAATTTGTAATGGAATTTAAAGGAAGACATACTCTTTATAAAGAGTAGGTAGAGCACAAAGGCGCAGATGACGAGGTGGCCGAGTGGTTAAGGCGATGGACTGCTAATCCATTGTGCTCTGCACGCGTGGGTTCGAATCCCATCCTCGTCGAGCAACCGTATCTTTTCTCATGTAACGTGAAAACTACCGTCTTATTACGTATTTTGCGCTTGACAAGAAGATACGCAGTTAAATGACTAATCGTTTAGATAGACGACCGACACGTTTGACCGAATTAACGTAGCAGTTAAAAAGAAAGGGTTCCCCGGAAATAACATTACTGCAAATAAAAAGTTTACTAATGCTGTTATTTGTAACAAACGTGCGGCACTTTTACTATATCTATTAAGAACAATAGGATAACGCAAGTTAACTTTTGGAAAACTTCTCGCTAACAAGCACTACCCACCGGTATATCTAAAAATAAAAAACAGAATTTACATACGCGTAATTATTTATATTAATGTAGCACAAGATGTTTATCATCAAAGTAATGCCATTTTAACTTGAAATAATTTCTACATTGACATATAAATACAAAGTACAGGACACACATCATCTATTCATCCAGCTGTTAAAACAGCTTTTCTAGACACACTGCCAATGCGTCACAGAATGAAGAAAAAGCCTTAGTCTTCCTGGTATGCCCTGTTACTAGACCCTTCTGGTGTGTGATCTGTATTGACCGCAGAGCCCAGATGGCTGGGGTCAGTCGGAGAGCCTGCTGACCCATAGCAGGTGGTGGTCCTGGAGGAAAGATGCGTCTTCTCTGGCACCACGATGGATGAGCCTTCCGCAGCACTTTCACATCTTGTTAGCTGCAAATAAATCCCATGGACTTCAGTCGAACTTGAAGCACCAAATTATGGGATTGTTTACATGCAAACATGGATCACAGACTTTTATAGCAATGTATGTAATGAATATAGTACAAATTGAATAGTATCTACTTGGGTTACACATCTGAGTATCGCACACATTTCTGTCAATTGTCCCTGCTTATGCTGGATCTGTAGATGATATTTCAGTGTCTCTGGTTATGATCCGTCCAGTCCATTGGCAGATGGTGATTTTTAAAATACTATACTATATGTAAATTTGTGTAAATTTACTATATGTAAACTTTGCTCCCCTTTATTTTCATGGGAAAACATCTATTGCCCTGCTGTATCAGCATGGCTCCTTCTCTAGTGATTTTGACCATTTTGAACATACAGACAGCTTAGTTAGTGAGCTAGTCTGCTAAAAATCACTGATTTTGAGCTAGATTTTCAGCTCAATGATAATGAGCTAGATGCCTCCCAATCACCATACAGAGAAGCCTGGCTGCAAGGCGGATCTAAAAATCTCACTGCATGTCCATCTGTCCAATCAATGCTGCCTAACCAAAAAC
Organism: Petrocephalus schoutedeni; assembly: GCA_026780765.1. Taxonomy (NCBI): domain Eukaryota; kingdom Metazoa; phylum Chordata; class Actinopteri; order Osteoglossiformes; family Mormyridae; genus Petrocephalus; species Petrocephalus schoutedeni. The sequence goes on from JAODKL010000039.1 coordinate 15,105,346, forward strand.
AGTGTAGGAAGCTCCCAATATACGTGGCATGTGAGTGGGCTCCGAAAACACCTCAATAAGCTTTTGTCTATTCTCTTTTTAGACAAAGCTTTCATGAATCTTCCGTAGACTTCCAGAGCAGCATGGTACTGTATTTATTTTGGCTTCAAAGGAAAAATTAATGTATGCACTGTTGAAAGCAATTCCAGAGAGACAATCAGCATTGTGGTTCAGTTAGCAAGATAAGATAGATTGCACTTTTAATCGCAAATTTCATGGGGCAAGCAATGCTTCTCTGTAGGCTTAGAGCAATTGCTTGTGGTCCATTCCCTGATTCTGCTCATCACTTGAGCTCCACAATAGCATTTTGCAGTTAAAGCTCTTATTTTCCCACATTTCCCACACACCTCTTGCTTTCGACGCTGATGTTCATCAGCTGCATACTGGTACTTGGCTTCATTAAGTCCGGCCAGACTGGCCAGTTTCCCCCCCACATAATCACAGGCTGATGAGAGAGGATGCAGGTGAGAGTCAGGTGGGCTTTTCACAAATAAGAGCGACCACCAACAGTAAGAGAAGTGTGTGGCACACCCTAGCCAGTCGGGACTCACTCTGCACGGACCTCCTACGAAACCGCACCCACAGGAAGCGGGAATATGCCCTCCATGACAGCTGAGCCTGAAAGGTCGGCAACAGCAGCAAACATTATTCACAGTAATGTCAGAATGGATGCAATAAAGGAGGGAAAGGTCAGGACATTATGGCGTATGTCTAAATAGTGCATTTTTACTTCCATTATTATAAATTATAAAAGGTTTATTCACACAGTGGACCCACAGCATACAATAAGGGCCTGTGGTGGTTTTAGTTCAGTGTGTGTGTATAATTATGTAGGTTTATGAAAAGAACATGGTCCCATGCCAATCAAACATCATTCAACAGTTTCAGAGAGGTGACAAATGAACAAATGAAAACAATAAGGTTATAAAGCTACACAGAGACCAGCTGGTAACCTTGTGGTACGGCCAGGTTGCCCAGACGGGTAGCGGCTGAACATTCGCAAGGCTGGCTCACTGTGTAGACTGGCTCTTCGAAGAGCTCCTCTTCATCACTGGACTCCTCCTCTAGGGTCTCACCACTGGCAAAATGGATGAGCCGTTTCTGCCCGGGTGACGTTGGAGTGCTGCCTGTCGTCTCTTTGGCGAGCCAGTCCTGACTCTGGAGGATTTTATATCTTGTATATCAGAAAACACTACGCAAATTGGTTATATGCGAAGTCTCACAACAGTGCAATAGCAAAATTCAGTTCAGCTTTTCTTAATGCTAAAGTCAGGCCTTAAGTACCTAAACAGCACTTCTGTGATACCTACATACAAATACTATCCTTAAGTTTATTTATTTATTTTTTATTTTATAGTTACAGTTACAACTGCACTTACTTTTTGGAGTTCCTCGTTCATTCTTCCCATTTAACTGTGCCACAAATGTGCCTCACTTTTCCGTTTCATAGTATTTCTGCCCCATCTGCCTGGACATCCGAGCTGAGAGCCACGACACAAGCACCCAAACCGGATTCTTATGTGCCTGAGCCGCCGGGAAACCTGACACTCATGTATGCTCGAGGGGTGTACACGACCAGCCCATTTTTAAATATCAGCTAACGATTAACGCTGCAGACCATGCACTGGGTGGGGCGGACGCGTGTTCTTTGCTAAATGCTTATCACTCTCACAGAAATGCCTGGCCCTTAATTACAGGTTCTTAGGTCTCAAAAGAACACAACAGCAATAGACTGCCGCCATTTTATTAACCACTTAAAATACAGTAGATGTATATCAATTATCCAGACAATGAATAGAGTTCATCTTTTTCATTCAAATTACCAGCACTACAATACAGACTCAGCATCATATATATTCATACATAGATATTAGAACAGGAGAGAGAGAGACCAATCAGGGCCTAGTTACTGTGGGATTTTAATGTGACACCCTTTGTGATTCCTGAATGATCAGCCGATTAGCAATCCCATCATCAGATTTTTAAGAGTGATTCGGAAAGGCACATGAAAGTGCATCCATAGACAAAAATGCAAGGAAACCAGGCAAGTTTCACATGCTGTTACATCGCGTGATCCTCAGATACTTCTGTGAGGACCAGACATTTCAATATTGGAGTTACCCAAGATGTGGAATACAGTACAATTAAATGCTCATAAAACAAAGTGGTACCTGCTGTACCTTTAGCTTCTGGTTTGACATCTGCAAGATGGGCTACACAAATTTACAGGACAGTACCACCTTAACAGAAAATGGATTATAAGACGTTCAGAGGCATGTCACATGACCTTTGTGCAGTATGTGTTTGACTGTGTGAGTGTGTGTGTATAGAGGCAGTGTTCAATCACTTCTGACACCACTCAGGGGCCAATCGCAAGCCAGCAATTACCATTCAGAGGATGAAGGCTGTTAGTCCTCAACCAGCATGAACAAACATTCAAACGAAGAAGAAAAACACAGATTGAGTCTCTGGACAGAGCGAATGCTCCATTGCAGATCACTGTTACAAATGACCTGTTCGGACATAGAAATTTTAACAAAAATATAAAATACAGCCCATGTATGAAAATTCAAATTCAATGCTAACCTATGGCGGAGTGACGCCAATTAAAAACAAACAGACAGTGAATAACGAATTAGAGAATCATGACAATGATTTTAAACAAAAACTACAGCAAGTAAAAGTGTGGGTGTTAGCTCAGAAAAGCTCAAATATGAACTGTCCACAAAGATAGATATAAACTTGGTGTCCAGGTCAAGGTAGGTTGGCAGTGATTTGTCTGTGGACTGTGAATATAAGACCACGCGGCTACCAGATACGCCCTACCCCCTATCCGCCCCTAAGCGTGTCAGAGCTCCGCCGCGTCTGTGCATCACGTCACCTTCACCTCCCACATCATTCATTCAGATGTTTCCTTGCTTTTCTGTCCCCGATATAAAGTCGCTCTTCTATACTTTGGCAAAACCAATTTATTGTGAACCGCCTGCTTCCGAAGCATTGTGGCCTGTCATCTCACCTGCACCTACAGGAAAAATGAAATCAAAAAGGCTCGAACACATGGCTGTACTTTGCCTGGAGAAGTAGCTTTACTATTTACACAGCGGCCGTGCGTTCCTCCCCCCCTTTAGGAGAGGGTGCAGCCCGTGTCCTTCTGAGGCTTCAGGTCTGGTTCCTTTACTGGTTTCACTTCATCTTCCTGCTTGGGTTTAGCCTGTAATGGGCAAATTATGTGTTGGTTGTCAGATCAAGGCCCTAGATGTACAGATAAAGCACAAAAGCGCTCAGAGGGCCGCATACTGCCTTGCGGATTACCTTGTCGTCTTTGGCACCCTTGGTGAGGTCAAAGGTCGCATACACCTCAGGGGTGCACTGCTCGCTGAGGGCAGGGAGCTCGAAAGCAACGGGCTCTGCTAGGCCGTAGTTGGCCTTCAGCTCCAGCTGAGGAGCATCTGCTGGAATCTTATGGAAATATCTGAGTGAAAAAAACACATAAAATCAAATCTTCAATTAAAAAGCAGGTTTCAAAATGAAAAATACCTGCACTGGAATGAACGACAGGGGGCAGGCTTCAGCCGCTGAGACACTGATGGCCACTAGGTGCAGCCCAACAGCAGCACGCCACCTGGATGCTTCCCTCCACCCCTAGCGGTGCCCTAAATACTCACATGAAGCCATTCTCCCTCTGGCACTTCTCCAGGGTGTTCTTGATCAGGCCACCCAGCTTCAGGAAGAAGAGCTGCTCGGAGGGCTTGGCGGTGCTGCCCGGACCCTTGGTCTGGCGGTACTCTTTGCACAGAGCCTCGGCTCTGGAGTAGCCTGTGTTAGGAGGCAGAAAAGCACCATGGGTAATTGTACGACGGCGTGTGAGGAGAACGCCAGGGTTTGATTATGGATGTGCTAAAAGGCCAACAGGCCGATGGTTCCCTGCCACCACCGGCCCCATAAGGCAGCACTCACATTTCTCCGCCTCCTGCAGAGACCGGATGGCCTCTCCGCACTTATCGCTGGCTAGGAGGGTCTGCCCGTGGTAGCAGTAAGACTGTAGGGAATCCAGACATTGTACAGTTCTGAAGGTGGCATTGGACCAAATATGCACATGCTGACACGGACCGGAGGCCAGTGGGAACTTACATAGGCCATGTAGAACATCTGCTTCAGCTGGAGGTACTTCCTCCACTTGTTGCTGTAGTCTGGGTCCAAACTGTTCAGGGAGTGGTCTACATAGACAGACAACCTTCAGTCACATTTACAAAACACAACAGATTAACTCAAAGAAACAGACCAGAGTGGAAATAAGTCAACATTTCACTTTTTTTTGGATACTAGAAGTCAATGAACCACACAAAAGATTAATGGTGTGGATAGAAAGTTAATGTTAACCTTTTTGTTTTTTTTCTTGTACCATTTAACCATTTAACTGTCATTTGGCAGTAAGCAGGCTTGCCCTGGCTCCTGACCACCCCCGCAACACACACTCACCAGCTCTTTGGTAGAAGTTTGCAGTCTCGAAGGACAGGGCCGCTATCAAGGATGCATTGTGCTTCAGTTCAATAGCTCTTGCAATCGTCACTACCACAAAAAAAAACGTGGATTACATTACAAACAACAGTGCAGATAAGGTTTATAACACCTAAACCTGATCTCACATAGGCAACCATGTCCCCATAAAACTGTTAATAGAGACAGAAAAAACATCCAATAAACTTCCTTGAAAACTTATCATCCATACTCCTAGCCAGTCACAGCCTACCTTCCTGTGCCTCAGCCTGGGACTGGATTGTGTAGGCGTCCATCACTCTAGCTTCTAGATCTCGGCCCTTTTCAACCGGGGTGATGAAGCGGGGAACTTGGGCCTCCTAGTGGTGGGTTCAGTTATAAATACAAGGCACGATTTATATGAAAAGCCCACACCGCCATACCAATCTGATACTTATATAACAGCCAGACTACATCTTAATTCTATGAAGAATTAAACAAAAAATATATTTAATTAAGATCTGTGAATAAATGAGGCATATAAATAATTTAAAGGATGAAACTATAAAAAGATTTTCAAAAATGTTTACATTTGAAGGATATAAACCAGCCTAACAAGATAAGTTCTGTCACCTTGAGGTGTTTGAAGATTCCGGCTGCAGTCTTCAGGCTCTTGTGAACTTCCTTAGCTTCATCCTCTGTTATGCTACAAATAAAAGCATTCATTACAAAGGCCTGAATAAGAAGGGGAAATAATACCAAAGGGAGCAGACAAGGCAAAAGGTTTTTGGCTTTGCATATATTTAATGTGAGTTACAGGCAAACTGAAAAACAAAATACAATCACTATGCTACACACATTGCTTTTTTAAAATAATACAAACAAATAAGAGTATGCCTTTCAGCAGGAGACTGTAACCGCTGACAGAAAACACAGGTCAATAATGTTTTAGGAAAAAGAAAAAATGGTCACACATTCATGTTTAAACAGCATGTAGGGAAAGGCAGCACTTACTTCTCTTTTCCAGCAAGCCTTGATGCAAATTTAGTGTACCACACTGCGACATTAAAGGCCATTGAAGCCAGCTCAAACACAGCATCTTGCTGGGCACTGACAGGGGAACACAGAGTGGATTAAGGCAGGCACTCAGAGGAGGCAGGGCAGCACACCACCTTCAAACAACTGTTTATTCAGTCAGGGAGCCTTCTCGGTTAAAACAAGAAGCACCTTCCATCTGCCACAGGTAGATAAAGATATTAAATTCACAAAGCCTTATTAGAAAGTGCTATTTTTGTCAACACATAAAGGTTTCTGTAGCTCACTATATTATCTATTGATAAATCTGATCTTAAAGAGAATATCTTTTTTAACTGGTTGTCAGTCAGGCCACTGGACTCCTGAAAAGCAGGGACAGGCTTGTTGTTTCTGGAACCCTAGTCAAAAAGATGTTTCCAAATCTAAATAAATAGCTATAGATTAGTTAGAAGATCATAGCTAGCTAGCTGGTTAGCAGAACATAATGCTTCAGCATCTCCTAAATAAGGAACATGATCAATTTACATTTAGTTTGTGGGCAACAGGGGGCCCGGAAAACCTCAGGGGGGCCACACAAATGCTTAGTTTGAGTGGGTGGTAAACTGAAAGCAATGGCTGGAGAACAGGGACCTGACTGCTCCCTTCTAAGTGTGTTAGGGTTAGGGCTCAGAATAACATGATGTCCTTATGAATTACCTTGCCACGTTCCCAAGTAAAGTGTCTGTCCATTTGAAGTTCTGAATAAATCGCATTTTATTCTCTTGTGTAGTCCCATCCAATGAAACGATAAATCCTACATTTAATTAAATACAGAACACCAGGTGAAAAACAATTTACTATCACACAGAGGGACACATACACTCATTAAAAAAAATCCCTCCAACATATTTACTGTAAACACGTGAAACATTAAACAATTTTCATTAAACAATGCGAGATTTATTTTCTTAATCCAAAATCCTAGCAGCCCTAACTGTGTCTGCAGTTAACGTTTAATGACAGCTGACCTTGCAAAAGGGAAAAGTAAGCATCTGTGGCCTTTTTCATCATTTCGGGATTACACGTGACATCGGTGAACAGCTCCAGAAGCCGGGCCCTGGTGGCCCTCAAATCACTGGCGGAAAAAAACACAGGCATATCCAATTACAGTATATTACTCTATATTTACAACTGATCCTACGTTACATCGGTTACTGTTTATTTATAAGGGCCAAAATAGTTGCATTTCCTCGTAGAGAGTGATGTGGAAATCGGCACATACTTGCATATCTTGTTGGCCGCAGAACTCGCGGCCACTCCGTAAAAGTTGAAGGAGACGGGGGCCGTGGCTTTCAGGGGATTTCGATGAAACCAGTGCGCCATGCTGGAAACCGCCTGGCCACTAAAAGGATGTGCTGGTCACGAATCGTGTACTGTCCGTCTATGATTACCCAGAAACATTAATGTTAACATGACATTGTCCCCAATAATGGCTTTGAATTTAACTATTAATAGATTACGCCTGTGCTTATATGCAAGCAGAAACCACAGTTTAAGTGGACGGAGCCAAATAAAGAGTAAGACTTTTACGTGCTCCTCAGATTAGGACGATAGCCATGTACAGTCATCTCCCGTAGGAGCTGCCCAGATCACCACCCGGCCTAGAGGCTGATATTAACCGTGTAGCCTTGTAGTAGTGACAAACAGCAAGGCAAGGTTTCAAAGACTGGTAACACATTCCTTATTAGCAATCAAGGCATCTAAATATAATGTTAAGTAAATGAAGTAAGTGAAGCAAAACCTAACAGCAATAAAGTAAATAAACGTCTGTCACCCGGTTACCGTAAACATAAAGAAAGGAAAGCATCATTTGCAACAGTACGAGTGCAGAACAATTTTATCAACAACAAGGTAACATCATCCACACCTCTATATCCGTATAATCGCGTCAAAATAAAATTTAACTGCCAAATACACATTAAAGTGTCGCACCTGTACAGCCGCTCAACTCAGCACAGGAAATAATAACAATGAGAAAACGCTTCCGGCATTAGGACCCGGTGATGTCACGCTGCGATGCACGTAGTCCGCATAGTGATTGGGTTATTCTAGGTGACGTAACGAAGAAGCCTTTCTATTGGTGCGTTTGATGGCAAGGGGCAGACCAAAACTGGTGACGTTATTGTACGGAAACGGGACGCGCCCGGCAGTCTCACACTAACATGATGTGACTCAGTAAACATAAAAAGGTGCGGTTCAGTAATAAACGGGATGTTTTAGCAGCACAGGTGCCTGCGCGGCAAGACTTGGCAAATAGCTTTAAATATCAGGAGTATTCTTTCGAGGGTGATTTTTCTGGACTAGTCTACTATGTATGTTCGTTATCAATATACATAGACATGCAGTTGTATCCACACAATTGGCACCGAGTTTGCAGATGATGTTGTGTTGTGACCCCCTCTGGTCTGGATCTCCAGCACTGGCTTAGGTAGATAGACGTAAAGGGTGAACCAGCTAGGATGAGAATCAGCACTTTCACGTTTTATGGTGCTTTCACAGTTTATGGTGCTTTCTTGGAGAAGAGTGTATTGGCCCTCAAGTGGTGAGTGTAAGAGTCTGCCCTTAGTGAAGGGATTTAAGAACCTTGGGTTTGCTCACTGAGTGGGTGAGAAGTTCAAGGAAGCAGAATGACTTCCGAATAGAGCTGCTGCTCCTTCAGATTGAGAGGAACCTAATGGTCTCCCAAGGGAGACGTTCTACTGGGCAGAGATCCTGGGGAAGACGGAGGACAAATTTATGGGATTATATCTCCCAGATGGACGACTGAGAACATCTAAGGATCCCCAAAACAAGATATAATCTTTGCCCTAAAAAAGAGGTTTGAGAGATTTGGTTTGACCTGATCAACATGCTGCCATTGTGACCCTCCCCAGGAGAAGCCAAAAGAAGATATTGATGATGGTGGTGGTGACTGGCATGATCTGGGTTTAATCCTAAGAGTTCGAGTCCAATAAGAATAGAGTGTACCTGTTTTTACTTTACCATTAAACGTTTAATTGGACATTTTGGATTGTGGCCTGGTGTGTGTTTCTGATTTCGGTCCCCGAAGGGCTGGCGAGAAGCCGGCGAAATCTTTTGGTGCTCTTCCCGTTCACGACAATGTAAATGCAGTAGGCCTAACTCATGCCGTGCAGCCACACGATCTGGAAAAGCTTCTGTCAACCCCGTTGTTTGTTTTTCATATACATAATTTAAAAATTTCGCAGGGAAAACAAAGTCCGGAGTAGTATTTATTATTATTATTATTATTTATTATTACTATTATTATTTATTGTCGTTGTTATGGTCGCATAACGTAAAGCGGAATGCCTGTTCTTAATAACAATGATTACAGACGGTAGTATCTTCATTCTCCAGCGCAACGCCCACGTCAGGATTCCCGACGTCTGCTTGCTCCTGACTATCCCCTTAAACGTGGATGTTGAAGGCAAACCGGGAGGCGGAACTTCCCCCTGTTTTCCGCCGGAGAGAAGTTTAGGTGAGAGGACAGAAGGGCTTGGTCGGTGTGGAGGGTAGCGCCGGGCAGTGTCGGACCCTGATCTCCGGGACGCGATCAGACGGAGAGGACGCCCGAAAAGCTCCCCGGCGATGTTAACCTGAGGCTCACACTGTGACGCTAGTTTTTTTTTTTTTTTTTTAAATTTTTTTTTGAAAATGTCAGATGTGACCAAGACCATCCAAAAATGGCATGCGAGTTTTAAAAAAGGCACGGACTTTGATTCATGGGGACAGTTAGTGGAAGCGATTGATGAGTACCAAATGTAAGTGCGAGTGTTTCAATGTGTATTAGTCAGTCAGCCGGGGAATGAAAACGGGGAGGGGAAGAAAGGCTGGCAGTCTCTGCCCGATAGGCTCCCAATCTCCTATTTTAACTGTAATTTACTGAATCTGTATCGTATTAGTAACGTTTGTTGAGCTGGGAACGCGAATCTCATGCGAATCAGTCTAACATGCGCATTTTAGAGTTGATATTGGTGATCATTACTTGTGTAATCGTTTCCTCCTAAGAAAAAAGCAACTTAAACTTGAAAACTGGCTGGTTAATTCGTTGCCGGCTGGCAGGCGGGCGCACATTGGGGAGCTGAAGTTTGTTTTGTGCATTTTGGGCATATGCGCCGCACCGGGTTTAACGCATTTAAAATCAGCCCTTTTGCACGGCCTGCCACACCCTTCTGATCCGGGTGGCCCTCGGCCGGGGCTGGCGTGTCACCCCACCCGCTCCCCTGCTCCATTTCGCCTGGATCCCCTTTGCTTTAGTCCGGGACCGCAGCGCTGCATTAATCCTATTGTTTTTCATTCTCGTTGCAGTTACCACTCAGCATTAAGCATTTAACCCATTTTTATATAACCAGCAGTTTAATATGGGCCCTTCATTCTGCATGCGGAGATAAGGCATCGATCAGTAACCGGTCCTTTAAACTGCTTTCTTTATCCATCACTAAGAAGTAACCTTGTTGTTAGTAAAAAGGTTAATGACGGATGACACAGAGCTCCTGATTTAAACCGGCGTATTAAACGATTTGCTTGTTATACAGCTCAGGTTTGTTCGAAAAAAAAAAAGCATTTCGATTAATTAACCTTTCTTTGCGATACTGAACGCAGACTTGCGAGGCAGTTGCAGAAAGAAGTGCAGTCGTCCAATTCTCCAGAGTTTACAGAAGATCAAAAGGTACGTTTTCATCATCGTGAAGATAGGTTATAATGGAGTGGCACGCTATCATCTCAGTGTCCTGGCTCTGCTAAAGGATGACTGTGGTTTAGTACTGAGAGGAGGCTGGCCAGACATCTCTCCCATTAAGAAATAATCCCGAAACCGGGCTGAGAAACGTATCCATGCGTTTTATGGCTGGAATATGAATGGTAAACTGTCAAACCCAGAACCTCTCACACACATATTTAACCCAGTTGGGTTTCATATTTTGAAATTCATAAATGCCAGGGCAAAAAAATAAATACGACTGTGCTATGTTGATGCTGCGTCAAAGGTGTTGGGGATTGTTGCCGTTTTAAATGTTACATTATCAGATCCGTGACAAACCGGCGGTTTCGGTCACGTAGGGTCCGTCAGAGCCGGGAAGTATGGACCAGTTTGCGGTCGCCCTAGCAACCGTAAAGAAGCATTAAATTCACACCAGCCTACACTGTCAGAGGGTCCCTTGTTTGACTGCTAGTCTTGGGCATTTTTAATTTTCCCAGGCTTCTTGACATAAAAGTCAATAAGAAATAAATGACAAGGTTGGGTTCATTTGTGGTTAATTTTGACGTTGTCCTGGAGAACACCGATGTTAATTTGTGTGTTTCCTTTGCAGAAAACGCTGGGAAAATGTGCCACATGCCTTGAAATGAGGAGTGCTTCTTTGCAGGTACAGCTCGTTATCGTAAAACAAACGCCCAATTAGCCAGCAGGGGGCGTGTGTCTTGGTTCCTCTGAAACTTTGTTTTTCTGCATTATTAGTGCACACAGTCCAGCGAGGATTTCAAGCTGGAAGACCTGAAGAAACTGGAACCCAGTAGGTATCCTGGTAAAAACGTTGCGGATGGCCGATGAGTCATGTGTGAAGAAATGGGGGCGTTTAGCACTGGATTAGCATGGATTTTCAGGCGACAATGTATGTTGCATATTCCATTTGAAACGGAATACCCCCACTAGACTACATGTAGGCCGATCTTGACGAGTCGCCTCGAGTCGTCGTTGTGGCCCTAGTATTATTTTGGCATACAGGAGAATGGCAGTGGGCGGGTCTTAAACGCCCTACACTGATGTGTCATGTGACATGAAAAAGCAAGACTGGCAGACAAGATTTCTGAAGGCTAAGAGGTGTTGACAAATTGTTTTTCTCCCCTCTAAACAGTTATTAAGAATATCCTCACATATAACAAAGGTTTTCCATTCGATGTACAGCCGGTGCCTTTAAGGTAAAAATGTTCTTCACTTGTTTTTTATGTGAATATCTCAAATGGCCATCGCAATAACTATGAAAAAAATCATACACCTGTAAACAATTCAAATGATAGGGACCAGAGTATAGAGGATACTGAAAACTGAACGCAAGCCAAATCAGATAAGTTATGGTTCTCTTTACAATAACCAGAATGTTGTAGGGTCAAATCTCTGGTGGCAAATTGCAGCATGATACTGAGATGTCCAGGCAGCTCCATGACCCGCTGTACAGGGGAGAACAGGCTTTGGGACTGCTGGCTGAGAAGTCAGTGAAACGACGGGTTGAAAGTGAAGTTATCTTCGTGTTTGAAGGAAAATCCTCGCCCCTGGTGAGGAGGAGAACCTGGAGCTGGAGGATGAGGAGGAGGAGGAAGGTGTGACTGCCGGGGTGGGATCCCCGGAGTCTTTTCCCTCCGGGGTGCCAGGTATGGAGCTGCCTTGAAGGCGCTGTTAGCTTTGGTCACGGCACGGTGTGGATGTGCCTCTGAATGCCGTCTTTTGTCACTGCGAGCTGAGCTGTGCACTATAAGCAGCTCCGGATGACAGTAGGCTTTTCTGTGTGGTTGCGGCCTCCTGGTCCAGCCCACTGCCTCACCGTGTTTTCTCTCTCTCTCGCTCTCGCTCTCCCTCCATCCCTCTCTCTCCGGGTCGTTTCGCTGCTGTGTACGAAATCTCCTTCCATGCCGTCCATCCCATCCGCAGCCCTGCAAGGTATGGCCGTGTTGTCTGTGGCCATCTGTTGGGGTGGCTTCACTCTCACGCCTTTCTTTCCCTATTTCAACCAATGGCGAATAGTCACTTAGCACAGCAGTGAGTGTCTAGCTGGGGGAGCTGCTGGCCAGCTCTGATTTACTCAGGTGGATTTGACGTTAGAATAATAGTTCACTTGTTACCACATAAGCCCCCAGTGAGCAAGCCAGAGGCAGCAGTGGCAAGGAAAAACTTGAGTAGCCCATCCTCCAGGGGCCGGCAGAGGAGTGAATTGGACAAAAGGAAAATAAAATCTAAATTTATAAAGTACAGGTGTTATTTCAGTCTCTATGCAGGGGCAGACAGGTGCGGGGACGTAGGTGCTTGATTCTGCATCTGATGGCAAGATGAACAGTGGTACAGCAGCAGGGTGTCAGAACTTACGGCTCTGTTAGATAAATGTAAAAATGGATGTCTCTCTTATTATCAGTTAAATAGCAGCCATTACTTGGGTTTGATGTTATTCAGTCTCAGGCAGTGCGAGTCGCGTTAATGAGTGAATGTCGTCACTAGGGACCCTTCTGCCGCGTTTACCATCAGAGCCAGGAATGACACTGCTCACGATTAAGATCGAGAAGATTGGCCTGAAGGATGCCGGACAGTGCATCGATCCCTACATCACAGTTAGTGTCAAAGGTACTATCATGCTGTGAGAGGACTGGATTAAGTAATCACACAGGATTTACAAACAAGCATTTTACATGTTTGCTGCTTGATATGTGTTGATATGTGTTGTTACATAGAGAGTGTCATTTTGTGGTTCTCTCTGATTCTGGGTTTTGACTCTCCGTAGACCTGAATGGCATGGATTTAAATCCAGTGCAGGACACACCAGTGGCCGCCAGGAAGGAAGACACCTACATACACTTCAGCGTGGACGTGGAGATCCAGAAGCATCTGGAGGAGCTATCCAAAGGTCCTTGTTGATTTCCATCATGTCTGTGATGCAGTTTCCAATTCTAAACCCAGGCTCTGTCCGTTTGTAAAAGGGCACTTTTACTGGAATAAAAAAATGCAAACACCGTAACTGCTATGAAATGTTTACTTCATACAAGAGCAGTCCCCACTTGGCACTGCGCTTCACTGATATCCTTCTGAATGAATATCTGAATGAATGAATATGAATATCTGAAAGGCTATCATTGAGCTGACCATCAGCGGAGCACATATCTGTAATGGTCTTTTCAGTGTAATATGCATCATTTAATTTTTTAACTCTTCATCATTCTTTCCAGGGGCAGCTATTTTCTTTGAATTTAAGCACTACAAGCCCAAGAAAAAATTCACCAGCACGAAATGTTTTGCTTTCATGGAAATGGATGAAATCAAACCTGGTCCAATTGTAATTGAACTGTAAGTACATCTTTGAGATCTACTAGAAAATCACATTCACCTTCTGTGACAGCACTAATCGGGTGCTGTCAGGTTAGGAGAACTCTTTTGGTACATTCTGTGACTTCAGGTTTAATATTTTTCAGAGCCGTGTCCCAGTTTACGAAGCGTGTGGGCCAATGTTTTCCGGCCATGTTTATTTACATTCTGTGTGCCTGCATGTCTGTGTACAGTGATATCATCCTGACCTTCTCACATCAACTGCTAGGTACAAGAAGCCGACAGACTTCAAGAGGAAGAAGCTCCATCTTCTGACAAAGAAGCCGCTGTATCTGCACCTGCACCAGACTCTGCACAAGGACTGAGGAGTTCCTGTGCCTGCGGGATGAGCCCTCGAGCCCCACTTCAGGCCGACTCCGGTCCGGCCAGCAGGCAGGCCTCCACAAACTCGCAATACTCACAGGACGGCCTGACTTCGCCCTGCTTCACTCTGTCCCGTCGAAACCGTGTGACTTGGCGACTTCCTGGCCATGCAGTACCTACCCGATGGCAAAAGGCCGGAAGTCCTACTGATGCAGGGTACATTATTTCTCCCTACTGTTGCGTTTTTTTTTTTTTTTTTATTTAACGAGTGATGTCTACCTGGCTGCCAGCGGACGGAACATTCCGGCTTTGAGACTCACTCCCCATCTCCATTCCTTCAGGGTGCTGTGGACTTTCTCCTTTCCTGACTGTCCCCCCCCCCCCCCCCCCGCCCCCGGCCACC